>JANUWF010002378.1:0-233494 GCA_026120185.1 Voacanga thouarsii | reverse complement strand
AATAATTTTCCTATTTAATGCTCAAGCTATCTCCCTATTTTCACCTCAAGCAAAAATTACCATTTTACCCTTCTTACTCAACAAGCATAAATAAGCCATCTAGGCCACAAATCACAAATCCAAAGAACATAAAATCATATAAAAATATATTTATGCATGTAATATTTTATGATATGCATCCCAACCCACTCACTCTAAGGTTGGGTTTCACTGGGGTTTCACAGGAGCATTTTGGTACAAATTTAACATGATCTGGATATATGAGCTGGAAGTTATGCTCAAAACAAGAAAATGGGCTAAAACTGGAAATTCTGGAAAAATCGTAGACATTAAACTACAATAACTTTGTAAGGTTTTCATGTTTGGGAGAAATGATCTCATGAGTGTTCAAGACTTTGAACCAAGGGCTTAAATTTTGATTTGCCTATTCTTGCTAGAACTCAAGATAAAACTCCACATTCATGAAATTGCTTTTCATGTTGGATTTCTTTTACACATATACATAAAAATTCTTGTATTCATGAAATGATTCTTCATATGCATGATTTCTGGTGAAAATATAGAATGTAATCATTGACAAAAAATATTTTTAACTAATTAGATTACCATCTTATCAACCATACTAATAACATGTTCTCAGTAGTATGATTATGTCATATGATTAAAGTAACCTATTTGTGTAATATGTTCTATGTTACACTTATAATTTGTTCTATAGTTACCTTATGTTATTATTATGCAGAGGTTAGACATACAGTTCTTCATTTTATTTAACTGGACAAATGAGTACTTCTAAGGTAAAAAAACCCTTCCAATTGCATCTTTAGAATCCCGTGAGTGATGGGAGATTATTCCCCGTGAGTGATTGGGTGATCATTCCCTATGGGTAATGAGTGATTACCCTCATAGTTAGTGTTGTTGATTAATTATTATAAGATTATTTGTGCTTTGTGCATTTTTTACAATGAATGTCGGGTGAATTGAGGTGGCTTTATGCCTAGAAATCGTTCAATATATAAGGGAAACTTAGACAATTTTTTTTTTTTTTAAAATTGAGGTGGCTTAATGCCAAGATATTCTTATTGTTTCTTACCAAGTGTATTTCCATATGTTCTATTCTTGTTTTAGCACATGACCAACATTTAATCCACATCATCCTTCATCTTAATATCTCAAAATTTCCTTTATTTCAGTCATGAAGAAATAAAAAATTCCATCTTTACAAAACAACAAAAATGGCAGCCATGAATGAACATACTACTCTTTCACTTTTCTTCACAAATACTACTTCTCTTCTTCATTTTCTCTTATATTCTTTTCTTCTATGGTTGCAGCCATAATCAACCTTCCATAATTCCTTCAAAACACCATCATACAACAAAAAAAATTCATAGCAAAGTAGTCCACAAAGTTGCCACCATGTAGTCTTAGCAAACGTTCTCTGCTTTAGTTGCCTCTCAATCATTGTAGCAGCATGAACCTCACATTATCATATATGCAACCTCACATTGCATAGTTCTCATCATAGCTTGTATGTTCTCATGAAAAACCCAAGAATCAACTGGATCCCCTTGAGGTTTACTACGTCCACTTAGATTTGGCCAAGAAATTTCTTGTTCATGTTCCATGCTGGTGCAATATTAAATGAGTTAAACCTGCAAAAAAGAGACTAGCGAAAAGTGATGGACATAACCTCCACTCTCTTTCGTGTTTACTCACAAGGTTTATCAACTCTACTCTCTAGTTTACTCTCTATTTGACTCTTTTGATGATAATCTCACTCTTTTACCTTTTTCCCACACTCAAATCCTCTTGATTTAATCCCAAATCCTCCCCAATAGCTAAAGGTCTAGTCCAACTAGTTAGTTGTCCCAAATCCTAAGGATTCTCCAATTAGGGGTCATAGAGGAATTTTCATAAACACTTGCCGAGCACCTAAATATAAGCAAGTTCCAAGCAAGGATTTTCAAAAAAGGAAGACTGAACAATGCAACAACAAGAAGAAGTAGCAAAAAAGGTAATTCAAAGTAAAGAAGATACAAAGAAAGCAAGAAGCAAGAAATACTTGATAACTTGTCCATAAAGTAGAAAGAACAAGGATAACCATAGGATAACATTAACAAAAATGGCTCAAATGAATATATAATTCATCTAGAAAGACTAAATCCCAAGTATTATTATCCCATGGAATGTAAACAAGTAGCTATTGTTCATCATTTCAGCCACAAATCCCCTCAAAGAACATTTGTCAAACACTTAGAAAACAATCCCTCAAAGAAAGTTATCTTATCACAGAACGGGGTATTTCTGCAACTCCAACACTAGAAATTAGTTTAGTGAAGTTCTAAGATAAGTTTTTGTCTAAATAGGTCATTATAAAGTATTAAAAATAGAAACGAGCCAGACAAAATATAAAAAATGCACAAAATAGGGAACTGTGTACCAAAATGCACTGGACTGGTTGTACACTACCAACCAAATATTTCAGCCAGAAAAAGATCGACGCAGTCTATGCCAATCACAACAATAACCAAACACATCTAAACAATAGTTCTTCACCAAGCACTCTTCATAATTCATGCCATTTTCCATGAAAAATAGATATCAAAATAATCCTTACAAGCTATAGAACGTCATTAATTCATAAGGCAAACCTTTTTACCTGGTGTAGAACACTTTATTATCTTGAATTTCCCCAAGCTTCCTTCTCCATTCCTTTCTATCTCTTCTCATAAATTTCTCTTCATTCTCTTCCTTTTTCTTTCCTTTGTCTTTTCTTTTCTTTTTCTCTTCAGTTGTTGCAGATTTCTAGCTAATAAAACACCCTTGCACCATCATTTCCTCTCTTATATAGGCAAATTACACCATATGGTCAAAATGGTGCATTAAACGATGTATGGTGACTTGGTGGTTTCTTAATGGTTAATAAATTTGAAAATTTGATTAAAATTATAGTTTCATTCTCTACTGTATTGTTCACATTCATTATCCATGCACTAATATTGTGGAGTTTTTTGTTCTATCCTGTATACATTCAATTCCCATCCCACAAACACTTACCTTCCCGATAGTTAGTTTTGTTGATTAATTGCTATGAGATTATTTGTGTTTTGTGTGGTTTGTGTGTTTTTTACAATGAATGTTGAGTGAATTGAGGTGTCTTTGTTCCTGGAAAATGTTCAATTTACAAGGAAAACTCTGTCAAATTTGTTTAAAAAAAATTAGAATACACAACTTTAAACATTTTTTATAGTTAGGACTTCAATGGGAGACTCAATATAGGTACTTAATAGTTGATAGTATTTCTACAATATCATTATTCAATCTTTCTTCCATAATTCATAATGACTATATTAGGGTCCTTAACCTTCACAATCACCAAGGTTCTTCATTCAAATTATACAAGTGCTAATAAGCTACATGGTTATGGGTTAAATGTAGATGGATGATTGTAATTGGATGTACAGAAGACACGTACAAGGGATTAAAGGAATTATATCTGAGTTTGAACAAGGGGTCAATCGATTCATTACGTATTGTTTGTCAACTGGTCCAGCCTTAGTTATAAAGTGTCTATGTGGAAGGTGTAAAAACAAAGCAAACACCCGTCTCCTGATGAAGTAGAGCTGCACCTGTATAGATTTGTCTTTGTTGCTAATTACCAAAGATGGACTAGTCATGGTAAGGATATTAATCCGTCACCATATGAGTTTGCTATAAGTATGACTTCAGTCGAGTCAGGCTCTGATAATCGATTTCAAGATATGGTGATTGATGCATCACTTTTCAACTGAACCTTCATCATCCAAGATTGTTGAGGAACCACCTAACTCAGAAGCTCAAAATTTTTATGACATGCTGAGAGATTCAGAAACTCCTATATGGGATGGATGCAAGAATCACATTACGTTATTAGTTGTTCCTTGGCTTTTGAATTTTAAATTCGAAAATAATGTATCGGAAAAATGCTTTAATCAGGTGATGCAATTGACGAAGGAGGTATTACCAAGTAGTAATAAGCTTCTGGATGACTAAAATCAAATATAGAAGTTAGTATTCAATTTGGGCTACCTGTTCAGAAGATAGATGTTTGCCCAAATGGATGCATGCTCTATTGGAAGGCCGTTAGTGATAGGAGGGACTGCAAATTCTCTGGTCATGGCAGATATATGGCGAAGAAGAAAGTTGCAAAGGTAAACCAACAGAAAGATGTCCCTTTCAAAAAGATGTAATACTTCCCATTAACACCCAGATTGCAGAGACTGTTTGCATCCTCCACAATAGCGAAGCACATGAGAAGGTATGCAGAGAGTCAACCGGAAGAGGATATTATGAGCTATCCACGCGATGGTGAAGCTTGGAAACACTTCGACCGTAGTCATCTTGAATTTGTAGTTGAAGTTCAGAATGTGTGTCTTGGGTTATGAACAGATGGATTTTCACTATTTGGAATATCGAGGAAATAGTACTTTTGTTGGCCTGTTATTGTTAGTCTATATAATTTGCCTCATTCGATGTGTATAAGAGATCCATTTATGTTTTTGACAGTCATTGTCCTGGGACCTCCAAAGGCATAAAATCAATGTCTTTCTACAACCTTTGGTAGATGAATTAAGGATGATGTGGTTTAGCGGACTCTCAACATATAATATTTCAAAGAAACAAAACTTCTGTCTGTGAGAAACACATTTTTCGACAATAAACGACTTCCCGTCATATAGGATGCTAAGTGGTTGGAGCACAATTGACAGATTAGCATGTCTGTATTGGATGGAGTAGACAAAATCATTTCACTTGCAAAATGCACGTAAACAATCTTCGTTTGACTGCCACTGGCACCTCTTGCCTTTAGATCATCCATACAGAAGAGATGCTAGGTCTTTTAGAAAGGATAAAGGTCTTGAGATAGCACACCATGTACAATGCGCTTCTAGAGATGGTATGTGGGATAGAGTGTGCCATTTACCAAAAATAACCGAGACAGTTGTGGAGCTTGGTAGGGATGATGGTAGATGCATTTGCCATAATTAGGCCAAAAGGAGTATCTTTTGGGATTTGCCATATTGGAGAACACATTTAATTCGCCATAACAAAGATATGATGCATAATGAAAAAAATGTGTTCGATAATGTCTTTAACACTGATGCATATGGATTTGGGTATAAAAATCATATAAAAATAAGCACATTCCCAATAAAGTTTGAATTAAAATGTTAACCCCAAATTACACATATGAGTAAGCATACTCATCATTAACATAGCATAGGGTTCAAACGAGTGTCGATCCTCAAGGAACAAGTATGTATTAATCCTTTTTCTTTCATTGCTTAATCGACTTAATAAAGTGAAAAATAATGAAAAGGAAAATGAAATAAAATAAAATAAAATAAAATAATATATACATGTCAAGGATGGAGAATTATGTAACTTAAACTATTGTTTTAACAAACATGATGTTAAAAAACCTAACCATTATCACAACTAATCATTCTCTTGGCATCATGAAGGATTAAGATAGATTCACTTCTTTGGTCAATCCATGAATTCACTATCTTCTAGATAAATTAGCATCACTTGGTCTGTCTCAACTAATTCACCCAAAAGACGCATTAAACACAGTCCTTGATTAAATTTCCTTGGTCTGGCAAATTTAAAGCATGAAATTAATCAATGAATCCTTGATTTGGCAAACATCAATTAACCTTTAATTACTCAGTCCACAGCAATTAACCCATTTTGTCTAGTAAGTTAATAGGCAATGAATATGAAATCAATAAATTGAAACCACCATCAACCCCTTTGGTCTACTAAGTTAATGGAAAGAAGTAACAAATTAATCTCATAATAAGCACAAATAATTAAATATCAAGAAGAAAAATCAATTAATCATAAGATTAAATAACTCTAAAAATTATGATAACTAAAACAATGTCAAATTACAATAAAACAATTAATATATCATTGTTCAAGAAAAAGAAAACAAACTAAAAGAAAACACTCATAGACCAGCCTCCTTCTTCTGTTGTAGACCTTCTTCCACAACCCTCCTTGAATTGGTAGAATTTCTCCTTTATTTAAGTGATTAGATGTTATGATCTGTGAATTCTCCCTTTTTTCTTGTGTTTTTCCTTTATTTATAGGCTTTAGAAGTTCCAAAAATCATTCATTTTGGGTTCTTGGCCAACTAGAAGTAGAAAAATACTAAAACTCTGCAAATTACCGAAAACTACCTGTGAAAATCGAGGCACCGCCTGGCATCAGGGCACAGCCGACACTGCCTGTCCTGGCTAGGGCTGGCGCTAGTTGTGATCGATTTCTCCAGTCATTCACTGATTTTCCTTGATTTTTGTGCCATCCTTTCCAGAGTGCAGTTGGTGTCGGTTCCAACCTCCCAGCCGACACTGGTTCCAGCCTGTTCCGCTCCATTTCAGTGATTTTTCATCAGTTTGAAGTGCGTGCCAACGGCACGTTTTTATCTTATATTACCCCTAAAATCTAATAATGCACAAAATACCTTTTCAAGGGTAAAATCTCCAACATGAAGGAATATGACTAGTTATTGAACAAAATGTATCACAAAATATTCTCAAATGACTAGGAAATATATGACTAATTTAGGCCCTATCATATTCCCCCACACCTAGCTCTTTGATTGTCCTCAAGCAAAGTATCAAAGATAAGTAGGAAAAACATAAGGTTTGACAAAATCACTCAATCAATTTCAAAATAGTATTTCAATTCTTTCTTTATTCAAGACAATAAAACACAGGCTACTATATCTTTCATGACCAATGCAAGACTTGTGTAAGCGAATAATGACTAGTAGAACCATCTCAACACTTAACAATATTCTCAAACTATTGAAAAGAATTTAGTTCAAAAAGAATATACATTCCATAAGATTACTTTTCATACACGTTATCCACTAATGCGAGACATATTATGAATCTACATAGATCAAGTAGGACTTTTAAGCTTGTAATGTAAGACTAAAGGGCTTGTAATGTAGCTTGTCAAACAAAGGATATAGGAAATCAAATATTGAAGATGATGAGAGTTTGCAAGAAAAGGATAAACAAGTTGTACCAAGAAATTCCAAACTTTTATTGCTCTCCTATTCCAAAACCAAATCAAAGCCCATAACCATGTTTAGCAATTACAGTTCAATTCAAGCGAATCTTGCATTTTCATCAATCATTCTCAACTCATCACTAATTTTGCACAAGATCATTCAAAATTTCAACAATGGTGCCAAGAGCTTGATGTGAACTCAAGTTTTTTCAGAAATACCCATAGTTCAACCACCATTCTTCTTGTCCTCTTCTTTCTTTCTCTTTCAATTTTTCTTTCTCTTTCTCTTCTTTTTTTCAAATGCTACTGTTGTTTGTTTCTCAATTTTCTAGCAGCCTTTTGTTTTCTCAACCTTTCTTTTCTTTTTCTTTTTTCACAATGCAACACAACTATTGAGGCATGACTGAAAGTAACAAGTCATGATCTTTACACAAGTATTCTCCCTTAACATTCTCCTATGTGTACTTTTATCCATTCAGAGCAATCAAAGATTCGGAGGTTAAATCAAACTCTCAAAAAGAAGTAATGGACAAAGCATGATAACGGGTTTTAAGAAAGAAGTGAACAATTTCAGCTCAAAATAGGCACTAGGGATAATATAAAATAGGTATGCTTGAAAAGCTCAAACTATCCAAAGAAGGATTACCGTCATCCCTAAATTAAATCATGGATGTCTTTCTTATTTCGCCTTGAGAGGTATTCAAGTAAGTTCTAGAATGCTCAATGAATTTTGGCATAAAAACAGGTTTAAGAATTATGTAAAACATATGATCAAGAACTACATAGTCCAAGTGCATGCAAAAAGTCATATGCTCTATGATCTATCACAAAGACATGTATTAAAAATACATCTTGAAAGCCAAAAAAATCAGAAAAAAAAATTCAAAATTTAGCTTAAAAAGTTCGAAGAAGAATTCCAAGAAGAATGAAGCATAGAGGAATTCTCATTCTAACCACTCCCCCACACTTAAACTAGACATTGTCCTCAATGGCCAAACAAATAGAGCAAGGAAATATTGCCAATGGACCAAAAATAAAGGGAAAAGATAAGAAAGAAAATACTTCTATACATTGTGCTAAAAATAAAATTATTTATCAATTTCAAAATATTTCAAAGTGGCTCAAAATTAAGAAAATACCAAGATAATTGATAAAAACTTGGACAAAGTATATCACCAAACCACTCCCCCACACTTAAATTGGACAATATCCTCATTGGCAAAAAATATACACAAGAAAGCATCTCCAAAGGGACCAAAAACAATAATGGGCTAGAAAGTTTAAGTAATACTTCCCAAGTGCAATAATGCTCCAATAGATAACCAAACTTGAGGTAAAGAGAAGGACTTGTCCAAGAGGACTTTATTCCTATAAAACAAAACACAAATAAAAACACAAGGAAAATAATAATAAAATAAAAACATACCTAAATAAAAGAAAAAAAACTAAAGAAAAATACTCAAATAAAAAAAATAAAACAAAAACTTTTTACACTCATCATGCTTTCTCATCAAACATTTGGAAAAGAGATTAAAGCTCCAAGTAGAAGAGAGGCATAATGAATATAGAA
The DNA here is from genome assembly GCA_026120185.1 of Voacanga thouarsii. NCBI lineage: Eukaryota > Viridiplantae > Streptophyta > Magnoliopsida > Gentianales > Apocynaceae > Voacanga > Voacanga thouarsii. Next base: position 224,853 of record JANUWF010002378.1, on the reverse strand, counting down.
AGAATGGAGGATTTTGAAAAATGGAAGGTTCATGAAAACGATTTGTCTCAGCAAAGCAAAACACATACATCTCATTCTCTAACATTCCTTTAGACACATAAATATCTTTTTCAACATATAAGTGCACATGATCTCTGAGGAATGCATCACCTTTTTACCCTTCAAAAGAATGTTCAGACTTAAAATTCCCCTTTAAACTTAGTATTTGAGTTCTTAAAGATCAAGAAATCCTTATTTTTTTAATATATCTACAAATACCAAGTTACCTCCCTTTAAATAGAGTGAAGTGTAGGAAGTACCACTATCCTCTAAGGACTTCTTATGATGTAGCGTTGAAAGATCCAACTCCTTGAGGCGTGATAAATTTAACACATCATCATTTGGACCTTTGTTCTCCAAGAATTGAGAGGAACCTAAAAAATCACGTTACAAAGAGAGATTAGAATTATTAGCATGTAGAGTAAAATTGAATACCTCCCTTTCCATATTAAACAATTGGTCCTCAAATCCTCTCTCCTTTCCTTGGAGATTCTCCTGTTCAAGCATATAGGCCTTTATGGCATCCTCAACCAACTTAGCTAGTTGTGTTCTTTGATAGCTCAATCATTCGGATACTTCTTTATACCATATAACGGGGGAATTTGAATTAGCGACAAAAGAATGCATTGAGGCTTCAAGTGACATCTCACAAAAAGCATCAATCCAAGATTACAACTTTGCTAAATTCTCATCACTGTAACTCCTTTAATCGTGTGCCCAAAATTAGTTGTCCATGATAATGTCAATCGCGTGCTCAAAGCAAAAAAAAAAAAAAAAAAAAAAATATCAAATCGAAAATAAAAGCAAAGAAAAATAATTAAAATAAAAAAAAATAAAGAAGAGAAAAAAAACAAAAGTTAAAAACAAATAATATAAAAATAAAGAAAAGAAAAACACACGCATTCCCAAACTATTTGAATACAAAAGTTAGTAGTATTTACAGTACAACAGGAAGTATGTTAGTCAATTAAGTCAAAGTTAGTAAATTAGATTACAAGAGACAAAAGATACAAAAGATATAAAAGATGGCACATTTATGCGAAGAGAACAAGTGTACAAATTTACATATTTACATACGTGCATATTTAGATATTCACATGGTTAAATCAACAAAATCCAAGCATTCATGATACTGTTCCCTGGCAACGGCATAAAAAACTTGATGTCAAATCAAGTTTTTCAGAAGCACCTCTAAAATATCACAGTTCCTAGCAACGGTGCCAAAAACTTGTTGTGTTTAGATTTGGGAATAAAAATCATATAAAAATAAGCACATTCCCAATAAACTTTAAATTAAAATGTTAAACCCAAATTACACATATGAACAAGCGTACTCATCATTAACACAGTATAGGGTTCAAACGAGTGTCGATCCTCAAGGAACAACTATGCATTAATCCCTTTTCTTTTATTATTTAACTGACTCAATAAAGTGAAAAATAATGAAAAGGAAAATAAAATAAAATAAAATAAAAGAATATATACATGTCAATGATGGAGAATTATGTAACTTAAACCATTGTTCTGACAAACATGATGTTAAAGTACCTAACCATTATCATAACTCATCATTCTCTTAGCATCATGAAGGATTAAGATAGATTCACTTCTTTGGTCAATCCATGAATTCACTATCTTCTAGATAAATTAGCATCACTTGGTTTGTCTCAACTAATTCACTGAAAAGACGCATTAAACACAGTCCTTGATTAAATTTCCTTGGTCTGGCAAATTTAAAGCATGAAATTAATCAATGAATCATTGGTCTGGCAAACATCAATTAACCTTTAATTGCTCAGTCCTTAGCAATTAACCTCTTTGGTCTAGTAAGTTAATAGCCAATAAATATGAAATCAATAAATTGAAACCACTATCAACCCCTTTGGTCCAGTAAGTTAATGGAAAGAAGCAACCAATTAATCTCGTAATAAGCACAAGTAATTAAATACCAAGAAGAAGAAACAATTAATCAAAAGATCAAATAACTCTAAAAATCATGAATACCTAAAACAATGTCAAATTACAATAAAATAATTAATACATCATTGTTTAAGAAAAATAAAACAAACTAAAAGAAAGCACTAAAAGATAAGCCTCCTTCTTCTTCCACTGTAGACATTCTTGCACAACCCTTCATGAATTGGAAGAATTTCTCTTTGATTTGAGTGATTTGATGTTATGATTTGTGAATTCTCCATTTTCTCTTGTGTTTTTTCTATATTTATAGGCTTTAGAATGCCTAAAATCGTTCCTTTAGGATTCTTGGCCGACTAGAAGTAGGAAAATACTAAAACTTTGAAAATTACCAAAAATTACGTGCAGAAATCGAGGTATTGCCTTGGCATTGGGTATAGCCGGTGCCGCCTATCCTAGCTTGGGCCGGCGCCAGTTATGATCTGTTTCTCCAATCGTTCATCAAATTTCCTTGATTTTCGTTCCATCTTTTCTAGAGTGCCGCCGACGCCGGTTCCAGCCTCCCAGCCAGCGCCGGTTTAGTTATGTTCTTCTCCATTTCACTAAGCTTTCATCGTCTCAAAATGCGTGGCAGTAGCATGTGACTGGCGTCGATTCCTCTGTCCTGTCCGGCGCTACCTCTATTCTCTTTTGCGATGTTTTTACCTTATTTTATCCCTAAAATCTAGAATAATGCACAAAATATCTTTCCAAGGGTAAAATCTCCAATATGAAAGAATATGACTAGTTATTAACCAAAATGTATCATAAAATAATCTCAAATAACTAGGAAATATATGACTAATTTAGGCCCTATCAAACACAGTCATGAATGTAAAGGGAAAAACAAAGAACAATGTAAAGGCGCGACGTGATCTAGTGGTCTATTGTGAAAGACCTGAATTATATATGACTGGATTGGGTGACGAGAGGGCATCAATGCCAAAGGCAAAATACTCTATTACACTCGAACTAAAGAAACTTCTACTTGAGTGGGTTAGAGATTTGTGACTTTGGGATGGATATTCTTCAAATTTAAGTAGGTTTGTTGATTTGAATGAGCTCAAAATGTCAGGTATGAAAAGTCATGACTGCCATGTGTTTATGAAAAGGTTGCTTCCAACTATATTTAAAGAATTACTCTCGGTGTCAATTTGGAACGTTTTAACTGAAGTCAATCTCTTTAATTGCAGCTTATGTTCTCCTAAACATTCCACAACCCATATGAAGCAATTGGAAGATAATATTGCATTGCTCATATGTAAATTGGAGATCTTCCCACCTGGCTTCTTTAACGTGATGGGGCACCACATGGTCCACTCGCCATACGAGGTCAGGGTTGGTGGCCCTGTTCAATATAGATGGATGTATCCATTCGAGAGGTAAAAAATTGTGTATTATTACATCCATATGTACATGCATTATGTGAATCCATTCTGATTGTAAAAAATGCAATAGGTTCTTATATCATTTGAAGACCAAAGTTAAAAATAAGGTGAGAGTGGATGGATCAATTTGCAATGCTTATTTAGTAGATGAGGCATCTATATTCTTCTCATATTATTTTGAGCTACATGTGCAGACTCGTCATACTACTATAGCTTGAAATGATGAAGGTATTCCCGATACAAACTTAAGTGACATTGTGTTGTCTATATGCACCGTTCTAGGGAAGGTTTTGGGAAATATTCAGAATAGATATCTTACTCTAGATGAATTTACGGTTGCCACAAATTACATATACCTAAACTGTGAAGATGTTCATCCATACATTGCACAAGTATACTTATTGCACATTTCTCGATTTTTTATGTCAATACTTAGAACAAGTATCCTTATGTGTTTGTTTTGCTTGCTTTAAGAAATTAAAAAATATCTTGTAGTAACATTCACCGAGTATAATAGACACTGATGTTGATAGGAGAATAGAGTCGGAGTTTGCTGGATGGTTTAGGACTTATGTAAGTTGAGCAAATCTAAAATGGGACTTATAAATAAATTACATTGATAATGAAGGTGTATTAACACTTTGTTTTTGCTAGATTCATGATCTACAAAATCAAGTGACTAATCAACATTTAAAAAGCTTGGTCGGGGGGCTTTCGAGATAAGTGAAATACTTCCATGGCTATTTCACAAATGGTTTTAGGTTCTATACACATGATCGGTCATTTGGAAAAATAAAAATTAACAGTGGAGTTTATGTTAAAGGCGACGAAGATAATGGCAATGATTATTATGGAGTGTTGAAGGAGATTGTCGAACTTCAGTTCCTTAGGACTTCTTGTTTAAAAGTTGTACTATTCAAGTGTGATTAGTTTGATCCAATGTTAAATCGGGGGATTAAAATTCATCCTCACTACAAACTTTTTAACATCAACTACAAGAGGAATTAGCCAAAATATGATCCATTTGTATTAGCTCAATAAGCAACTCAAGTGTAATTCGTATCCTACTCGGGAAGCAAAATACCAAAATCTGATTGGGTATCTGTTTGTAAATCGAAGGCTCGACATGTCATTGATGCACCCATTGTCGAGGCACCGTATCAGGAGGAAGTAGATCACACGATGACAATCAATCTTTGTGTTGAGGATTACAACTTTAGAAGGTTAGCAGATGAGTCCAGTATTAGAGAGACAGTTGATGTTATGGATTCAGGCTTAATGAAGGACGAAGCACAACCGAACAATGAAAATGATGATCATGAAGAAAAAAGGGAGATAGGATCCTCTATAGATGACGATGTGGAAGGCTACTCATCTGATGATGATGGAAGTCCATAGACTAGGACCAAGTTTAACTAATGTATAGGAACAATTATTAGTTTTTCTACCATTACATTACAAGCGTTTTACTTTGCTTTATACTTTTAAATATATTATTTTTTTCTTCATTTTATGTTTGACCATTTTTATATTTTTAAATAATTCCAATCACATATAGCTTTTGAAGCCTAACTCGATGATCAGTTAGCAACTCGTAAGTCGTCGAGGGTGGATGAGACACTGTCCCCGAACATAGCTCCACTGCCGTTACTCCCAGACGAGGACCGATCAGAGTAGGTCTAGCCCAATCCCAGGTTCTTTAGGATCCACATTGGTGCTCCCCATACTAAAGATACACGACTCATGATTGAGCCAATTATTGACTCGAAAGTCAAATAGATAATTGCTTATTATATGCTTATGTTACCTCACAAAATTATAGTTGTCTTATATTACATATATGTTTTCTAAGAAATGGTTCACACATTTGGTATGATATGTGAGGGCGATAGTTGATATTTTTAGATGACACTACATTGGAGCCTATGCTACATTCTTATAGGTTCCGATTGATGTTCGAAACATGTAGTTTGATCTGTGGAGTGTGAGTTCAATATGTTACTTATAATTTAACCAGTTATTATAATGATAAACAATTTGTATTATTTTTAATATGTTTTCTTACATATAATTACTTATAAAGGCTACTTTGATTTTGCAGTCTTTCTTTTGTTAATGCCCTGAGCATGCCGCACAGATCCGAGATAATTGGGAGAACAAATGTAATGCTAGACTTTCAGACATTTTGTCAAAGGCTTAGAAAAAGCATGGGGGTAGCTGCCCCATGTGGATTTACCTAGACCATTAGGCTACCTTATCGGAGCATTGGGGGTTTGATAGGTTGCATAGGTGGTAGCGTATCTCTTCCACTGCTAACCAAAACAGATCCACTGGTGAGGCATCACACACAGGAGGATCCATTTCATTAATGGAGCACAAGGAGTAGATGGTAAGTGTAAAATTTTTAACTGTTCGATATACCCACTATTTTACACTTAGTCCTCCATAAAAATTAACATCTAGTCATTTTTTGTTACAATGAAAGTGGAGACAGTTAGGTCCTGACTTCAACTACATCGACCTCTTCAGATGCACCCACATGTTTTAGGACAGGGCGAGGAATGGACAATATGTCAGTGATCGATCACGTCATATGCTAGTAAGAATACACAATCTTATATATTTTTAAGTTTAACATTATTTATATTTTAATCGCTAATTTTAAATATTTTATGTGTATTTCCTTACCCCCATTTCGACAGGATGCTATCACTATTATTATTGAGCATCATAGGCAGTTGGGTTCTCAGACAGATTTTATGAAAGTCGCACCAAGTTGGATGACTGAAGAGAAGGCACTATTCATCAAGGTGGATGACAGAGCGTGCAAGAAAGGGCGAGTATACGGATTTGGCTCTGAGTCTTCGAGGGTAAGATGGAGGTTACAACAGCCATCTACATCTGAGTCATCGACTTCTACTACCTCATTTGATGTGATCTAGTTACAGAAAGAGTTACACACGGAGAGGAAGAGGCGGGTAAGGGTTGAGCATCAAGTATAGATATATCAGACTCACAACCAAAGCATGACAGAGTACTTGGCACTTATGTCTCAAAATTTGAATCTACCTCCGCCTCTACCGATCCCATCTGTTCACGAAGATGATGCTGAGGATGAGAAGGACTTCGTCATTAGTCCTCCGGATTCAAATCATGATCATCAGCCAAGTTCTTCCGATCCACCCCCACCCCGTCCGTAGGATCCAGCATACGTACCGATTACTACTTCATAGTTATGACATTTGGACTACATTTCTATGTATTATTCATATTTGTCAGTATCATATTTATTAATTATACTATTTGATGGCGGTTTTTTTTATTTAATTGATTATTGGCATTACTTTGGTAGATGAATTTTCTCCTAATACCGGACATTTTTTAAAAATATTTTAAAATTATAATTCATTAGCGAGGGATTATAGACAAAAAAATAAAATAAAAATCCATTGAGAAGGATTAGTGGTGGACATTTTGTCTGCTAAAGTGAGTGACTAGCGACAGATAGAAAAATAGAGGGATGGATCCAAAGCTAATCCCATGCTAATTTACTAGGGATTAGTGACGGACCATTTAAAACCATTAATTAAAAAGGAAATTCCGTAGCTAATCCCTCACTAATTTGCAAGGGATTAGAGACGGATAAAATTCCTTGTTACAAACATTTTACATTTATTAAATACTAAAATAAATCTGTAGCTAACCCTTTCTATTCGGCAAGGGATTTGTGATGGATTTTAAAATTTTCCAAAAATCTTTGCTGAAGGTCTTTGACTGCTAAAAAATTAACTCGCAAATTGTGACAAAATTTTTAATCCGTTGCAAATATTTGCCTTTGCGAGGAAGAATTTAGTGGGGGATTTATCCCTCTCCAATTCTTTGTTTTCTTGTAGTAATTTTTACATATTTGAATTTTCCTATCTTTGTTGTTGTTGTCCATTAATTTGACCCAATGACAAATAACAAATTAGTGTTAGCGAGATAATAATATTTTTTTTTATCATGAAAATGATTGCATATATTATTATATTTGTTGCAATGAATTCTAAATCCTAAGAAAGTACGAACAAAACAAAGGCAAACACTTTTTCCATTCATCATACTTTATTATGAGCTCTTGGTACAAAAAATTAACATTTGGTGCAAATGAAGATGTATTTAACAATAAGGGAGGGTTTTGGAGGAGGAAAGGTAAATGCAAATCAATAGTCTCATTGAAAATAAAGGCATGAACCCCATTCTTTTGCTTCTATTTAGACATATAAAATTGTTCTTCTACACACAAATACACAATATATCAAAAGAGTGCATCAATACTTAAAGTATCAATTATCCCTTCAAACGAATCATCACTATGAAATGTTTCCAATTCCAAACCAAATTTTATAGCTCTTAAAGAAATAGTTAAGAAATCCTTGCTTCTCAATTAATTGTCTACAATCACTACGTTACCGCCCTTGATTTGGAACATGGAATTATGTCATGAAAAGTGTGGATACTTGCAATATGTTGAGGTCTTCTAATTGTCATTGGCGTTCTTTTCTCCTTGAACTAAGATGAACCTACAAAAGATGAGAAGAAGTCAAAGTTAGTGGAAAGTAGAATAAAATACTCATATAGCAGTACATTAATAATATCCTTGATTCTAATAGGTTCTACAATCCCGCGTTCTTTCAACAAATGCATTTTCGCCTCCTATCATCTCTTGGCTTTTTGGGGATTTTTTTCCCTTGTAGACTCCCACATGGTTTTGTCGATAAGTTCAGTCTCTTTATCCTCTTGAGGTAGAGTCTCTTTCTCTTTAATAGTATGGGCCACTATATAATCTTCACTTAAGAGGTAAAGTTTCTCTTCAAAAATTTCTAATAGTAGCTTCTTGACTTCTACTTCATGCACTTCATCTTACTTTTCTTCAATAATCTCCATATAGTAGGCAGCTTGGTTGCTCATTCTTTCAAACAATTTTTCTTGACAATTAAGAGATACATTTATGTTGGCAAAAAATGTATTTACCAATTTTACAATTGAAGGCTTAGCTTGCAAAGGTGGAAGGGGTGGGGTCATAAGGAAAATACTCTTGTTTACTCCAATAGGAACTTGCATAATCCCACCAATCTAGATTGTATATATTTCTCTTTCCATATTCTACAAACTGATAAGCTTGTTCCTATGCATGTAGGTTTGCAACTCCTATTTGTTATATGGCATAATTGAAATGCTGCTATCCATGAAAATCAAAACTCATACCTTGATTCTCCAGAGTTACATTCCAATTGATATTTTTACATCTTAAAACATCACTAAGAGACCGTAATGACACTCTTGTGTTTGTGCCCATGTATCGCCCAATAAATGGTTAGCGAAGATGATGGTTTCAAACAACTCAACATTTCGAAACAAAAGAAAAGTTACTAGTAAGAAAAATCAAGCACTAAGACTTCAAAAGATAGAAAAATCATGTAAAAACAAATAATAGCAAACATTCAAACCAAAACAAAAGCAAAAGAAAATTTAGAATGATAAAATTGACTAAATCAAATATCACCATTCAATCCCCACAACAGTGCAAAAAACTTAATAGTAAGCTGTGTGTATTAGAAAAGGATACCAACAATGTCTGTAAATCACTTAAGTTTTAAAAATTAAAATGCCAATTTTACTTGCACAACACATAATTAGGCAAGTGCACCTATTGTGTAGTATAGAATATAATGATAAGTAACGAAGAATCTTAGGGAAAGATGGCAACTGCCGCTACTTTCTTCTTACCTCATTTGTTTGACCAATTAATTATGTTGTAAAATGGACTACCTAACTCCTTCTTCTTCCTTGATGGCCAAGCTCTTCCTCTTCTTTTGCATGCAATCCATGCTTTATAGGGTTCTTGAAGGAATACCCAAGGTCCACGACAACTATTGAAACCGTATAAAAGGGATATATTCTCTCAAATCCGCATAAGTCATTCTGCAAACCAAGGTGGCCTAGGCCTAGGCTATTTTCCCCTCTATCCAGGGCTTAGCCGACCCAGCCTTATTTGACTTAGGCCGGGCTGCCTAGGCCTAGCATTTGATTTGTTAAGATTTTGAGCCTAGGTAGCTCTACGTCATTCGACCTAGGTAAGGCCAATTAGGTCGAAGTCCTGTTGGCCATTTTGTTTCAATTTTTGTCCTTTTTCATCTTTTTTCTTCTTCAAATGACCATTTTGACAATTCCTACACAAAACAAGGTAAAAAGAGGCGGGGGTGAGTAGTCATCTAAACAAAATTCTCAATAGATAGAGCATCAAGTGATAAGAAAATAAGTACGTTTTCACCACTTATCACTTCCTCCATAAGTTGGGTCAACTAAATTTTCTAGGCTAGTAATTAAAATTATATTTGTGTTACCATTATCGAAAGAAATTGAAGAATTTTTTTTTAATTGACTATTATTTTAAGCTATTTGCAGATAATCAAACACTTACTGGCTAGCAACTTTATATTTTTCTATCATTATCTATCTAATGAAATGTAATAGCTATATAAGAATCATCATGCCAGTTATCACTCTAAATATTACTACAGAAACAAACTTATTGGGAATTTGCATTAAAGTTTGAATTTATTATTTCTTACCATCCTATACAGTTTTTTTTTTTTTTTATCAAAATGTAAAATGATTAATATTGATCAAAAGATATTTACATGGTTACTCACTAGTCCATAGTCCAAGGGACTAATTGCTAGTGGATATGACAACAATTCTCATATCTAGTCAAAACATTAGGGTACAAAGTAAAAATAACATTGTACACATGTGTTTTAATCCTTTTGACAATATCCAATACTTGGCAAGCTTTCCCCTCAAAAACAGCTTTGTTACGAGCCTTCCATATGAAGTAGGAAGTGGCTGCCATAGTAGTAGCCTTAGCATTAGATAACCACAAAGACCCACGGTTGGCACGCTTGTACCACTTAAGGCATGCTCTAGATGTATTCATTGTTTGAAGGAGTCCTAGCCACCTTTTAATTTCCCTCCAAATCGTAGCAGAGATGGGGCACCTGAAAAATAAGTGGTTATTCATTTCCAACCGTGCCTTACACAGTGGACATGACATATCATCAAGCCGGAACACAAGTACATCTTTGGTCTTCAACCTTCCCCTAGCACACAACCACAGAATGAATGCGTGCTTAGGGGTTAGCCCCTGTTTCCAAATAGTATTAGCCCAATATACCCTGAATGTAGTTGGCCTCAGATATTCATAAGCTTGAGAAGTGAACGAATTAGTACCCATAGACCAAGAGTGAAGAAGGACTGCCGCACTATTAGTGACATGTTCCCTATCCATTATTAGATCTCTGATTGAGAGGAGGCTACGAAGCAAAGGGCATTGGCTCCGATGATGATCAACCTCCCAAACTGATCTTCCCTTCATATAGTAGTGGTCCAACCACTTGACCTACAAGGATTGTTTCTCTGCTTGTACATCCCAAATGATCCTAGACAATAACGCCCTATTCCAAGCTTGTAAATTTTTCAAACCAAGTCCCCCTTCAGTCTTGGGCATACAAATATCTTTCCAGGCAACCAATGCTTTTTTTAGTTCCATAGAAAATCCCTAGCCATCATATCAAGCTGGCAAATCACAGCTGCCGGAGTAGGAAGAATGGACAACCAGAAACACTAAACGCCTTGAAGAACAGACTGGATCAATTGGAGTCTTCCTACATAAGTGAGAGAGCATGTAGACCATCTCCCAATTTAAGAGCCAATTCTATCAAGGAACGGTTTGTAGAAGGTAAGTCTAATTTTACCATTAGTGATAGTAAGCCAAGGTAGCGAAAAGGAAGTTCTCCAATAGGAATGCCCGTCTCATCCAGAATACTCTCATGTGTATCTCTTCGGATCCCAACAAGATAAATATTTGACTTATCCTTGTTAATTTCAAGGCCTGAGCACCGCTTAAAACTTTCCAAGCAGTCAAGGAGAGTTTGGACAGAAGAACAATCTCCCTTAGCAAACAACATCAGGTCATCTACAAAAGCAAGGTGAGTAATTCTTAACGCCTCACACTTTGGATGGTATCTGAATGGAATCCCAAGTGTGTGAACTTTAACAACTCAAGAGAAATATTCCAAGAAAATGACAAATAGCAAAGGAGAGATCGGATCATCTTGTCTCAGACCTTTAGCACCTCTAAAGAAACCATGCACAGTCCCATTTATAGCGATAGAGAAGGAAGTAGTGGTTACACACCGCTCAATCCAGTTCACGAAGATATGAGGGAACCTAATTTTTGTAAGTAATTCCAGTAGGAAGTCCCAGTTAACTGAATCATAAGCTTTCTTAAGATCCACTTTAATCGTACATCTAGGAGAGACTCTAGGTCTGCTATACTCATGCATAAGCTCCTGAACCAGGAGAATATTATCAGTCATTAGTCTATCATGGATGAAAGCAGTCTGAGATATGTCCACAAGATGTAGAACAACCAACTTGAGTCTTTCCGCCAAATTTTTTGAGATAATCCTGTACACCACATTGCAGCAAGAAATTGGCCGAAAATCACCCATCATCTCTGCATGTTCAGATTTGGGGAACAAGGTAATAATAGAGTGGTTGATTTGCTTTAATAATCTGTCAGATATGAAGAATTTTGAAACAGCATCACATAAATTCTGTCCAACAGTATCCCAAGCTTCCTTGATGAACAATGCAGAATAACCATCTGGACCCAGAGCTTTGCATTCACCAATATCCCACAGGGCCAATTTAATATACTGTATAGTGACATCTTTAATCAAGACATCCATTAGGTCATGAGGAACCATTGGCCTAGCACGAACATAGTCCCACATTGATTTCCTGACAGCATAACTTAGTTCCCAGTAGGTTATGGAAGTATTTCACAAATTCATCAGCAAGGGCCTTAGGACTATCAGTCATGTACCCATCTTCCTTGAGAATATAAGCAATGAAATTCTTTTTTTTTATTCCTTCTGACAATGTTGAAGAAGTACTGAGTATTCTTGTCAGCTTGCGCAACATACTTACCTTTTGCAAGTTGCTGGTAGAACTTCATTTCTGCCTCCGCAAGATTCCATGTAGTCTGTTTACACTCCTTGAACTGTGCAACCAGATTCTGATCTACGGGGTTTTCAAGTAATGACTGTTGGGCATTAATAACAGCTAAGTTTGCTTGTTCAACACGACCAGACAGGTGAGAGAATTCCAGTCTATTTAATCTCCAGAAGTCCCGCTTTAGCTCTTTCAACCGACGGTAGAAAGTGAACTGATGGAATCCAGTGAACGTTCGATCCCATACTCCCTTGACATGATTATGAAATGAGTCATGGTTAGCCCAAAAATTAAGAAACCTGAATAGACGAATAGATCCCACGTTATTGTCAACAACTGACCAAATGATAGGACTATGATCAGAAAGAAACCCAATAGGAAGGAATTCCATCAATGCCTGGACATAGCATTAGAACCAAGAATCATTACCCATGACTCGATCAAGTTTTGACCACACCTTAGAATTAATCTAAGTAAATCGTGGGCCGACATAGGGAAGGTCCTCCAGACCAGTATCAGCACATAATGATGCAAAGTCCCTAATTTCATATGAAGTCGGCATGGCACCACTGAGTTTATCATCCACATGTAGATAAGTATTGAAATCACCCATAAGGATCCATGCCTCTGATAACGATGAGGATAATTGCTCAATCTCAATCCATAAAGTCCTTCTTGCCACAACAAAATTGTAAGCATAGACAAAAGAAAAGAAATAAGTAACATGAGAAATCTTACATGTGATATGAACCGTGATAGCCTGAGGCAAGCATTGGACAAGGTTCACATCCACCTTTTCCCCATTCCAGAAAATGACTATTCTACCCCCATCAGCTTCAACCACGTTATGTAAAATCGACCAATTACTGAACTTGTGTTGAAGGATATTATCCAGCCCATCAACCATCAACTTTGTTTCCAGAAAACCTATGACATCCACATGATGTTTTGAGATGAATTCTCGAACCCCGTGCTGCTTGAGGGTTCTGTTGAACCCTCAAATATTCCATGAAGCAACTCTCATGAAGGCCTAATTAGTGCCTGTTTGGCACCAATCAAGTCAACACTACTTTGAGCATATTTCCTCTATACTGACCGGATAAATTGCGAAGACTGTATGGTAGCTTTACCTGCATTCACCATAGCCGATGGATTTCATCAGGACTGGGTTCTTTTCCAGGAGTAGAGACCGACTTATTAACTCCAAATTGGACATGCCTCCGTGAATTGGATCTCATTTGTGGATGCCCTATACGCCTTGTCCTGGACCTTCCCCTTGCATCCCTAAACTGTCCTTATTACACAGCTGATGTTGATGGATCATCTTTGGCTCTAGCATCCCCCATCATTGTCTCTACATTGCCCTCAGCCACAGAAGGAGTGTTGTGCCTTTGTACATCACCATTACTTTGGACAGGCTCTTTTCCCTTGTCAAGACGAGTTTGCCTTATTTGAGAGGGAGAAGCTGATCTCATCTCCTGTCTGACCGGTGCAGATAAGGGCCTTAGCCTATTCTTTATCCGTTTGTTTGTCTGGTCACCACTAGGTTTCTGGAGCTGTTCCCTCTTTTTCATTTTTTCTCCCATACAAGCCTCTGTGACATGGCCAAATTTGCAGCAAAAATTACAATAAGATGGTTCAAACTCAAACCTGACAGTTTGCTATTTGATCTTACCGGAAGGCAGCCTTTTTGGCACCACTTTCACTAGGGGTTTAGATACATCCACTTCCACTAGAACACGGGCATAAGATAGACGATCCAATGTCGCTGTGAGCATATCAGTCATAATTGGTATACTAATAGCAAGAGGCAATTTTACTAAGAGATTTCATGTTCCAGCAACCAAAAGGCAAAGTTGGGAAAGTGACCCATATAGGTATTATACTTACCTCTTCCAATGAAAAATCAAATTCTGCAGGCATCTCCTTTAGCATGAGTAATCTTCCAAATATTGCATAAGGCCCTCCACGAAGAACTTTCTGTTTTTCATCTTCTGAGTTGAACCGGAAAATCAGCTATCCAGAGGCATGCGAGTGCACCTTAGACAGCACACCCCACTGTTTAGTGAGTTCCATGTCTGCCTTCATTCCCGGGAATCATCCCGCAAACATCCCTATTAGACATGAACCCAGCTTGCCTACAGTATCCTCGAAGTCCATTGCAACAATATCAACAAACTTTCCCGAGCTGGGAATGTGACTTAACTTCATTCCATTAGACTGTTCCCTATTTCCTTTCACAACGTTAGCCCAAGATCGAGTTGATTGACTGGAATCCACAGGAATGATAGAGGGATGTGAATTCGATTGGGAATGGGTATTGTTCCCCATATATGGACCATAAGGGATAGAAGAGTTCGGGGTATGAGAAGGGGGTTTGCTCCACACTGGCGAGCAATGCAGACAGACCTCACCAGGTTTATTTTGTTGTGCAACGAACTGGGTGGTTGGGGAGTGTAAGCACCCAACATCAGGGCCCTCTGGGGAGGTCACTATGTTAGGTACTGAATCTGGCAAATGAGGCAGCTGAATAATGAGAGTGGGTGATTGAGAAGGAGTGGGGTCAAGGACCGCAGTTGTCTCGGGTAAAGACAGGGATGGTGGGCATGGATTAGCCATGATTACGTTTGGGACAAAGGGGAACCGATGTTCAGTCTGGGCAAATGAGTGGTATGCCTGGGGTGTGGAAGGCGACAACACCCTAGAAGAGGTTAGTTTTCTCCATCCTCTAGTCTGGACCATTACGTCCAGGCCATCAGACATATCAGTAGGCGTCAAACAAGCAGTTGGAGTAGGTATTATCTGGGAAATTGAGATGAAAATTTGAAGCCTAGTTCAGGAGGAATATTCTAGCCGAGGGAATGGAGTAGGTAGGGGACTTCTCTGTATAGGTGGAGAAGGAGGTTGACAGGAGGTTTACAGATAGTTGGCGGGGGAAAATCAGTAGGGCATCAAATAGCAGGTGGGGAAATGGAGTAGGTAGTGGACTTCTCTGTATAGGTGGAGAAGGATGTTGACAGGAGGTTTACAGACAGTTGGAGTAGGTATTATCTGGGAAATTGGGATGAAAATTTGGAGCCTAGTTCGGGATGAATATTCTGGCCAAGGCTGCAGGAGTCATCAGTTGGCTAACTGGTATTTGACGGAATCATCAAGCTAAAATAGATCAAATTCACCGGATGCCAGGAATTGACGCATGAACAAAGAAATGGGATTAAGAACAACTTAATATGAACCTCAGGACAGAAGACAGATTCCCACCCTTACAACTAAGTTAACTAAATATGGAAGATGACAGAATACTAGATAGATTAGCTAGACCAAGGCCGACAAACAACCAGGAAAATGCAGAAGGATATAAAGTTTGAACGTTGGAGAGCAACAGGAAAAAAAATCACTTAACGGAACTTATGCAGAGACCGTAGCGCAGAAAAACCCCGGGACAGCCAAGATCTAGGAACTAAAACTGAAATCTAGCTCAGACATACCCATGGCAACCGGACGTAGTAGTAGGAGGGACCATGCATTAACATCAAAGCTTGAAGACCTATCATTGGTAGCATGGACGATGAGAGTCAGGAAGAGGACTCAAGGGAGTTGAGAGCTTCTCTCTCTCCAACTTTCTTCCTATACAGTTAAGGAGTTTACGTGTAAAGATTGTCCAAGGAAAACAATGACAATAGACTTGCATACTGTACTTATTAAAACATTAATTTTGTCCAAAACGAATGAAGAAATCTTCAATAGCTACCATTTTACCGAGCTATTATTAATTAATTTATTCAAAATATTTAAATAAACCCGCAGACAGTGGTGCAAAGATGGTGAGAGTGTACGTAGGATAGATAATGATAATATTTTATATGACCGTTTGTTTAAAAATATTAATAATGTTATAAAATTAGGGTAGTGTTAGAATAAAATCTACACACTACACACTAAGAAAATTCTAACTATTCTTTGCACAAGAATTTCTCTTCAAACTTCTCTCTTTCTTTCTCTCACAATTCTTTCTCTAATCTTTCTTTCACTAATCTTTCTTTCACAAAATGATGGTGTATTACAAGCTTAGAGAATAGCTCTATTTATAGAGCTCTAATTAGTGAAATACATCATGGCATACATCATCTTCAATTAATGGTGTCTCCACTAAATGGTGGACATCCATAAAAATCTTCTAATAATTCACATAAATCCATAATTAGTGGAGCCTCCACTAATTAATGGAGATTCCAATAATTCATAACACTCCCCCTTGGATGTCCATCAATTACATAAAGAATATACCTCGTTAAAACCTTACTAGATAAAAACCCAGTGGGAAAAAAAATCTAGTGAAGGAAAAAGAGTACACTATTCTATATGTCCATTTATTACTCCCCCTGATGAGATGATTCCTTTAAATCTTTAAACCGACGCATACCGATTTTATATCTCAACTTTTCAAATGTTGCAGTCGGTAAAGTCTTCGTGAAAATATCTGCGAGGTTATCACATGACCGAATTTGTAGCGCATCAATTTCACCTTTCTTCTGGAGTTCATGAGTAAAGAAGAATTTTGGTGAAATATGTTTTGTCCGATCTCCTTTAATATATCCGCCTCGTAATTGAGTTATGCAAGCTGCATTGTCTTCATAAAGAGGAGTTGGAATACCTTTGATTGATGATAATCCACAACTTTCTCGGATATAATGAATCATGGATCTTAGCCATACACATTCTCGACTTGCTTCATGAATGGCTATAATTTCAGCATGATTTGAAGAAGTAGCTGCTATAGATTGTTTCGTAGAACGCCATGATATAGCAGTATTTCCACATGTAAATATATAGCCCGTTTGAGAACGTGCTTTATGTGGATCAGATAAATAACCAGCATCTGCATAACCTATCAATGTTGGACTGGTTTTATTTGAATAAAATAATCTGAGATCAATTGTACCTTGGAGATATCGATGGACTTGTTTAATTCCATTCCAATGTCGTCGTGTTGGTGAAGAACTAAATCTTGCTAATAAATTGACAGCGAAAGCAATATCAGGCCGTGTGTTATTAACAAGATACATCAATGCACCAATTGCACTGAGATATGGTACTTCAGGACCAAGGAGTTCTTCATCATTTTCTTGAGGTCGGAAAGGATCTTTATCCACATTTAATGATCGGACGATCATTGGAATACTCAATGGATGTGCTTTGTCCATGTAAAATCTTTTTAACACTTTTGCTGTATATGTTGATTGATGAATAAATGTTCCACTCTCCAAATGTTCAATTTGTAAACCAAGGCAAAATTTGGTTTTACCAAAATCCTTGATTTCGAATTCTCTTTTTAAATAATCAATTGTTTCTTGGAGCTCTTCAGGAGTTCCAATAAGATTAATATCATCAACATATATAGCTAATATCACAAATTTAGAACCAGATTTCTTAATAAAAACGCATGGACATACCTGGTCATTTTTAAATCCCGCTTTCAATAAATATTCACTAAGACGTGTAAACCACATGCGCCTGATTGCTTCAGGCCATATAATGATTTACGCAACTTGATGGAGTAATTTTTACGAGGATAATGTTTATATGCTTCGAGGCATATGAAATCCTTCGGGGATTTTCATGTAAACATCATTTTCTAAATTTCCATACAAGTAGCGGTGACAACATCTAATAGGCGCATATCTATCTTTTCATGTCTTGCTAAGCTGATAAGATATCGGAGTGTAATAGCATCAACAACAGGAGAATAAGTTTCATCATAATCAATACCTGGTCTTTGTGAAAAACTTTGGGCTACTAATCGCGCTTTATATCGAACGATTTCACTCTTTTCATTGCGCTTTCGCACAAATATCCATTTGTAGCCAACGGGTTTTACACCTTACGGTGTTCGGACTGCAGTCCGAAGACTTCACGTTTTGCCGGTGCATTTAACTCCGATTGAATCGCATCTTTCCATTGCAGCCAATCTTTTCTATGCCGACATTCATCAATCGATATTGGTTCGGGATCATCATTATCCTGTGTAACATCAAGAGATATATTGTATGCAAATATATTATCAATAATAGTTTCTATCCGATTCCAACTTCTACCGGAAGTGGTATAATTGATAGAAATTTCGGTGTTACTTTCATCAACTTACGGTTCTTTGTCATCGAGTTCTCTCTTGGTCTTTATCATTCTTTTCTTCAATATGATCTTCGGATCATTTAATCCTCTTTTCTTTCGAGGATTTTTATCTTTAGAACCAAGAGGTCGGCCACGCTTACGGCGTGTTTTTGACTCAGTGACTATAGGTATAATATTTTGTTCTGCTTGGAACTTCAATTCGAATAGGAGCATTTATAGCTGGAATATGCGATTTTGTAACTCTTACGGAGTCAACAAAAGCGTACGGCATTTGATTTGCAATGCTTTGCAAATGAATTATCTTTTGAACTTCAAGTTCACATGCGCTTGTGCGCGGATCAAGATAATTTAATGATGTTGTCCAATCAAGATCCTTTTTATCTTTGTTTGGGTTCTCCCCTAATTTAGGGAATAATGATTCATCAAAATGACAATCGACAAATCTTGCTTGTGAATACATCTCTGTCGGGGGTTCAACATACACGATAATAGAGGGAGAATCATATCCAACGTATATCCCCTTTCTTCTTTGAGGACCCATCTTTGTACGTTGGTTTGGTGCAATTGGAATATATACTGACACACCCAAAAATTCTTAAATGAGCAATATTTGGTTCGACCCAAAAGCCAATTGCAAAGGAGAGAATTTATGATAACTAGTTGGTCTTATACGTACAAGTGTTGCAGCATGTAGAATAGCATGTCCCCAGGCAGATGTTGGGAGATTTGTTTTCATTAATAATGGTCTAGCAATTAATTGTAATCGTTTAATCAAAGATTCAGCAAGACCATTCTGTGTGTGAACATGAGCTACAGGATGTTCAACATTAATCCCAATTGACATGCAATATGCATCAAAAGCATGTGATGAAAATTCACCAGCATTATCCAAACGGATATTTTTAATGTGATGGTCCGGAAATTGTGCTCGTAATTTAATTATTTGAGCAAGTAATCTCGCAAACGTCAGGTTGCGAGTAGATAATAAACATACATGTGACCATCGGGATGATGCATCAATTAAGACCATAAAATATTTGAACGGTCCACATGGTGGATCAATAGGTCCACAAATATCTCCGTGAATCCGTTCGAGAAATGTAGGACTTTCAGCTCCTACTTTTACTGGTGATGGTTTAACAATTAATTTTCCTAGGGAACATGCAGTACATGCGAATTTTTCTGATGTTAATATCCTTTTATTTTTTAAAGGATGACCATGTGTATTCTCAATGATTCTTCTCATCATGGTAGATCCCGGATGACCCAACCGGTCATGCCAAATGCTAAAAGTAATAGGATCGGAAAACTTCGGTTTACTAGATGATGAATTTCAATTGTACGAATTTTTACAAAATATAGACCGAGTAGAAAAAGACGGCAGTTTTTCTAATACCGATTTCTTACCCAAATGCATTTGAGTAATAAAAAGATGCTCAATCCCATTTTCCTCATTTGTTTCAACATGATACCCATTTCTGCGGATATCTTTAAAACTCAATAAATTTCTTACGGATTTTGAGGAAAATAGTGCCTTATCAATAATAATTGTTGTTCCTTTAGGCAACAATATACTAGCTCTTCCGGAGCCCTCAATTACATTTGCACTACCGTTTATTGTATAAATATTTATTTCTCCCATTTTGAGATCAGAAAAATATTTCTCATTTTTTAGTATGGTGTGTGTAGTTCCACTATCAATAATGCATACATCATCATTAATAACAGCCATCTGAACACAAATATATATATGTAAACGTAAATATTATTAGAATAGAATGAAAATGAAAATACAAAAATATCGGGGTGAGGCTTTAGTTCTTTTGGACACTTGCCATCACCAATTAAATGGTCTATCCTACCGTCCGGGTGTTCAAAAAAATCCGATACATCCATATGGGTAATATTGATATTAAGATCTTCAGGATCACTATCGTCATCCTCAACATTATTTATTGGATGTTGAGAAAAATTTGCTTCCACATTTTTATTTTTCAATGAAGCTTGATACAATTCAACTAAATGCTTAGCCGTACTGACGGTTTCGTGACCAATGACCTTTCATGCCACATCTATAACATATATCCTCATGCTTTTCTTCAATTTCTTTTTCTTTTCCCTTTTCATCTTTTCTGTTCCACTTCGGTGGCCAGTATTTCTCACGGTTTGATTATAATTGTGATAAGGGAAATATCGAGCGTGACTACGACCATAACCACAACCACGGCCACGGCCACGGCCACGACCACGACTATAACGATGGCTTCTGCTGGAGCCAACAGACATTCACTTCAGGAGTGCTTTGTAGAGCCGATTGGTCCGGCTTCATGATTTCTCAATAATAACTCATTATTTTTCTCTCGCAATGAGGAGGGCGATAATTAAATCAGTAAATTTTGTATACCCCTTTTCTCGATATTGTTGCTTGCAGGACAATATTCGAGGCATGAAAGGTGGAGAATGTCTTCTCCAACATATCTTCATCGATCACTTTTTCTCCGCATAATTTTAATTGAGATGTAATTTTATACATTGCGGAGCTATATTCATTCACGGTTTTAAAATCTTGCAACCTCGGGTGCAACCATTCATACCGTGCGATGAGGTAGTACGACCATCTTCAGGTGGTCAAATCTTTCTTTTAAATTTACCCACAGACCATATGGATCTTTTTCGGTAAGATATTCCATTTTCAAATTTTCATCGAGATGACGACGAATAAAAATCAAAGCTTTAGCCTTGTGTTGTGCAGATGCACTATTATGTGCTTGAATAGTTTCACTAAGGCCTTCAGCATTTAGATGCATTTCTGCATCGAGAACCCATGACATATAATTTTTTGCAGAAATATCAAGGGCTACAAATTCGAGTTTAGTGAGTTAGCCATAGAGATCAATAAATGCGTACCCGTCTTCTGGCTTTAATAACGGCAGAGACTCGTGCTGTCTTCTGGCTTTAATAACGGTAGAGACTCATGCTGATAACATGTTATAAAATTAGGGTAGTGTTAGAATAAAATCTACACACTACACACTAAGAAAATTCTAACTATTCTTTGCACAAGAATTTCTCTTCAAACTTCTCTCTTTCTTTCTCTCACAATTCTTTCTCTAATCTTTCTTTCACTAATCTTTCTTTCACAAAATGATGGTGTATTACAAGCTTAGAGAATAGCTCTATTTATAGAGCTCTAATTAGTGAAATACATCATGGCATACATCATCTTCAATTAATGGTGTCTCCACTAAATGGTGGACATCCATAAAAATTTTCTAATAATTTACATAAATCCATAATTAGTGGAGCCTCCACTAATTAATGGAGATTCCAATAATTCATAACAAATAACTAATTTTCTATTATTTTACAGAAATAGTCACAATTATATTTAAGAGGTTTAACAAAATTTACAGAACATAAGATTATATTATGCATTATATAGTTTTCTCAAGAAAATCTCTTTTTAATTTTTTATGCCTATAATATTTTTAATTTATTAGCAATTGTTGTAGATCTTATTCGCTAGACTTAATAACATTTTGATCTTTTTAATGATTGTGATACTTATGTACTTTCCTTTTAGATACCGAATAAATTTTAAAGTCCTATACTCTTTTTTGCTTTCTTTTCCAATCAACTATTATTTTCATTCAGGCATTTTTTTTCCTTGTTTCAAAATTTTTATTTCACATTCACTTTATAGCAATTGCAATCATAATTCTTTTTTCTCTTGATTATAAATTCATTTTACATTTATAATATAGGATTTCATGTAACTACATTTTAGATTTATTTGATAATCTCACTGTAAATTTGTATCTGTAACACCTCCACTCCATTATGTAGAAAATCATGCAATATTTGGAAAACTAATTATTGTAGCACTGAAGAAATTTTATGAGTTCAAAATAATCTAAGATTTATTGGCTGAATCTTTTGCTTCAAAGTTGGATTCCAATTTACATATTATGCCCTGTTACCGAATAATTATACACCAATCTAAACATGATCAAAAGAAACCAAACCCATATGGTATTTGGAAAGAAAATTACCAAATTTCTCTTTCGGTGATATTATTAATTACATTCAAAAGTATAAGAACAGAACGAAGAATTTTTCTAAATGTATATCACCAATAATGCATCGAAATTTTCAATAGTGATGATTTTTATTATTTATTCTTGTTGATCTTTTTTCGCCTGTTCTGCAACGATCCTCTCGCTTGCAATCTCTCATGCGTCCGTCTTTTGGAAGACATGGTTTGCAAACTAGTTGTCCATCGACATAGTCACATCTCGGACATTTCTGTAACCCTTTCATGCTCCAATCATCCGCATCAGAATTATTAGAACATAGGAGGAGCATTCCAAGGCAAAGAATTAGTTTGCCTCTCATTGTAGCCATCTTGGGAAATAATCAAGAAGACTACACACACCCTCTTTTTTCTTTTTCTTTTTCTGGAACGGATGATTTGCTGCTTGGCAACAATTAGTATTTCTGGGAATGTAGGATTATATAATAAGACAGAATTAAGCCATTTAATGGTTGGAATCAACTATAACCTGTACCATGCATTTGATATAAGTACAATATATCAACAATTCACATTGTGACTTTAAAATATGACATCTTAAATATAAGTACAATATGACAATTCAACAATTCAACAATTCAATAACCTGCGGGATGGGATGGCGCATTTGACTTTAAAATCAACAAGTCAAGATACTTCTTAAATATAAGTACAATATGACAATTCACATTAAATATCTCTCTAATTTTATTTTATTTATATATAACACTGTACAACAAAATTTTAGTGCATAGCATGGTTCTGAGGCTGTTTTCAACTTTGAATGTTATCAAACGAGCCTTAATATGGACAAAATATCTACGAAAATTGGATTCAATGCCAAGTAGATACTTTTATTCTTTTCACTTTTGTATTTTTATTTTTTAAAATATTCTTATTTGTAATTATTTATAGTACCTATGCAATTATGATTCAATATTATTATGCTTTCATTTAATTGAAAAGGCTATACAATATTTGAGATAATCACAATAAAATACTACTAATTGTAATTCTTTTCGACATTGGGTAAGGAGAGGGAGCCATTACATACAATATATTAGTGGTAGCCATTACTACAATATATTAGTGGTAGCCATTTAAATATCCCTTTGGATTTTAGATACACTTAAATGGAATTCAATTCATTTACTTTCTCACCTTATCTTAAATCCTGCAAGGCAAATCTTCAATGGAGAATTGAATGAAATAATTTTTAACTATCAGCCTTAAGGGAGAAGGGAATAACACACACACACACACACACATATGTATAGATACATATATGTGTGTGTAAACATTCATGTAAATATTTTTGACTATAAACTACTAAACATTCATGTAAATATTTTTTTATCAATATTAAACCTTTTACATTGGGATAAAAAAAAATAGATACCTGTGTGTGTGTTATTTATTTTTTGGTTTTTTTTTCAAAACCACCAACAGGTGGCATAAATTTTATTCATATAAAAAACAAATACAAATAAAGGTATATGGTTCAATAAAATTTTAAGCAAAACCCTCATGCATTTTGCTTGTAAGCAATCCATGCGGAAGCGGGAATGGTGCAATACCCTGCACATTTACACTTTGGGAATTGAGCATTGAGTATTTAATTTGAAGCATATCATACTTATTGAAATTGTTTATGTGACGTGCTCTTTTAACTTCTTTTGAGTACTAAGGGTGATTGTGGAATAATGTGAATAATTTTTTATTGTTAAGGTGACTACACATGATTATGTGTGGAAAATGATTTATTATGATTAAATTAAATATTTTTCTAAAGAAATATTATTACAATTATTTAGTGAGAAAAACAAAATTTACAAGTTCTCTAAACCCTATTTTGAATTATTTGACTTTATTTTGTGAATTATAAGGGTGCTTAGGAGATAAAGTGAATTATATGTGTTTACTAATGTGTATATTTGATTTATGTGCAGTACATGATTTATCAATAAATTAAAATACTATTCACAAAAGAAATGTCATTATTATTATTTCTATAATGAGAAAAATAATTCTTATAATTTTTCAGATATCTTTTTTTTTATAGTAATTTTGGCCTTTGACTTATGGGGAGTCTTGGTCTATAAAAGATGAAATTATTTTGACTAAATGCCAATTATTTTGACTATTCTTTGATTAGTTTGACTAAGATTATTTGAAATGAACAATTAAGATAATTTTGAAGTCCTAAGGTGTAATACCCTAGAAGTTTCACCATAGGAAAAATTAAATATTTTATTTTATTTTATTAATTAATTGAATTGTTTGTGTGACTATTTTGTTTAAGGCGTATATGAGATTTCTTAAAGGCATAAAATGAAGAGAAAGTGACTATTAATGTAGCTATTTTCTTGGTGTGTGGTAATTAATTTATTATCAATTAATTGCTACAATAGTGGTGAAGGAATGTAACAACCCTCTACCTGCGCAGCCCAAACAGGCTGGGGGTGTCGCCTTGTCCTTTGGAGTACGGATCTTTATAACACGATAAAAGAAAACAACTGACATAGTAAAACTATGAAATTTGAAATTAAATTAAAATCTTCAACTGAAAACTATTACATTTGCAAAACACAAATCATCACAAATAAGTTTTCTAAATGGAACTTCCAAGAATCCAAAAATAAAAAGACAAAAGCAATGTAACAAAGCTATCGCTATTGCGAAATAGAACTTCAAGTCCCAGTCTCGATTAAATTGCATCCTCTTGAAAATATGATTAGAGAAAATATGTAAGATTATAAATAATCTCAATAAGTTCGAGGTGTGTGGTCGTGGCACAATTTTCAAAATAAATATCCTGATGCATGGATGAAAATAATTTGAATTGAAATGCTCACAATGGAATTTACTCTTATGTAGAATCAAGTTTTTGGGAAAGGAATGAGTATGTTATATTATGCTACTTAAACAAAATTCTTATCAGAAAGAATGCTAAATTATGCAACATAATTTCTGGAATAGATTTTTTTAATACAATGTCTTGGATCCAAATTCTCCACATTAATCCTGATATGTCTTAAGTGTCTAAGACATAACCAAAGCCAAAAATAGCATGTAGGCTGTATATCCCTGCCAAGAGAATATCCCCAAACATTTACATCCGTTCTTCAATTTTTCCTATAGAAAACCGTGTCACTAGCTAAGGACTCGGCTTGGTTATCTTGAATTGATGCCCCGTTGGTAAAATATGATCAACCAGAAATGGCTAATCTTCCGGTAGGATCTCTTAAACTAATGCAAGCTAGTCCTAGTACCTCACTTTTTGAGTACTCATTGTCTAATTTAATGTGGCTCAAGAAATTCTCATTTCCGATTTGGAATATACAATTCCATTTCTAAAAATATTATTCTAGTCTTAAAAATTCAGTTTTCCACAACTCAACCCGACCAAGGCTCAAGCCCTATTTTATTTTATTTTTTCAAAAATTCCAAAACCAAAATCCCTGTATTCATTCTAGCAATTTATTTTTTTTTTTCATAATTCGCTTTGAGAGGTGGTATAGATGGTTGTCATCAAGTTCAAGAATTCATGCCATGATTTTCGCAATTATATGCATGAAGGAAAACTTCATAATTGATAGATCGAAACATTTCATAATATTTAATGCACGGCACCTATACATATATATTATGACTGCAATATTCATAATAAGGTCCCTCAAAATAATTCATGTACCAGCATAGCATAAGTATAATAGTTTACTTAACACATGGTAAACAGTATCACAATGTCAAGTTTCTAATCCGTTTCTTAGTACATGAGAATGGTTAATAATACAAATCATGTCATTTCCATGCATTTGAGTAAAACGTTAATTTCTTTCATAAAAGCATTTCTTTAATCGGATGCAAGGACTAACATTGTCCAAGCTTTGCAAAATGTCTTCAATAAATTAAGTTCTTGGTTCATTTCCTCCTTCTATGTCCTTCACGTCTAACGTATATAACACATAGAAACTAATTTCCTATTTATATTAATCTAGATATAGCGCCGATCGAGACCCTACAATAATTAGGGAATTATTTTGGTCCTAAGTAATCTAAAACTCTTAGCCACAAAGCCTAATTAATTCTAATTATAAAGCATCCCATCAAGAAATTCAATAATTTATTAAAGCATCCACAACTCACATTACATAGAATTCTCCAATTTCCGTTTTAGCACTAATGGGAAAACAAAGCCTTAATTAACATGCAAAAACCCTAATTATCCATGCAAACCCTACTTAATTATGCTAACCCTAGTTACTCATGCAACCTCTATGTAGTCAAGGAAAACCTTAATTATCCAAGCAACTCCCTCATCATTTGTTACACCAAGTACCACATGGGATCAAGTAGTCTAGCAAGATTTAAAATTCTTACCTAAACTTTATTTCGCAAAATGTGTATTTTTTTCATTACCCAAAATCATATATTGTCCAATGAAATTCGTAAAACCTTAACAAATATGTCTCTAATAATTCTAAGAATCCGAAGAACTCATTTAAGTCAATTTTCAAAACAAATTCAGCTATTCCATAATGAAAATCTATTTTTCTTCTTCAATTCAAAACTCTGCTTTCAATATAAAACAAATGTCATAAATGTCCGTCTAATTCATAGAGAAAACCAATTTATTTTTCATTGAAACATTCCAGATTAGTACCTTGGTATATTAGGTAGATTATCATGTATTTATTTCCCAAAAATCCCTCGCAAGAAAGGTTCAAATAATTTTTATATAACAGTGCATCGGAACAGTAACTGGCTTTGAGTCATGATTTTCGAAAATCCATATCTCTCAATTTATAGAGGCTTTTTTGGTGATTATTTTTCTAAAATTTTTCTAATATCTTGAAGTTTCTATAAAAATTATGAGCAAATTCATTCGAAAAAGGAGGGTTTTGGAGGTTTAAAGTTGATCCCTCTGTATAGGGGTTTTTCCTAGATTAGGCCATTTAGTACAAAATTCATATAGGTGAGTTTTTCTTTATTTGATTCATGCAAAATTCACACCATAAAGTCCTAACACATCACTCAACGTTCTATAATTCAAATTCTAGCTTGGACATTGCAAATTTCATCTCCCAAATAACACCCATCTTGGATTCTTCATCAAACCAGCATTCCTCTGTTGTAGTCAAAACAATATAAACTCCTAGACCTCATCTAATCTCCCTACCCTTCACATATATGACCCCTCAAACTCAACATGTCATGACTACATCATGACTACACCAATCCATCAACAAAAACACACACACAAAGCAAGCATTAGCAATGAATTCCACTGAGTTGGACAAAAACAGTGCATTTTGGCAATATCACGTTGCAGAAAATTGGAGGATAGTTGTGTACACTCAAAGGCTACATATTCACATCACACAACATTTCCTTGGCATAAATGTAGCATTCTTACTTCATTAGTTCATACAAAAAAAGGGCAAAAAAATCAAATTTATATGGAGCTGGACAGATTATATAGGATTTTCTGTCATGAGTTTACAAGAGGAAGAAAAAGCATTTTTTCAGCCACAATGTGACATCGTTATTTGATTTCTTAATGTTCAAAGCTAGACATATCGTTCATACATTAATATAACACATAACAATGGTGGAAAAATTCAGATTCATTGAGCTGAATAGTGGGTTAAATTTCGGCCAGCAAGAAGGGGAAAAATGGAGGAGGTTTTTCTTGAATACTCACCTTGGTACTTGTCCAAGCTTTTTCATAGCAATGACAACCCTTCTTGCTCAAAATAAGTTATGAATCACTTGAAGAATGGAAGAGGAAAGGTTGTAGGAATGAAAATGCTGCACTTGTTCAACAGAAAATGCAAGAGGAAATAGCTTCCCTCTTGAATCATCAAAGTGTCAGCCAACCAACGGAGGGAAAGAACGGTGGCTTTTTCCATGGAGAAAGGAGAGAAGAAATGTGGGGAATGATGGGGAGAGATGGCCAGTCAAGTAAGGGAGCACATAGGGCAAAAATATGTTTATATAGTAGGGCAATTTAGATCCTAGGGTCGGAATGAGCTCATTTAAATGCACCCTATATTTAAGGGCTAAGATGAAATGTATTTTAATTGGTCAAAATGATTCGTGGATATTGGATCCTATTGGGTCAAGTAGTCAAAGTTCGTATTGTCTCAAATTTTGACCAATACTTCGAATTAATCAAAAAACGAATTTAGTTTTGAAATTAAATTCAATTTGTTTAAGAAATCATCTCTCTAATGAAAATTTATTTTTATAATCTTGTATAGATATAATACAGAAACTAATTAAGAATATATCTTTTTTTTTTTCTCAAATGAAGCAAAAATCAGCTTGATTTCCCCTGTTTCTCTAAGAAATTTCAAATAAAAATTAAAAAAGATAATCACACAAATAAATCATTTAATTTATAATATTAAATTAATTAATGAACTAATTTCCCATTTTGTGATTAGTAGGGTATTACAAGGAATGTTTTAAGACTGATTTAGTCTTGCAATGCTATGTGTAGGAGATGTCTTTTGGGTAAAGGAGTCATTTTTATTTTTATTCAAATAAAAACCGAAAATGATGAATTCTGTTCTGTTTTTGGAGACTTAATTTATGCGCCAATTTTGAATGAAGTATTGATGAATGGATGATGATTTTGTCGTAGAGACCTGCTATAATATGTGTAGTTGAAGCTCTTTTGCATAAAGGGGCTATTTTTCCTCCATTATAATGTGTAAAGGGTGAATCATGTGATTTTGTGAACCACAATGTGTTATAAGTCGATGTGAGTGAATAACATGATTTGATGTGTGTATTAAGTTTAACAATGGTGTGATTAAAATAGGGCACTACCACAAATGTGTTTCAGCAAAAATGGGTGTGCTATTTGATTTCAAAAATTGTGAATAACTTGGGATTGAGCTTCTGAATGATTTATGATGTGTGAGGTGTGCATTTATGTTGTTTTTTCACGAGAAAAATGAAAGGAAGAAAGCTTTACTATTTTTGAAAGCTAACTTTGCAATCTGTCAAAAAGCTGTGAAATGGCACAAATGTTTTCTCCCAAAAAACACTCTTTCTGAACGAATTTAACCGCAAAATAAATTTTCAAAATGGTCTCGCAAAATTGTCTTGTCAGGGCAGTGTTCCGGCAGTGGGATTATAAAAATTAATTGACCCACTCTAAAATTGAATTTTTTGGAGAAAATTCTATGGTAATTCACCTAAAATATAGATGTATCATTCTAGAGCATTTTATAGAAAAATAAAGTGTTTTGCTTAGGTAATTAAGGTGATTTTTAAGATCCCCGTTCTACCGATATGAGCAGCATTTTATTCTTAAAGTGAAAAATGAGTGGACATGTAAATTTGGGTGTAAATATGTGGCAATTTGACTTAGTTGAATTTTATGAGATGCCTTTGTTGAATAAAAATATTTTGTGAGAATTTTGATGATCCAAAAAAGGTTATGTGATTTTGGGCAACGAAAACCCTAAAAAATAGTCACTTTTTGGTAAATAAAGCACTAAAAGAAAATTTAATCCAGGCAAACTATTTTTATTGCATAATTTGCTCGCTGCACTTCATGTGATAATGTGACTTCACTACTAGAAATTAGGCCTATTACGATAGGTAGAAGAATTATAATAGGCATATATTTGTGACACTTTCAATTTTGTGATACTTCTGGAAAATGTCATCTAAAACGATGTTACCATAGCCGTTTGGGACGATGTTACCACAGCCGTTTGGGACACTATGAAGTGTCATAATATATGTATCTATTGCAACATTTTCAATTGTTACATCAGACCGCCTATTACAACATCTTGTCATATTGTAAAAAGGTTTTCTACCGGTTAAAATTCAAAACCTATACTAACAATTGGAAACATCATAGAAGAGCATGCCGGTGCTCAAAATTCAGAAGTAATGTTAACATGTGAAAATGTCGTAATAAACATTTTTAATGACATTTAACACCGCCAATTCAAACCTATTCTCACAACAAGTCAATCGTGTTACAAAAGAGTTTGTTAACAGTCGCAAATTCAAATGTATTATAACATTAATAAATGTCATAATAGACTTCTTCTTTCACTTTTTTATGTTATTTAAAATTCTATTTAGAAACATTTTTACCAAACTTAAAACCATTTATTGTAACATTTTTTTGTGTAAACATAATAATTTCTTTGCATGTCCTATAACTTAAATATGTTACAATAGAAACATATGATAGCATTTTTTTAGGTCACTATAAAAAAATTTAATTCTTAAATATATATGATTTGACATAAAAAAAATTAGCATCTAACAAAATATAAAATCACAATACAACCCAAAAAATATGTTTGCATATATTAGGAAGTACAAAATTCTGTCTACATGCATACATATGTCTACGAAGTCATACTAATAGCAAAACTATAAAAGTCCTTTCAAAATAAGATCCTAACATATCCATTAAGGTTGATAAATCAACTAATCTATCAAAATGTGTTTCCACTTAGCAGAATAATCCAATGCACTTGTCCTTAATATGCAACATCAAAATAGCACTTGCAACAAAGCATCCTCTCTTGATCATTCATCTTGAATCCTACGGACTTGCCGTATATAAATTAATAACATAAGTTAGAAATGAAATAGAAGAATTTAGACACCACCACCACCACACAAGCACTACTATCACTAACTGGTTACATTACGTACAGTGGAAAAAATGTAACAAAATAATGGCTTCCATTGCAAAGAATCGAATGAACAGGATTCATTTATGCCAACCGACTACCAAAAAATAAGGTGCATCTCCAATTGCAAAAAAGCACTAAACACTGCAATAGAAATTTAGACACTAGAATAACGGGCATACCAAGGCCATTGGCCATGAAATACGTGCACGATGAGCATCTCCAATTGTTTCAAGGATTGTGTATGGGCGAATTGTCTTTTCGTCACGACAATATGGTTGTATGATATCAATCTCACACCAATCTTCTCCTAAGGGATGCGGACCAACAATTTTTTCAGGATCCAAACTTTTAATACATGCGGTGGTAACTATTTTGGTTGGATCCCTTATGTTCAATACTGAAATAGTTGCATTTACCTAAAGAGAAAGTTATAATAAGAAAATTATGACCAAAACAACTCCCTGGTCTCAAAATGAACTTGACATTAAAAGCTATAGCACAAGTTGGTCCTTACCCTTGAAAACCTCCCAAATCTAGAATAGAGTTCATATAAATCAATCACAGCACTTCCAAGATCATCCAAAAAAAATAATAATAAATAAATATCAAGTCCACATTATACACCAAGTGCACATTAAGCCTCTATTATGCTTTGCTCGCCAAATAATATCAAAGACCAACCAGCATGAATTTTACATATACTCAGCCCCTAAGACCTTCCATCAACCCTTAGCAAGCATAAAATCCACCCTTAATCATTTCTCAAGAAAACAAATTAGACTTAGTAATTTAGCACAAAAACCCCTAAGCTGCCTTCAATTTCATGGAAGCATATTCTATGTTTCTGAGGGTAAAACACTTTCAAATGACCTCAAACTTTTCAGACAAACATTTTGACATGTAAGGAACAAAACAAAATTGGCCAATATTGAAAATCATGTACACAAAGTTCGCAGAAAATTCTAAACAAAAACTGCATGAATCTGTCAAAATCTGTCAACAAGGAGAGAAAAAAACTTCTCAACCTTGATCCCGTTTTAACCCCAACTTTTCCTCATTATTAAAGCACACAAAAAAAATGCATTTTCAACGTTTTTACCAGTAAAAACCATGCTCAAAACAGATTGCTAAATAGATTCCAAAACAGTACACAGTAGGTACTGATAATCCACTGTTCTTTTTCTTTTTTTTTATTTTTGAAAATTTTTGGCAATTAAATGCAGTAGTTTCTGACACAAAAACACACACTAAAGTCATCATCATGTCCCTAGAATCAAGATTCAAGGTGGCATTTCAAAGGAAAAATTAGTTTTGCAAAAGTTTTGAATATAATCATCAACATGGTCAAAACAGAAAATTTTTATAGTAAAGTTCACGTAATCGTAAGCATTAAAAAAACTTGCTTGGATTCAATTCTTCAAGAAGACTATACTCGAACATGCCTAGAGAAAAAGCAAAACCAAGGATACTCAATATCTAACATCATGTTCATATAAACAGTTAGGAACATCACAGAAAACAGAAAGGGGAAAATCACAGAAAACATCAAGTTCTATGCGTAAAAGGTATTTTTCTTGTTATTTAAAAGTTAGAAAAATCACAGAAAACGTGGCCATTTTGTAAAAATGAAAATAGAAAGCAATAAATTCTAGTGTGTAAAACTACTAGAGGTAACAACTTCTAGTGCAAAATGTTGGATGAGATGAATAAATCAAGGCATATTTAACAAATATGCATATTACCATACGCAAAGAAACTTCCTACACAATTTAATCAACAAAATCAACTCCTTCAATGTAGGCAGTACAATCTCCACACACCACAACCCAAAAAATTAGCACAAATTTAACTCCAACATCCTAATCACCACAACAAAAACCGCAACTCCAAAATGTCAATAGGTCAACAATTCAATACCCAATGGGCAGAATCTCCACTAGGTCCCAAAAATGATCAAATATCCAAAGAAAGTAGACTAGGCAATTCAAAAACATAGATAACCCAGCTCCTAAAATATATACTAGGTAACATTTGAACAAAACATGGATAGAAAGAGAACACCAAAGTATTAGTTAACAATACCCTTATAGTACTAGTATTGTTGGTTGCGATAGCTTGCAAGTTTGACTCAAATCATGCAACTCTTGACTCATTTGTCTCGTTGACATTATTTTGTGGCATATTTGCACAAATCTCAGCTACCAATCTTCCTTGTTCCCTAATAAGTTCTGCTTCCGCTTTTGCTTGTTCTTGATCAGTTTAAAAATTTAACCAAACACCACCTATTCAAAAGATCAAGAGAAATTGATTTTTAGAACTAATTTATTGTAAGGAAAAGAATTATATGAAATATTTGCACATACCAGTTGAGGAACTTGCATGTCTGGTGGTGTGTGCCACTCTTCTTTCTGGAACTTGCGTGTGACGATGTGTGCCTAAAGATGTTTTTGGATGGGCATCCAACTGCACAAAAACTAAATACAAAAAAGAAAAAAATTAGAGCTATTTTGCTTAGATTGAGTATCATAGATATTAGAAAAATAAAAGTTATTTGATTTTATACACTCACAATTTAGATCACTTGGTTGTGTAATATGCATAGGCAGTATTTGTTCTTCAGCTCGAATATGTTGCTGGTCATCCATAGAATATTTAATACCTTCCCTCTGTTGTTCAGCTAGCATATTTAGTTGGTCATCCATAGAATATTGCATGTCTTATTGAGCAATTCTTTTCTTCTTCAAGCCTCGTGTCCTATCCATCTATTTTAGTGTCTGATGGAATACGAAAAAGAAATAGTTAAGATAACAACTAGTCGAGCCTTCCACGTGTCTACTATAAAATAGTTAAGAAAACAACTTGTTGAATAAGCTTTTGTAACTGTAAAGATCAGAGGAGCTTCTTTCAAAATAACATTATAAAATTACTTGAAGTTGATGTCACTAAGCCGCATGTGAACACTATAAAGTCTTTATAATATGGCCCGAGCTGTGAAATAACACTTGTTAGCCAAAATATTAAATGGAAAAGAAAATAATGGGATGAGATTACAATATTTGCATTTTAAGTTATCATCTATCAAACAACCGATCATAAGAACACATAGCAAACAAAAATGACAATACCTTGTCAAATTATAAATTAAAGTACATTAAAATAGAATTTAAATCAAAATATGAATTTCTCATGAGCAAATGACTTGATAACTCTACTTTCTAGACAAGAAAGAATTGGACCTTTATTTGGGGGAGGGGGGGGGGACTAAACGTAAACTAACAGTATCTTTTGTTTGGTCACTGTCATACTTAATTTTGTGTAGAAGCCCAATATTTCCAACCATGTCCTGCACACTATGTGAATCTAACCAGGATAATACATGAAAGTGATTTTTCTAGCGCATAAGTGAAAGCATACCTACAAAATGACGCTTCAGAGAATTTTCTAGTCTGCAATCATGAAATGAGGAGAAGTCCTACTTAATGATCTTGGTTTTCCTTTGAAATAAAATACAAATGACACATCCAAAGCTATCATTAGAAATTTTGTATTCATACCTTTTTTGCCACATCCATTCCACCAAGATCATCTCGAGGATCTATGAACGTATTGAGATTAAACTAAGAATTCCTCTAGACATTTCAAATCAATAGAGAAATGCAAGGAAACTATATGAGAGATGAACATAAATATGCTTTCAGAATTTTTTCATGGAAAAAAAGGAAGTAACAATGTATACATGTGCACTTTAAATTTATAATATAACCAAATTCAGATATAGGGGGCAATAGCTTGAAAACTCTCCCCTTTTCTAGCAATGGTGGCAATATAACATCTTTAGTGTACCCAAAAAGAAAAAAATTAGCGTGGATCACAAGTAGGTTCTTCGATGGGTCTCTAGAACAAAAAGTTTGGGACATAATGCCTGTTGGCAAGAAATTAGGGAACAGGTTTCCAATTTTGTAAAATTGAATTAATTAAAGCATACTAAAAGGCATACAACCCATGTCATGTAAAGGATTTATCCTCAATTTGACTTTACATTTCTCCTGATCAATAGTACTCTGCGACTCTGCCATCCAATATTGCTAAGATAACCAGTCAACCTTAGGGAAACACACTCCTTCTCAACACAACATGTCGACAAATTTGTTAATCCTAGAACATGTAAATAGAAGGAAAATATAAACTTGTTAATCCAATGAACTATATTTTTAAGTTAACTAACATCGTAAAGATTCCCAATAGAAGAAAATGAATGACCCATCCTCATCTCAAATTAGAATATGATAACAAAGATGCTCACATATTTATTTCGGTATCCACACATGGTCAAAAGCTCACATAGAGATGGAAAATTTGGTTAACAGGAAACTATAGTTTGTGACATGAGGCAAGGCTTCATAATTGAACAAAATGCCTTTGATAGAAAACAAAGATATAATGACCGCAGTGGAAAAGGATAGTGAAGTAGATTAACCATGACAGGTGATATTCTACAATCCCCGAAGGAATATCTTGTTAAATGAAAAAACAATTGGATTTTATTGCAAAATATGCTTTTCTAAAGTAGCTCCAGCATTATCAGAGCAGAATAAAGGTTAAGCTAGGATGTCACAGAAAGGTACATGTAGTTCATCACAGAAAGATAAATGTAGTTCAACATAAAAGATATGAAGCCTAGCTGTAAATTTAACTCTATGAATGACAAAAGCTCCTCACACATTATAATGTTCCCCCTTAAGTTAGATCTACTGAGAAATAACTAAGGAAAAACTTGTCAGTTAACTAATTTAAATTCTTATAAGAAACTAGATCATCAGCTCTTAGTTTAAAGTTCCATACGTCTCAGAAGAATCATAGTATATGTTGCAAAAAAATCTTGGGCTTAACAAGTTTAGGGGAGCCTAGAGGTATTAATATTATTTTCTACTAATATCAGCTGAATGCGTAAATATATGGATTAACATTCAACCAGAATGAGGCAACAGTCAACCTAGGATTGAGCCTTCCATACAAAGATAAAATTCGGCAAATCATAATTACCAAAAACATATATCTGAAAAAGCATAATTAAAAATAGCAGAAGAATTTTGAGTATTTTTCCAAGATTAAAAATTCCATATTGAGAGAAACACTATGTTAATAATGCTTTGTAGTTGTGTCGGTTGTCCATTTCTGTTAAGACCAATCTGAAATAGATTTGAACCTAATACGCAAATGATAGCCATCACAAATTGGACAGTAGCTAATAAAGGGATAAAATCAAACCATTGTTTTGCTCCAAGACCGGCACTTGAAGAAGAGAAAAAAAAAGGAAATGCCATCACTTGAGGCTGCTGCAGTGGAGAAAACTGAATGGGTTTGCTGGTACTGGTGACACAGAGAGAACAAAAGGGGCTTTTGTTGAGGAAAGAGTTCGCCGGTACTAGAGAAGAGAGAACCGAAGTGCTTTTGTGGGAAAATAGGTAGCTTTTGCAGGGAAATGGGTATACTGAAAATGAGTGGTTTTGCAGGGAACTAGGTATAGTGAAAAGGATTGCTTTTGTGGTAAGAGGGGTTTTTTTCACTTACCAGATGGTTTTTTTTTTTTTTTTTTAGAGGGGAGGGAGATTTTCATTTAGCCCTATTTTTTTTTTTTCACTCCTGGCGCCATTTTTTTTTAGAACTCAATTTTTTTTTTTAATTACAATAGCTATTATGACAGTTTCACATGTCAAAATAATAATACAGTGTATAAAAAAAAGTATTCTAACACATTTTAGAAAATGTTATAATATGGTTCTAAGAACATATTAAATTTTACATTACTAGTAAATCTAGTAAAAAAGTATGATTTTACTTGTGTCTATTCTGACATTTTTGATAAACTGTCACAAATTTATATTTCTAATGACATCTTTAAAAAAATGTTAAAAAAATATGTCAAAATATCATTAATTTCTAGTAGTGCTTCTTGAAAGCTTATGTGAAATAGATTATAAGTTGAATTGTGATTGTGCATAGTAATTAGGTTTGCATGATAATTAGGGTTTTTGGGTTGTAATTGGGGCTTTTGATTGACGATTAAAGCTTTGTTTGTCCATTGGTGCAAATTATTGAGTTGTATGCCTAGGGAAGTCGTTGCTTACCTTAGAAGGCTATTAAAGTTGTGATAAGGTATTTCTACCGCTAGAATCAAGTGTGATAGAAATTGTTTAGGGCCTAAAAGGTTCCCTAGTTGCTCTAGGATCTTGTTTAGAGTTTTATATATGACACGTAAATAGGAAATTAGTTCCTATATGTTGTATACGGTAGACTCAGTGGACATAGACCGAGAAGGTGGGGCAAAAGCTTAAATTAAGGTGATAAATTTATTATCTTGGACCAAGGTAAGTCATTGCATTCCAAGCATCTCTTGAAATGCATAACACGAAATGCATAAGTGCCATGTTTGGAATAGGCAAAAATTTGCATTCAAATGCATATATAATATTCACATAATTTTATAAAATGTTTTATGCTTACGACATGAAATTTATGACTTAAATTATGAGCATGCCATTTTGAGAAAACTCTTATGCATGAAAATAATGCTAAATGAAAATATTTATTCTATTATCATATTATGATTTATTCATATAGAAGTATTTATGTGAAGTTTTTCATGTATACTATGATTACGAAATGGAGCGAAACATCAAATATATGTGACACATGAAAATATACCTATACATTTCATGCATGCACTAGAAGAAAAAGGCCAATTTGCGATCGAGAG
Organism: Voacanga thouarsii; assembly: GCA_026120185.1. Taxonomy (NCBI): domain Eukaryota; kingdom Viridiplantae; phylum Streptophyta; class Magnoliopsida; order Gentianales; family Apocynaceae; genus Voacanga; species Voacanga thouarsii. The sequence goes on along the minus strand of JANUWF010002378.1, from coordinate 186,768 downwards.
TTATGATTGCATTGTGACCGTAACAATTGGGTCACCCAATTGCAACAGCATAGCAACTGACAGCGTATGGGCATAAATATACCAACATATTTGCAACCGATAAATCAAATCTCATCCAAATTTGGCGGGAATTATTCCGCCAATAAAAAAGTGACTGATTTACTATTGATTAGTGACCGAATTTTGCTACTAAATGATGTTGTGGTAGCTATTCTATCACAAAACCCAAAGCACTATTTCGGAGTAGCTAAACAGTAAACCCTAAACAATTATCTATCTCTAATCGGTCACAAAGGTTTCTCCCTTAAGGCTAATTTATCGTAGGTCAGTCCAAAAGATGATACAAATCGGTCACTATTTTTGTCATTTGATGCAAATCAATCGGTATCTATAATTTTATAAATTGTTGTATATTTTTTATAATTTAAAGGGTAGTGAAAAAAGAAGTTGTCCAAAATAAAATGTGTTAAATAATTTCTAAACTAAAATTATAGTTTGATTGAGAATCGCTTCTGTTGTAATGAATTGTGGTTGGTATATATGACCTAGAATGCTTGAAACATCATAGTTTTCGAGTCGACCATCTATTCGATATAAATGACCATTTTTACATATTTGAATTTTCCTAACTTTGTTGTTGTTATCCATTAATTTGACCTAATGACAAATAACAAATTAGTGTTAGCAGAGATAATAATATATTTTTATTTCATCATGAAAATGATTGCTTATATTATTATATTTGTTGCAATAAATTATTTTGCTTAACTTAGATGTTTGAAACTGATATGAAACATTTAAAGTGTTTTTTGCAATTTACATAAAGTTAATTTAAGGTGACCTTTCAACTTGAAAGGTTAAAAAGAGAATGAATTTACTTTGTAAATTAAAAAATTAATAAAATATGCACCGAACAGCAAGTCCAAAACTTAGACCTAGCACCAGGGCCAGAACTTGGGCCTGCCGCAAGGTCACATTGGCCATAAGACTTTCAACGGCTAAATTTAGCCATTCTTCAAACACTCTCTTCATCTCCCTCATTTTTTCTCTCAACCCATTAGCAGGTTTGACTTCAAAACACTATCATATCAATTTCAAACCCTCCAAAACACCTTCCAAACACAAAATCATTGCTTTGTTCTTGATGTTTTGGATTAAAAACAAGAAAAATCCAATCTTTCTTCACAAGTCCCATTTTTCAATCCATCCACTTGGTGCACAATTTCTTCATTCTCTTTGCATAGGATCATTGCCCATATTTTGGGGATTAGTATGGTATGATTTTTCTGCCCTTTATACAGTTCAATTTTTTATATTGATTATTGGATATTTTCCCGTGGATTATGGTCTGAAAATTCTCTTTTTTGGTTTCATGTATTGGATGAAAATTTTTCGTTCTTTAAGCAATAGTTAGCATGGGTATATGATTGACAATGATGGTTGATCAATGCAATTCATGTCTTACATCTTTTTGTTAGCTATTGAGCATGCCTCTAATGTGTGTAATTTTGGGCCTACTAGGACATGTTCTTCATAGATTGAGAGATAATTGTTCATATTTTACTTGACATTGTGATTATGTGCTTTACATTATGAAATCAATGGCATTGCTAACTTGATTATGAGTATTGATATTGTGTTTGGGATTGGGATTGGACAATGGCTATCTTTTTGTAGGTATTGTTGGAGGAGTTTGTGTTGTGTTTTGTGGTATATTGAGGTGCGGGATGAGTTGAGTGAGTGTTGTGAATGTGAGGAGGTTGAGGGTCGGGTTTGATTGTGTAGTGCGGAATGATCTTAAGGGTGTTCTATCTTCAATCATTTATTATATCTTTGTCTATTGTCATCTCTTTATCATGTCTAGGAGACCTAAGGGAATGGCACCTTGGGCTAAGAGAGCTAGAGCTTCTTCTTCGTCTACATCATCTTTTAAGCTCTACCTACCCAGCTTACACAATTCTTTGATTCTACATGTCAAATCTGGTACCAAAGTCACCAACATACCAAAATCAGAATATAAAAGATGTATAAGCCTTACTTTGATAATTTATTACAGCTTTCTACTATGTTTAGGTGACTGGGGTAAGAGCCTATCATTCGACTTGGGGAGCTTATTGTCCTGTGAGGGTAAAAGAGGTTTATGCCAATACGCAGGATAAAAAGAAAAACAATCCCCAGGTCATTTGTACTATGGTCAACTAGGTCCCCATTGAGTTTGATAGGACTACATTAGTGAGGATCTTCGGAGTACCTGATGATGGTCCATGGATAGTTGTGGACCGCATTAATCAAAAGATTATTTTTAATCCTACTTGGGAGATGAGTGCTGTTAGGACTAGTTTGCAGATGTGGAGGAAGGGGCGGATAGGCCAGTATCGCTATTACTACAATAATGATCTTGAGGCTCAGTTACATGCCCTAGTCAATATTTTCTCTTTTAATGCTTATGGTAAGGCTAGTGACTTCAATGAGTCCAAAGTCCTTGATGTTTAAATTCTTGATAAAATGATGAGGAGTGTGCCTATCCCCCTTGCTCCTATTATTATTCAGTCCATAAGAGGGGTTGTTTACTCTCAAATATCAGTGAAAGCCATAAAATTTCCCTTAGTCATTATGTGTATCTTACAGGACTTTGGAGTGAGGTGTTATGGAGAGATTAGTGAGCTCACCACTGAGTAGCAATTAGTAACTGAGCATACTTTAGTTCAGTGTGGCTATAGATATGATGAGAGAGATAGGAGATGGAAGAAGCCTTATGAGGTACAGCATCCGAGGATGGTGGAGCTTCCCCCGGATGTGGATGAGCCGGAGGAGCAGCCTACCCGACCTTGCACCCATGCTAGTAGTTCACATTCTACTGCTGATTTTCAGGCACACGTGGAGCCTCAACTAGAGCAGTTATGCATTGGACATAAGACACAGACGACTATCCTACTCCAGCTGCAAGACTCCCTTGCTGATCTTCATAGATGTCAGGATGTCTAAAAGGAAAAGTTAGCGATCGTGATACGACGAGTCCACTAGTACATCCACTAGTAAAGCCGCTAGAGATCCTAAAGATGTTGTTGATGATGATGATGAGTCTAAGGACTCTTAATTTACTCCGTACTCCGTTGTATTTTTTTTTTTTACTTTCTACTACTTTTCTTTAATTTTCCTTTGACTTTTAATGACCTTTCTTAGTTTTAGTTGTCTTTTCTTTATTTTGATTTTCTTTTCCTTTTTCTAGATGTGTGTTTTCTGTTTCTGTTTGTTTTGAGTTTGGTGCCCTTCTCTAATGACTCCTTGTGGTGGATTCACACGTGTTGGAATTAATTCATAATGGAAATATTTTCTCTTCTCCATTTTTTACCTTTGTTTATTTTGGTCCATTGGCTTTGCTTTCACTGTCATATTTTTTATTATTGAGGGCAATGTCCATTACTTGTTTTTGAGAGTTTGATTTACCTTCCAAATCTTTGATTGCTCTTGATGGATAAAAGTACAAGAAGAAGAATTGTGAACAAAAATGCTTGTATAAATGTCATGACTTGTTACTTTCAGTCGTGCATCATGTGTGGAGTTGGAAAAGAGAAAGGAGGAAAAGAAAGAAGAAAGATTGAGAAAAACAAAAGGCTGCTAGAAAATGTTGAAAGAAAAAGCTGAGAAACAAACAAAAGCAGCATTTGAAAAGAAGAAAAAAAAAAAGAAAAGAAAAGAAGAGCATAGGAAGAATGTGGTTGAGCTAGAATAAGAATTGCTAAAATTTTGATGATCTTGTGCAATATGATTGATGAGGTGAAGAACTATTAATGAAAAAACTGCAGGATTTGCTTGAACTGTGATATGATTGCAATACAAGGTTGTGGGTTTTTTATTAATTTTGTGATAGGAGAGTAAGAAAAGTCTAGAATCTATTGGTACATTTTGTTTATCCTTTTCTTGGAAACTCTCATCTTATTTGATATTTGATTTTCCTATATCCTTTGTTTGACAAGCTACATTACAATCCCTTTTGCCTTTCATTACAAGCATAAAAGTCCTACTGACCTAAGTAGAATCATGATTTGTCTCGGATTAGTGGAGAGTGTGTATGAAAAGTAAGCTTATAGAATGCATATTTTCCTTGAACTAAATTCTTTCCAATGGTTTAAGAATGATGTTAAGTGTTGGGATGATTCTACTAGTCATTCTTCACTTACACAAGTCTTGCATTTGTTATAAAAGGTATAGTAGCATATGTTTTGTTGTCTTGAATAAAGAAAGTATTGAAAATATTATTTTGAAATTGATTGAGTGATTTTGTGAAAACTTGTGTTTTTCTACTTGTCTTTGATACTTTGCTTGAGGACAAGCAAAGAGCTAAGTGTGGGGGAATGTGATAGGGCCTAAATTAGTCATATATTTCCTAGTTATTTGAGGCCATTTTATGACACATTTTGTGCAATAACTAGTCATATTCCTTCATATTTGAGATTTTACCATTGGATAGGTATTTTGTGCATTATTTCAGATTTTAAGTGTAAAATAAGGCAAAATTGTCGTGGAACAAAACAGAACCGACATCGGATAGGAGGCCAGAGGCGGCGCTAGCTATAGTCTGGAAGAGTTGGTGTGAAAATCAAGAAAAATCTGCAAATGAACAGATAGGCTGAACATAACCGGTGCTGGCTGTGCACTGATATTGAGGCGTTACCTCAATTTTTGTGCGTATTTTTTTTGGCAATTTGTAGTGTTTTACTTTTTCCTACTTCTATTCAGCTAGAAACCCTAGAAGGACGAATTTAGGACTTCTAAAGCCTATAAATAGAGGGAAAACCACAAGTCATAAAAGGAGAATTCACGGATCAAAACACAAATCACTCAAAATTAAGGAGAAATTCATCAAATCAAAGAGGATTGTACAAAGGGATCTACGAAGGAAGAAGAAAGAGACTTGTTTATGAGTGCTTTCTTTTAAATTTGTTTTCTTTTCTTCAACAATGATGTATTAATGTTTTATTGTAATTTGACATTGTTTTAGGTATTCATGATTTTTAGAGTTACTTTGATCTTTTGTTTAATTGATTGTTATTCTTGGTATTTAATTACTTATACTAATTACGAGATTAATTTGTTGTTTCTTTCTATTAACTTACTTGGAAAAGGAGTTAATGGTGGTTTCAATTCATTAATTTCATATTTTTTGTCTATTAACTTGCTTGGAAATCGGCTTAATTGCTAAGAATTAGATAATTAAATGTTAATTGATGTCTGCCAAGATATGTATTCATTGGTTAATTCCATGCTGTAAATTTGCTAGGATATGGAAATTTAATTAAGGATTGTATTTAATGCATCTTTTGGGTGAATTAGTTGAGACATGATATGTGATACTAATTTGTCTAAAAGATAGTGATTTCATGGATTGGAAAAGAAGTGAATCTATCTTAATCCTTCATGATGCCAAGAGAATGATTAGTTATAATAACGATTGGATACTTTAAGATCATGTTTGTCAAAATAATAATTTGAGTTACATAATTCTCCATCGTTGACATGTTTTTATTATTTTATTTTATTTTATTTTATTTTCCTTTTTATTATTTTTCACTTTATTGAGTTGGTTAAACAATGAAAGAAAAGTGATTAAGGCATTCTTGTTCCTTGAGGATCAACACTCATTTTAAACCCTATGCTTTGCTTAATGATGAGTACACTTGCCCATATTTGTAATTTGGGGTTAACGTTTTAATTTAAACTTGATTTGGAATGTGCTTATTTTTATATGAATTTTATAATCAAAATCAAACACATCAATGATTGAGGAACCAGCACAATGTAACAACAATGCCCAATGGGATCAAACCACCACAACACAACTGCACAAACAATCCCCAACAATCCACAATTTCTAATCAATCCACAACAACCTCAATCCATATTATTAATTAACCACAATCTCCTTTCAAAACCTATAAAAAACAATTGAATGTCACAATTCAAACCATAACATGATTCCCAACGAATACACAATCTGATCATAGTATGGAAAACATATCCATATCTCAAGTTAAAAAAAAAAAAAATGCATCTTAGCCATGCACATTATACATTTATCATGAATTCATCAAATTCATTTCCCAAATCCATTAAGATTTGACAAATAAGAAATCAATGCAATAAACTCCTAAGATCATTTCCCAAGTTAATTCAAAGAACTCGCATCAATAACTAATAATAACAAGTGACCAAATAAATACCAAAGATGATAAGGAACTTATCAATTAACTAAATCAACACAAAGCCATGAATTCCAAAATATTGTCAAATTACAAATAAAACATTGAGTACATCATTATTTAAGAAAAAGAAAACAAATGTAAAAGGAAGCACTCATAGACAAGATGCTTTCTTCTCCTTTGAAGACTCCTTTGAACAATCCTCATTTGATTTGGTGAATTCCTCATTCAATGAATGTTTGGACTTTTTGTAGTTGGATGCCCACCTTTTTCTCTTATATTTTCTCTTGATTTTGTGGGCCTCTTTGATGCTAAATTTGTTGCTTGAGAAATCTTGGCTGAGTAAGATTCAAAAAATACCAAAATTATTGGAAAATTCTTAAATTCATACATAGGATTTTGGCATTCCAGAACAAGCCTGGCGCTGAGTCTAATCAACCCACCTGGCACTAGGTGCAATTTTTTTCTCCCCTAAATTTTGCTCTATTTTCCTCAGGGCCACCAAAATGGACTTGGCACCAGGTCTACTTGCCAGACCTGGCAGTTGGTGTTTTTTGGAAAATCTTTAGTTTTGCTTGAGTTGAACTCAAAGCTACACAAATTAATCAAAAACACTTTCTACAAGCAAAATATCAAATAGAAAGAATATGCCCAGTTATCATACCAAAAGTATCTCAAAACAACCTCAAATAATTAGAAAAATAATGGTGATTTTAGCCACTACCATGGCTTTTTATCATTGAATTGGTTTATTGGACGGGATATGTTAAGACTTGAGAATTTTGGTTAACCTTGTTTATGCATTAGTGTTAGAGTATTATTTGATTCATCTAGTTTGAATATGGATAATGTGATGATTGTAGGATAAGTTGTTGGCTAAATCTTGTATTATGGGTTTAAGTTTTGCCTAACTTTGAGTTGTGATAAGGAATGTGAAGATAAAAAAATCTCTGAGTGGAAAGATTGTGAAAAAAAAAAGATAATAACTGATTATGAGTGAAAAAAATGAGAAAAATGAGTTGAGAAAAGCTTGTTTCATCTTTGAGGGTGAGAAAATACTTTTTGCTTGATCATGGGGGCTAATACGGACAATGAAGAGAAATTCACTTTCTTGTGGCTATTAATTCCAAAAAGTAAATGACAGAAAGAAAATTGTTGAAAAAATGATGAGTGATACTATAAAGGGGCCAATACAGTGCATGAAGAGAATTCCATTCATTTGAGGCTCTCAATTCCCTAAGTTTTTGAAAAAATTGAGAGAAAAAAATTGCAGTTTTTTCCTTGAATCATGACTTGATGGGAACAGTTCCACACAGTTCAAAGAGATTATCTTGAAAAAGGGCAATTCGTGGACCTTGAACCTAAGCTCGTATGTAAATAACTTTTTATTCATCTTTACATTTTCTTTTCCTTCATCAACATAAGATTGTATGTAAATAACTTTATAATGTCTTATTTTTTAGGAAAAAATTGGTTCCCTTGTTGAGAAACAAAATTAACAAACCCAAGGCTCTTCAGGTTACTTACAAGCCATGAATAAGAAAGAATTGTTTACTATTGCTATAGGGGGACTAAATACGGGTCATGTGTATGGGATGGGCTCTGAAAGTAAATGAATCAAAGAAAGAAAAAATATGCAAATTGGTGCATCTCAATCACAAGCTTCTTCTACAGAAAAAAATACAATTAGCAACCTCACTTCCAAGTTTGGCGAGGTGGAAAAGAAGTTGGCCACTAAAGATGAGCAAATTCAATTTTTTCTATAACGAAAGCATTATACGTTGCAATCATTACCGACCAAATATGATAATTTAAAAAAAAAAGGGGGGGGGGGAGAAAGAGAAAAGGAAAGAGATGAAAGTATCACGCTACTGAAATGACTAAGAAAAGAAGGGACAGTGCAATTGAAGGATGTAAATATGGGCATTGGAAAATTGGAATAATTGCCCAAGAATAACCGATTTGACTGGGAAGCTATAGAAAGATTTGTCTTAGTGGGATCTGATAATGATTTGATATTGTCGCGTGGAGGAACGAATAGACCAAAGAGATATTGGAGTCCAATTGATTCGCCTATTCGTGTTAGTTTAATAGCTAGAACTTTAATTATTTAATATTAAAAATACTTAAAAATAAGAATGATGCTTTACAAGAAAAATATAAATTATGCCAATAAATTAAATAAATCAAATAAGGAGGTCGGCCCATACACAAAGAAAAATGAAAAAAGAATAGAAAACCTGTAATTGAAACATGTGAACAGATGTCTTGTAACAATTTCAAATCCTTATCTGCACTCAGAATTCAATTTTAATTATTGACTATGAGTATGATAAGGATAATTGAAATTAATAGTTGATTGCCAGTTATATTTTTATATAACAACAGCAACAACAATATATGGCTAAGATTGCTTTTGCTTCCTTCTTGTTTTGCTTGCAGCCTTTGCAGGTTAGACCACTCTCTTTTTTTCCTAGCTTCAATTTTTCTGTCCTTTTTGTCAGCTAATGTCAAATTTGAGTGATCTCATGTCTCCATCAGTAGTTATGTTTTTCTTGGAGCAGCATGCATAAAAAATAATGACAAACATTACTGAAATTACAATGGCATGGAAAATGCTTCCATCGATTGAGATAATAAGTACCATAATGCAAGTGACTGAGAATGATCAAAATTTGGGATGTACTCCTTTTGGAGCACCCTGTGGTCCTCACAGACCTAGGTGCTGTTGTAAGCTGCGTCGCACTCGGGTTACAAGCCGTTGTATCTATCTCTAAATTTTAAACTCTTCAAAGCTACTCAAGATGTTTTGTCGAGGCGCAATAAATAAAATAAAGATGTCTGTCCATGTCTAATGTCCATTTGATAAATGAATGCTTTCTCTATTATGCTTGTTATGTGGTTTGAAAAAATTACACTACTATTGGCTATGTGATGAATACTAACTTTTCATTTCTAATCCTCAGCATAAAGCATCAAAGCCTTTTTCTTTTACATATTTGTCTATGTTTTTGCTAGTTTTGAACCCTTTCAATATCCATGGTTAAAAAGGTAACTATGTATATTAGGAAATAATAGGGGAGATTTACATAAAGAATTGGTTTCCAAAATCTCTCCTTTCTTATACAAATCCAAACATGCTTGGACAAAGGTCCCAAAGGATCTACCAAAGGCCTTGTTAAAAATCTTGAAAGCCTAGTCTATATAATTCCTTCTCAAGAATATTATGTTAAGATTAGTCGAATGAACTTCTAAGTTTTTTAGACGATGAAGTCTCTAATTATATTTTACAAGAAAATATTTCATTAAAGAATAAAATTGGAGTTTAATTACCCAATCAAAATAAACATAAAACAGAGAATAACTTTAAAAAATTAGCATGTTTGGTCTGTATGTTTTGGCTTTATGTTGTTGTCGTTCTAAATGATTTTTTTCTACCTTTATGGCCAAAATGAATTTATAACATATCAAGGGGTCCACAACTCCTTTTTCCAATATAAACCCCAACAAATGAAGGCATTTTCATTGAACATGATGTTCTTAGTTTTGATGGGAATTAACAAATATCCCTATTTGCGCTTAAAAGAATTCAAAAAATAGAGATGAGGACCAGTTCTTTGGCAAGTTATAATTGCATTAGAGACCATAATGGTAGGAAGAAATTATTAACAAGAGAGAGAGAGAGAGAGAGAGAGAGAGAGAATCACGCTACTGTAACGACTAAGAAGCGATAGTGCAATTCAAGGGTGTTACAATGGGCATTGGAAAATCAGAATAATTGCCGAAGAATAACCAATTTGACTGGAAAAATAGTGAAAGATTTGTCTTAATGGGATCTTATAATGATTGAATATTGTCGCAAGGAGGATTGAATAGAGCAGAGAGAAATTGGTGTCCAATCGATTCACTTAACTGTGTTAGTTTAATAACTAGAAATTTAATAATTTAATACTTAAAATATTTAAAAATAAGAATGATTCTTTACAAGAAAAATATAAATCATACCCTAAAATTAATAAATCAAATAAGGAGGCCGGCCAGCGTACAAAGAAAAAAGGATAGAAAGCTTGTAATTGAAACTTGTAAACAAATATCTTGTAACAATTTCAAATCCTTATATTCGTTTAGATTTCAAATTCAATTAATGATTACTGGCACGATAAGGATGCTTTAAATTAATTGTGGATAGCTGACTATACTTTTATATAATAATAATAATAACAACAACAACTGGTATATGACTAAATCTTTGAGCTAATAGGATTAACACTACAGGAAAAATCACTTTTTGTGACGAATTTTTTGCGGCGACTGCAGTACCGACATTAATTAGCGATGGGTTTGCAACAATTATCAATGAACTCGCGAGTTAACCAACATTGTTGCAAAATCCTCGCAATTTGCGACGGTTTTACTATGATTTTTCTACGGCCAAAATAGCCGTCACAATTCGTAGCAAAATCGTCGTTATTTGTGAGGGTTTTGTGATGGCTAAAGTGTCCTCGCAAATCCCTCGCAAATTACTGAGAGTTTTGTGACGGTTAAATATTTTTTAGAACAAAATATTTAAACAAAAAAGAAAATTGTTATAGACGTTGCAAAATCCTCTCAAATTGTGACGAATTTTTGATAATTTAAAATTACAAAAATAAAAAATTTAGCTAGTGGACCGTCGCAAAACCCTCGCAAATTGTGATGGTTTTGTGACGGCAGATTGTTTTAGAAAAAAATTTATTTAAATGGAAATGTTTTTCAATGTTCATCACAAAAAACCACGCAATTTGCGAGGATTTTGCGTCGAACTTTTCACATTTAAAGGAGAAAAATGTTGACCATCGCATTGCGACGGCTAATTAGTTGTTATTATGAAAAATATTTAAAAAAAAGATTTTTTTTCATTGTCCATCACAAAATCCTCGCAAATTGCGAGGGTTTTGTGACGGGCAATTGTTTTTTTGCGAACAAAATATTTAAATAAAAAATTTTTGAATGTCCATCGCAAAGCCCTCACAATTTGCGAGGGTTTTGCGACGGCCTTTTCATAATCCATCGCAAAACCCTCGCAAATTGTGAGGGTTTTGCGATGGTTTTTTTTGAAAAAATATTTAAATATTTTTTTAAATGTCCATCGCAAAATCCTCGCAATTTGCGAGGATTTTGTGACTGACGTTTCACATTAAAAAGAGAAAATTCTAGACCGTCGCAAAACCCTCGCAAATTGCAAGGGTTTTGCGACGGTCGAAATATTTTATATAAAATAATATTTAATTAAAATTTTTTTTGAATGTCCATCGCAAAGTCCTCGCGATTTGCGAGGGTTTTGCGATGGCCTTTTCATAATCCGCCACAAAACCCTGGCAAATTGTGAGAGTTTTGTGATGGTTTCATTTTTTTAAAATGTTTAAATAAATTTTTTTTCAAAGACCATCGCAAAACCCTTGCAATTTGCTAGGATTTTGCGACGGACATTGCACACTAAAAAGAGAAAAATCTAGACCATCACAAAACCCTCATAAATTTCCGAGGGTTTTGCGACGGCCGATTGTTTTTAATCAAAAATAATATTTAAATGAAAATTTGTTAAATATCATCGCAAAATCCTCTCAATTTGAAAAAAATATTAGTTGTTATTATGAAAAATATTAAAAAAAAGATTTTTTGAATGTTCATCGCAAAATCCTCGCAGATTGTTAAGGTATTGCGACGGCTGATTTTTTTTTTATGAAAAAAAAATTAAGTAAAAAAAATTGAATGCCCATCGCAAAGCCCTCGGAATTTGCGAGGGTTTTACGATGATTTTTTTTTTGAAAAAATATTTAAATAAAAAATTTTTAGAATGTCCATCGCAAAACTCACGCAATTTGCGAGGATTTTGCGATGAACATTTCACATTAAAAAGAGAAAAATCTATACCGTCGCAAAATTGTGAGGGTTTTTTGAAGGTCGAATATTTTTTATAAAAAAATTATTTAAATAAAAAAAATTTTGAATGTCCATCGCAAAGCAATCTGTCACAAAACCCTGGCAAATTGCTAGGATTTTTCGATGGTTTTATTTTTTAAAAAAATATTTAAATAAATTTTTTTTCAAAGTTTGTCGCCAAACCCTCATAATTTGCAAAGATTGTGCGATGGACTTTTCGCATTAAAAAGAGAAAAATCTAGACCATCGCAAAACGCTCACAAAATGCGAGGTTTTTGCGATGGCAAATTAGTTTTTATTCTGAAAAATATTTTTAAAATGATTTTTTCAATGTCCATATCAAAATCCTCACAAATTGTGAGGGTTTTACGACGGCTGATTGTTTTGCCAAAAAAAAAATATTTAAATAAAGAACATTGGAATGTCCATCGCAAAGCCCTAGCAATTTGCTAGGGTTTTTCGATGGCCTCTCGCAAATTGCAAGGGTTTTGCGATGGTTATTTTTATTAAAAAAAATATTTATTCAAATAATTTTTGAAAGTCTGTGGCAAAACCCACTCAATTTGCGAGGATTTTGCAACGGACTTTTCACATTAAAAAGAGAGAAATCTAGACCATCACAAAACCCTCACTGATTGCGTGGGTTTTGATGGCTGATTGTTTTTTATGAAAAAAATATTTAAATAAAAAAATTTTGAATGTCCATCGCAAAGCCCTCGCAATTTGCAAGGGTTTTGTGATGTTTTTTTTTTTAAAATTCTAAATATTTTTTTTCAATGTTCATCGCAAACCCCTCACAATTTGTGAGGATTTTGTGACGGACTTTCACAACAAAAAGAGAAAAATTTAGACCGTCACAAAACCCTCGCAATTTGCGAGGGTTTTGCGATGGCCAATTGTTTTTAATGGAAAATAATATTTAAATGAAAATTTTTTAAATGTCCATCACAAAATCATCACAATTTTGTGTGGATTTTGGAACGGACTTTTCATTTTTTTTTAAAAAAATGAAAAGTCTAGATCGTCACCAAACCCTTACAAATTTGCGACACTTTTGCGGTGAAATTTTAAATTTTAAATTACCCTGCCTTTTTCATAAGTGAATTTTTAGATTGAATTTTTAAATTTTTGCACGAAATGAATTGAATATTCTTTTTCGCCAATTTTTTGAATTTTTTTTATTGAAAAATCTGAAAACCCTAATTTGTCGAAAATCCGTCACTAATTGTGATGAATTTGGTTCTTCCCTTACAAAACTGTTGCAATTTGCGAGGGTTTTGCGATAAAATAGGGTTTTAATCTTTTTTTTATTTTTTAAATTTTTATTTATGTGTTTATGTGGTGGTGTATTTCGACAAATTTACTGAAATATTTTTAATAACGTGTCTCAAATTGTGCATTTTATTATAATTTTGAAGATGGACAGTTGTTATGTTAAACACCTAATGTATTACATAAGTAAATATGTATAGTTAATTCTATTATGTTATATACTTACTATAAGATATAAGTATATGTATATGCTTATGTAGTATACAATGTATATAAGTATCTCTTTAGTTTAATATATATATTATAACATGTAGGTATGCATATACATATGTCTAATTTTTTGATCTATCACTTTGATTAAGTAGTGTATAAAGTAAAATACATAAAGAAAAATAATTCAAATATGGTGAAAATTGTAATGTAGAGATCGATTTATAATGTTCTTGGTATCAATTTGTGAGAAATTAGCAAGGGTTTTATTATTTTTTTTTTGGTCGAAAATTGCTAGGAATTTAAAAAAAAACCAAAAATTTCCTTTATGAAAATTTCCACTCCCTCCTTTTTTTTTCCCCTCTCCTTCTTCCTTACACTCTTCTTCTGCTACCCACCGCCCCCGCCCCCGCCCCCACCACATCCCGCAGTGCCCCCCATCCTACTTGCAGCTCCCCCTCCCGCATCCCCCTCCCTGTGCCCTCCCATAGCCCCTCCCCGCGCCCCCCTCTCGCAGTGCCCCCCCTCCCCGCGCCCTCTTCACCGACCAGCAAAACCCCTATCCCCACAGACCCCCACCCCCGCAGCCCCCTGGTGCTGCGCCCTACCCTACAACAGGTGCCTACCTATGCCAATTTCTTGCTATTGCTAAAGCTCCATTCTTGTGCTATTGTTGAAGCTAAAGCTGCTTCACCAATTTTTGAATTAATTTGCCAAACTGTAAGACTTCACCATTTTTATTTTTATTTTTTGGATTTTACCTGTGTTTTGTCTGATATAGAATATTCATTATAGCTGAATCAATTGACATATGTGTGTGTGTGTGTGTGTGTGTATTCCATGTTGTGTAAAAAATGTTGAGCTGCTTGGTTATTTTAGTATGTTGTATTCTTCTTCTTCTTCTCTGTGTGTGTGTGTATTGTTAATAATTTTTAATTTTTTTTTCTCATACAGAAACTTTTAGTAGGCAAAATTTCTATTGCATCGATCTTAGTAGGCAAAATTTCACCAAAAACTTCTTTAGAAAAAGGATAATTTCATATAAATTGCCTTGGTGTTGAATTCATATGTTGGATTCCCCATGAGTAATAGGTGATTACTCCTCTTGGGTAATGGGTGATTACCCCTAGTTTCTTTTTGTTTTTTGTTTTCTATAAATGAATGATCTGTCTCTATTGTTTGCAATCGCATTTTGATTGTCAAATTTTGAGGTGGCCTCATGCTTGGAAAATGTCCAATTATAGGGAAGACTCTATCAAATTTTGTTTCCAAATCTGCCACTAGTTACTGTGGAGTAGAATAACTACCCTTATCATGGAGTGTGTTATTCAATTGAACATGAGTATATATCTCATAATAATAATAATATTATTATTATTAAAAATAACATTGCTAATAACAATAATAATAGGAATAATAAAATGAGTAATAATAATAATAATAATAATAATAATAATAATATTAATATTAATAATATCATATAAAATATGAATGTTAATAATAGTAGGAAGAATAAAATAATGATAATAATTTAAGTATCAAAAGTAACAATAATATTACAATTCTAATGTGCAACAATCTCTTCTAATCACATAATCACAATCCATATAAGCTATGTTATATCACACTTATTCAAAAGTCCTGTGGATCAATTAGTTTATATTTGCTCTTCTAAGCTACGTAAATGTTTTGCTAGCAGGTTTTTGGTCATCAACATCTTAAGCTACCAATTACTTAACATCATAGTTTGAGCAATTTCATTTGTCCAAAGAACCTAGAGTATACGTGAAGGAAAATGAACCATTTAAATATATATGAATTCTAGAGAGAGTTTAAACAAATATAAACTCCATGGCTGTGAGTTTTTCTTGGAATTTCACAATTCATGAACCACTTAATGTGAAGGAGGACTAGTATGAGACTCAAAGGGTGAATGAAGATAATGTTTATACCAAAATTTTCTTGAAAACTTCTCACCTCTTTGATACATATGAGTGATATACCAAATTTTCGTACGTTTGAATAAGATAATGTTTACATGAGTCAGTCATTTTTCTCTTCATTTCCCTATTTACTTTGCTCACATGCCATTCACAAGACTTCTTATGTGAATCACTTATTTTTCTCATTGAATGTTCATTGGTAAAGAATTTTTATATATAATTTTGCTTCATACTTAGGAATAATAAAATAACATTGCTAATAACAATAATAATAATAGGAATAATAAAATGAGTAATAACAATAATAATAATAATAATAACCATTAAAAATAACAATGTTAATAATAGTATGAATAATATAATAATGATAATAATTTAAGTATCAAACGTAACAATAATATTACTATTCTAATAATATGGTGCAACAATCTTTTCTAATCACATAATCACAGTCCACAACGATTATCCCATACAATTTATTGGAGTAATATGAGTGCATATTCTATGTTTTGGACCTCATTTTGTTAGATAATGGATAGGAAAATGTAATTACTTATTTTCACTAATATAGTTCAAGGGGTGGTTTTAATTAGTAAGTGGATTGTTCTTTTCTCTCATTTAGACGTCATGGAGGATCGTAGTTGGTTGTATATAAGGCACGCTTCAGGTGTAAAAGGGATCACTATTGAATTTGAGGAAGAGGTTAAAGCCTTTTTGACATTTGCCTGATCAAATACAATATCAAGTGTAATTAGATGTCCGTGCACAAAATGTAAGAATAAAAAGTATCTAGATCCAGCACAAGTTAAGCTCCACCTGTGGAAGTTTGGATTTGTGGCTAATTATTACCGGTGGACATGTCATGGTGAGCCATTCAAGTATACCTCAAGCGTGTCTTCCTCAATCCCAGAAGTTGATTCACATCAAGGAAATCCGTCTCGCGAAATAGTCTTAGACGTAGTAGGTCCTGGCTTTTCCACCTGAAGCTCCATCAGTAGAAAATTTTGAAGAACCACCTAATGTGGAGGCACAATGATTTTACGATATGTTAATGGATGCACTGCACATTCGCAGCTTTCACTTCCTTCAAGGTTATTAAACATTAAGTCTAAAAATAACCTCTTGCGTAAAGCCTTTAATGATGTTGTGCAATTGATGAAAGAGGTTGTGCCTAGCAGGAATACAATTCCTGATGATTTCTATCAGATGAAAAAAATAGTGGCTGTGTTGGGTTTGCCGGTACAAAGAATAGATGTATGCATCAATGGATGCATGCTTTACTGGAAGGATGACATGAATTGTAGAGAGTGTAAATTTTGTGGCCATCCTTGATATGCACCGAAAAAGGTTGGGAAGAACACAAGTAGGAAGGAAATTTCATTCAAGAAGATGTATTACTTGATAACACCGAGGCTACAAAGATTGTATACTTCTAAACCAATAGCTGAACATATGAGATGGTATGGAGAGAGCAGATCAGAGGAAGGCACCATGAGTCACCCTCGTGATACTGAAGGATGGTAACACTTTGACCGGATGCACCCTGAATTTGCAAAAGAAGTACGGAATGTCAAACTTGGTTTATGTACAGATGGATTCCCACCGTTTGGGATGTCGGGTAAGCAATATTCATCTTGGCCGGTCATTCTCACACCATATAATCTCCGCCCGTAGATGTGTATGAAGGATCTGGTCATGTTTTTAACAATCTTTAACCTGGGCCCCAAGAATCCAAAGCATCAGGTAGATGTTTATTTACAACCCTTGATAGACGAATTAACCCAATTGTGGTTTGAAGGTGTCACCACTTATGACATATCGAAGAAACAAAACTTCCAACTATGGGCGGCGCTTTTGTGGACTATTAATGATTTTCCTATGTATGGTATGTTGAGTGGTTGGAGCATAGCTGGGAGACTAGCTTGTCCATATTGTATCAGCAATACAAAGTCTTTTCATCTACAAAATGGTTGGAAACAGTCATGGTTTGACTGTCACCGTCATTTCTTACTATCGGATTATCCTTATAGGAGGGATACGAGATCTTTTTTGAATGATAGAAGTTTTGAGACATCGCAGCCTGTGCAATACCCTACTAGTGAAGAAATCTAGGGTAGTTTGTCTAACTATGAAAAAATCACAAAAACTGGCAAAGAAATTGGAAGGAGTAATGGCGGAGGAATATCTCATAATTGGGCAAAAAGGAGTATTTTATGGGATTTGTCGTATTGGCGTACTAATTTGGTCCGACATAATATTGATGTAATGCACAATGAGAATAATGTATTGGACAATATCATGAATATAGTTCTGGAGGTAAAGGGTAAATCAAAAGATAATTTAAAGGCTAGACATGACTTAGAAATATATTGCCATAGGCCCGAGCTACATGCCTTGGATGTGGCAAGAGGAAAGGTGGCTATATACCTAAAGCTATTTACTCGTTGACATCAGAACAAAAGAAACTTTTGCTTGATTGGTTGAGGGGATTGCAAATCCTAGATGGATATGCTTCAAACATTGGAAGATGTGCTGATTTGAATGAGTTGAAGTTATCCAGTATGAAATCATATGACTGTCACATATTCATGGAGAGACTACTTCCCATTGCATTGAAGGAATTTCTCCCTTCTAATGTATATGGGTGTTTTGATAGAGTTAAGCCTTTTTTATCGGGATCTATGCTCTCCTAAGTTGAGTGTAGCTCATATGGCCAAATTGGAGTCCGACATTCCTTTCTTGTTATGTAAGTTAGAGAAGATATTTCCACCTGCATTCTTTGATGTAATGGAACACTTATTAATTTGTTTGCCTTACGAAGTAAGAGTTTGTGGCACTGTTCAATATAGGTGGATGTACCCGTTTGAATGGTAATCAAATAATTCAATCTAATTCTTTTCATACCAAGTACGATATGAGCGTGTGTGACTGAACTTGAAATTTTTTTTAAATGACAGATATTTGCATCACTTGAAAATCAAGGTGTAAAATAAGGCTAAAGTTGAAGAATCAATCTGCAATACTACTACTTTATATATCTTATACGATAAATGAAGATCTCGTAATGATTTTGACATATTCATACTTTTAACACATTACAGGGCATTCACGGCACACTTAGGACGATTGGCTCTGACTATATCAGAGATAGAAATCAATAGAAGAAATAGCCTTGAATTTGCAGAATGGTTTACTGGATATGTAAGTTACATAAGTTAATAACTTGCATGTAGAACTCCATTAGGGATTCAATCAATTTCGTAATGTTATAACTTTCATTTTATGTAACATTAACTTGTTTCATTTTTTTTAGGTACAAGATCAAGAAAATATGGTTACAAATGAAAGCTTGAGAAACTTTGCTTTGGGTCTGTCAAGGCTAATGAAATCATATAGTGGGTACATAGTCAATGGTTACCGGTTTCACACTAATGATTATGCAGAGGGAAGGAAAAACAGTGAATAGTGGTGTGTGCGTGAAAGGGATTGGAAATGACGCATTAGGACCTGATTACTATGGAGTGTTAAATTAGATTACTGAAGTACAGTTTCTTGGTAATCCATAGCAAAGCGTTGTTCTTTTTAAATGTCACTGGTTTGATCAAATATTAAATTGTGGCACTAGGGTACATCCACAGTATAATCTTGTAGAAATTAACCACAAAAGGAGCTATGCCAACTGTGATCCATTTGTTCTAGCTCAACAAGCTAGCCAAGTGTATTATGCATCATATCCAAGGAGTAAGAGGCCAAGATTTTATTGGTTGGTAGTTTGCAAAACCAAAGGTCGGCATATAATAGATGTAGCCGTGGTCGACAGAGCTTATCAGGAAGAAGTAGATGACACTGATGAAGTTAACATATCATTATTTGTTGATATTGGTATTCTGATGCATGAGAATGGTATGAATGAAATGTTGGATGTTCAAGATGAGGCTATAATGGCAACTTGAAAATTCTCCTATAAATGAAGACGAAGAAGATGAAGATGAATGGGATACGAATAGCGATACCTCAGTAGATGACAATGAGTTTGTATTGGAGAATGATTCCAGTGATTAGGTCTAATTTAAATTCATTTACAAAGAATATAGTTAATGGTGAGAGATTCCAGAAATCTATTACATCATTACTATCCCATGTCAAATTTTCATTTACAATTTATTTAGGCTTGATTTAAATTCATTTACAATTTATTTGTTTCACATTTCAAAATCTTTTAATTTCTTTTACTTTAAATTCCATCACATATAATTTTTTACACAAATTTTGTCTAATTGTCGGGTATCTCATCTCCTTCTATTTTTGCAAGAATCTTTCATTTAGATTTGCACAGGTCGGAGGAAAAGAGATAGATAAAACATAAGGTGGCTATATCTATGTCTATGGTTACACAAATGTCATTATTTTAGGTATATGGTGTATCCATATACATGCTTGCTATCCATACGATTTTTTTTATTAGTCCTTATTATATTCTTTTGTGGTGTAAAAAACAAGGTAATTTATATAGTGTATTATTGCTGTATTGATAGACAATTCACAAGGATAGAGGCATTTATAATTTT
The DNA here is from genome assembly GCA_026120185.1 of Voacanga thouarsii. Classification (NCBI taxonomy): domain Eukaryota; kingdom Viridiplantae; phylum Streptophyta; class Magnoliopsida; order Gentianales; family Apocynaceae; genus Voacanga; species Voacanga thouarsii. The sequence goes on along the minus strand of JANUWF010002378.1, from coordinate 166,653 downwards.
TTTGCTTGCTTTTAACTATATCTAACATTTTAATTGGAACCCCGTGAGTGATGGATGATTATTCTCCGTGAGTGATGGGTGATCACTCCTCTTGGATAATGGGTGATTACCCCTAGTTATCTTTTGAATTTTTCTATATTTGAAAGATGTCTTTATTGTTTGTAACAGCATTTTGATTGTCAAATCTTGAGGTGGCCTTGTGCCTGGAAAATGTCCAATTATAAGGGAGACTCTAACAAATTTTTTTTAAAATTTAATTCACAAGGACAGTGTTTTTTTTACATATCTATCGTTATCATACTATTATTGTATTACTTTAAACTAGCGAATAGATACAACATTTCAATGTTATTATTCTTTAATCATTTTTATTCACAGTTATTTACATCATTCTTTTGAGATGTCCTCGGTCTTTATTGGTTACTCATTTTTCTTTTTTCATCTCCTTTAGCAATGTCTTCTAATGAACGGTCATTGAGGGAGAGGAGTCAGAAGGGTCAAAAGCCTTATATACCATCCCCTACTCAGCTACCTTGGCTTTCAGAACCACGATCTTTACATGGCTTTGTTGGAGACGAGGGAGTACCATCCCCAACTTTTCAATCATCCACTGCTTCAGCTTCGCATTTTGTTGGGTGGCAAATTTCGGACTCCTGACCTTGGATTGTTCCATGGAGAAACGGGTAAGTAACATATTCATACTTTGTAATATGCTATGTATTAGTTCAACTATTATTATTATTATTATTATTATTATTATTATTATTATTATTATTATTATTATTATTATTATTATTATTATTTTGCAGATTAACATAACTCTATTGTACATTGTCATTACACCAAAAATTGGTTCGCCAGCTCAGACAAATATGTCCGAGAAATTTCAAATATAATACAGTAGTACTTCAGTGGTTTGTATCCGATATACATGCACGTTCCGATAACCTTGCGAGACTTATGGTTTTAAGAATTTTGGGTAAGCAATTTCTACGTACTTTTTTATTGACTAAGCACTATGTTATATGTTAATTAGAATTCATAATCGTAATCATGCTGAAATATTTTCGGTGGAGGGCTGAGTACGTTTCCCAAATTCAATCAATTTGGTAAAAGAAGTGTTGGAGTGATTTTCGGATATAATGTTTAGGCTGAGGAAGAGGGATGGTTGGGTATGTCCTCGTTAGATAGAGGCTCAGTATTAGAATCACATTTGCGAGTATTAGAGTTTGGAGAAGTATTAGAAGCTCTCATCCACCAACAAAAAAAAAAAAAAATCGTAGAAATAGCTGAACCCATACTGGAGGGTCTATCTTGTTCGCAGAACATGAGGACCATTTGGTAGTTCATTTCCACTTAATTATTTATTATTCTAAATTGCTTTGAATCAAATTTATATAAGATTGTAATAATTGTGTTTTGTTAATATAAATGTAGCGGGCTAAGGAAAGGAGTTCTTTTAGCTACATAGACATGTTTGAGACATTACATGTCTTTCAGACTGGGCCACAAAGGGCTAGTTTGTTAGTGAGCGATCTCGACAGACTTTGGTAGTTTTAGATTAAATATGTTGAAATTTCTTTATATTGTGCGAAATTTATATTTTTGTTTCATAATTACTACTGACGATTCCTTTTTTTCTTTTAGGATGACATGCGAAATATCATACAGAGCACTCCTCGGTCCGAGTCTAGTGACTCCATAAACTCTGTTGTTCCTGTTGATGAAAAAGCCATGTTCGTAAAGGTAAAAGGTGGGTTCAAAAGGGGACGAGTTTATGGGTTAGGCTCAGAGGCGACACAGGTTTGATCTACACTATCTCAAAGTGGACCGCATACATTTTCCACTACACCAGCTAATATTGGGCATCTAGTAGAGCAAAGGGTTCAGCAGGCCGAGTGGAGGTTCAATCGACAAATAGACTTGTACCGGGCTTCATAAGGCAACAACACTCTACATTTGGTGGTTAGATGGCAACTATGGCCATTCCTGCACCATCTATGCCATCCATAGAAGAGATAGAAGCACACATTGTAGCTGCTAATGCTGAAGATGAAGATCCCAATGCTGACGATGGATTTGATCCAGTTGATGAGCACCCAGGCCCACATAGGGGCTCTCATTCCCCTCTTCTACTCCCTTCTGCAGCTGCTCCTTCTTTAGCTACATAGACTTTGTTGTATTTATATCTATACTCTTTATACACTGTTACTTATTTCTATGAACTATTTTACTCTTTTAGATACTTATTATGTATTGATATTATATTATGTTTCAGTATTATAATTATATTTATTCGGGCTTAGTTTCAATTTTTTACATTATTTTTTAGATTATGAACATAGTTTTGACATTTGTTTTTGTAGTATTTCAAGACTGATTTATAGGGAACTAATAATTTAAAATAAATATAATCATAGAAAAATAAAAAAATCATCGCAATTTGCGACGGCTAGAAAACATCGTTGCAAAATGCGACGGCGACGGTAACCCTTGGAAATTGCAACGATTTTATATCACTTGCAAAACCCTCGCAATTTGCAACAATTTTGCGACGGCTAAGTTTTGGGGACAAAAAGTCCCTTTTGCGAGGGTTTTGTGAGGGTCACTTTGCTTGGGTAGAAAATTCCCTCACAAAACCCTCGCAAAAAGCAAAACCCTCACAAAACCCATTTTTTGCGAGGGTTTTGCGAGGGCAATGGCTTTGGGTAAAAAATCCCTCACAAAACCCTCGCAATTTTGCAAGGATTTTGTGAGGGCCACGGCTTTGGGTGAAAAAATCCATAGCAAAACCCTCGCAATTTATGAGGGTTTTGCGAGGGCCAAAAAAGTCCCTCGCAAAACTATCACAATTTGCGATGATTTTATGAGGGCCATGACTTGGGGGGTTAATACTTCCCTCACAAAACCCTCACAATTTGGGAGCGTTTTGTGAGGGTTAAAAAAGTCCATCGCAAAACTGAAGCAAAAAGTCCATCGCAAAACAGTTGCAATTTGCGACGATTTTGCAAGGGTCACGACTTGGAGGGTTAATACTTCCCACGTAAAACCCTCGCAATTTGTGATGGCTTTGCGAGGGCCAAGTTCCTCGCAATTCAAAATAATTTTGCGAGGGCCTTGTCCCTCGCAATTAGCGACGATTTTGCAAAGACGCTTGCAAAACCGTTGCAATTTGCGAGGATTTTGCTACGGTCCAATGCATTTCATCGCAAAATAGAAGCAAATTTGATTCTTCATCAAAGTTTGACAAAAAATATTTTTCGCAAAACCATTGCAAATGGTGACGATTTTTTCTTGCCCTCGCAAAAACCGTTGCAAATTCTCTTGGCCATCAAAAATTGCAAGGGCATTTTTTGCGATGGCCAAAGCCACTGCAAACTGGGTCAACGATGGTTTTTGGCCGTCATAAAAAACTAATTTTCCTATAGTGTAAGTAACAGAAAGAAATTGGCATTGAAAAACGTAGTGCCCAAATGTATTGTTCAATAATTGTAATAAGTCCCTGAGTGCAAGAATTAATACAAGTGGAGGGAATTTTTCTTAAAGGTGTCATTTTGTGTTAGGCCAAGTCGCACTTCAGATCCCTACAATCCATTAATTCACCTTACCAAGTTATCCTGACAGGTAAGTCCTTGCATTAAATATTTGAAACTAAAGACTATGATGTAAGGTTCCATAGCTATTTATTTTGTGTGGTTTTTGTTTGTTACTTATTACTGTGATTTGACTTCAATGTGATATACCACTCACTTTGGTTTTGGAAAATGTTTGACTAGCAATCAACTTTTGATAATTGGTTTGAAAGTGCATTCAGTAAATCTATTTTAGCTCAATCAAGAACACGCAGGACTTATCGAGAAATACTTTTCTCACTCAATTTTTCTCTATCATATTTAAGGAAGTACTAGACCTAAGGTTGGCATTTAGTAGAGACAAGGGATGTCCAAGTTTCCCTTGCTTATTTATCTATGATTGAAGAGATGTGTATCTTCAGAAGAAGTTTTATTTGAGTCATGGGTTTTGGATTGTACGCTTTAAGTTTTCCTTTCCTGAGACCTCGTTATAAGCTTGATACGATGTATTTTAAGTGCAGATTACTATTTATTAGGTTTTCTCACGGTTATGAAGACCCCTCGTCTCAAGGACGGGGTGTTATCCCCGACCCTATCGGATCACGTATTATTGTGATGTTACATTATTAACCCCATCTGGCTGCCACTTTTGCTTTTAGAGAGGGAGAATATTCCATCAAATAAATTATGATCCCAATTTCATTTTTTCTTAGATATAGATACCTTTTCTTGAATTAACCTTGTTTCATCTTCCACATTTTGGCAACCGGCCCAATCAAGCCTTAATCTCTTGAATTACATATCCAACTTGGCAACTAGATGGATGGGGACTGTATTTGTTACCAAAGCTAGAGATACCTACCTTATTCCCCATGGAATTTAAATTTTGAACTCCTTAAGTTTCTCATTCTTTATATTCTATTTCCCATTATGCATATCATTCATGTTCTTTCCCTCTTCATATGGCAACCGGCTATATCAATTACAATACCAATCTTTTATCTCCAACTGGTAGCTATGATATTTTGGAGTTGAAACTTACTATACCTAAATCATACTTCCCTTAAATCCCATTGATAGGGGCTAAATTCATCACAATTTTCCTAGTTATTCGAGGTTAATTTGAGTTACATTTGATGTAAAAACTAGGCATATTCCTTTCTATTTGACATTTTATGTGTGGAAAGTGTTTTTGATGAATTTGTGCATGATTAAAGAGAGCAAAAACAAACTTGACCTGGGCCCAGGTCTTGCTAGTGCAACAGGCTCCCGGTTTGATCTAGAAAAGCAGAGCAAAAGCAGAGCAAATAGTGAGGAGCCAACCAGAATGCACCTGGCACTAGGTGGGCCAAAGTGACCCAGCACCAGGTCCGGTGTGTGCAGAGGCAATTTTGTTGACGAATTTGAAAGACATGGTTTGCAAACTTGTTGTCATATCTCAGAGATTTCTATAACCCTTTCATGCTCAAATCATCCGCAACAGAATTATTAGAACATAGGAGAAGCATTCCAAGGCAAAGAATTAGTATGTCTCTTATTGTAGCCGTCTTGGGAAATAATCAAGAAGCCTACACACTCCCTCTTTTTTCTCTTTCTTTTTTTGGAACGAATGAGTTGCTGCTTGGCAACAATTAGTGTTTCTGGGACTGTAGGATTATATAATAAGGCAAAATTAAACCATTTAATGGTTGGAATTAGCTAAAACTAGCACCATGCATTTGATGTGAAGAAGCATCTCAGTAGGCATTAGAAGCCGACCAACACTGCTAAATAGTTGGGCTTGATTGTGTAGCTAAATCTTCAATTTTTTGGGATAACATTTATGGGTAAAGATATAATTGTCATGTGATTTGAGATTCGAAAACTTCTTGTAAAGTTTTGCTGAGAAATTTTCATATTTCACGACATTGAGGATTTGAAGAAGTGAGTTGCCTTAAGTTTTTTCTCTTAATAATTTCTTATTGACGAAGTTTAATAATACTGTGCGAAAAATATCACATATAATAAATATAATAATTTTTCTGAAGACAGACTGTCTTTTATATTCTTTAATATAAATCTAAATATTTTTAATTTATAGTTCTCGAGAAGAGGTTCGCGGGAAGGGATGGTACATTTGACATTAAAATTAACAACTCAAGACACATCTTAAATGTACTTAAAATATGACACTTCCCATTTAATATCTCTTTATTTTTTTATATATATATAACACTGTACAACAAAATTTTAGTGCATAGCATGGTTCTGTAGTTGTTTTCGACTTTTAACTTTATCAAACAGGCCTTAATGTAAAAAATATATATGTACGAAATTTGGATTCAATATCAAGTAGCTTTTTTTATTCTTCTCATTTTTGTATTTTTATATTTCTAAATATTCTTATTTGTTATTATGTACAGTACCTATGCAATTATGATTCAATATTGTTATGCTTTCATTTAATTGAAAATGCGGTACTGTATTTAAGATAATCACAATAAAATACTACCGATTGTAATTCTTTTCAATTTTGAGTAAGGAGAGGGAGCCATTGCATACAATATATTAGTGGTAGCCATTTAAATATCCATTTGAATTTTAGATACACGTAAATGGAATTCAATTCATTTACTTTCTCAACTTATCTTAAATCCCTTAAGGCAAATCTTTGATGCAGATTTGAATGAAAGAATTTTTAAGTATCAGCCTTAAGGGAGAAGTGAATAACATACCCCCCCCCCCCCAACATATATATATATATTATATATGTGTGTGTATACCTTTGCGTGTATTATTATTTTTTGTTTTTGGTTTTTTTTTTCAAAACATGGACTGCTGGCATAAATTTTATTCATATAAAAATCAAATACGAATAAAGGTGTATGGTTCAATAAAATATTATGCAAAACCCTCGTGCATTTTGCCTATAAGCAATCCATGCGGAGGCGGGAATGGTGTAATACCTTGCTCATTTACACCTTCGAGTTAAGGATTGAGTATTTAATGTTAAGCATATCATACTTATCGAAATTTCTCATGTGACATGCTCTTTTAACTTCTTTATGAGTACTGAGGGTGCTTGTGGAATGAAAAATGCATCCGGAGATGACCAGACACCTATTCTTCAACTGTGTAATATCGAAACAAGTATGGATGGATATTAAGGCATGGTTAGAATTACCATAGATAAGAATTCAATCAACAATTGCCTCAATTGGTTCAACCGGGCAACTCGCGAGTCCTCGTGGTTTGCCAAAGCCAAAGTATCTACAATGGCTTCCACAGTTTATTACATCTAGCTGGCACACAAACAAGAACTTTTCGAAGGAGTTGCCTATCAACCTATGGAAACTATGAAGAGGATCAAAACATATGTGTACTTTGCTATTTTTACCTTATACCCTCATATTTTGACCCATTTTGAGGATTCTATCTATCACAACTAGTTAATAGTTACCTTGCTATTAACTAGTAAGATCTTGTGTACATACTTTTTGATCAATATATACATTTACATCTTGATAAATAAAAAAAAAAAGGTGCATGTGGAATAATATGAATAATTTATGATTGTTAAGGTGGCTACGCATGGTTATGTGTGAAAAATGATTTATTATGATTAAATTAAATATTTTTCTAAAAAAATATTATTACAATTATTTACTGAGAAAAATGAAATTTACAAGTTCTCTAAACCCTATTTTGGATTATTTGACATTATTTTGTGAATTATATGGGTGCTTAGGAGATAAAGTGAATTATATATGTTTACTAATGTGTATATTTGATTTATGTGTAGTACATGATTTATCAATAAATTAAAATACTATTCACAAAAGAAATTTCATTATTATTATATCTATAATGAGAAGAATAATTCTTATAATTTTTCAAACATCTTTTTTTTTTTCATAATTTTGGCCATAGACTTATTGGGAGTGTTGGTCTATAAAAGGCCAAATTATTTCAACTAAATGACAATTATTTTGACTATTCTTCGATTAGTTTAACTAAAGATTATTTGACCTGAACAATTAAGAAAATTTAGAAGTCTTCAGGTGTAATACCCTAGAAATTTCATCATATGAAAAATTAGGTAATTAATTTAATTTTATTAATTAATTGAATTGTTTGTAAGACTATTTTGTTTAAGGCGTATATGAGATATCTTAAAGGCATAAAATCAAGAGAAAGTGACTATTAATGTGGCAATTTGCTTGGTGTGTGGTAATTATTTTATTGTCAAATAATTGCTACATTGTGTCTAAAATGATATTATTACAATGATTTTGATTCGAAAAAATGATTCCTTGAACATTCAAAATTTTTTTCAAAGCTATTTTTTATTTTTGAACAATTAAAAGCCCTGGCCAAATTCAAGACTAAAAGTATTTTGACCAAGAAAATCCAACACTTATTAATCAATTTTGACCAATTCAAATCCCTTAAATCTCAGCTTTTGAATTTTAATTGAATTAAAACAAACTTTGTTCGGCTATTGGTTAAAAAACTACCATGGTAAGTAAACCATATTTTCCCCATTTCCCCACGCACACAACCGGCAGCCTTCTCTTCTCTATTCTCATTTATTCTCTCTTTACTTCGAATTCCTCAAGGCTAATCAACAGCCTTGTCCAAGAGGAAACCATTTTCCTCTTTGATTTTCTCAAGGCCGAAAAGCACCTCTCCTTTCTCTTATCATTCACTTCCTTACAAACACAAGAAACCGAAGCCCTTGGGGTTGAAAAGAAGACTTTTTCATAATGATCTTCAAGATAGAACCGAAATCATGAAGAAGGTAATGGCCGAAACCATGGTTTTTCTTCATTCCTTATAAGTGAAACCTTCAGAGCTTCGTTTTTATTTTCCTTCGAAGATGCACAAGAAACCAGTTGGAAAAAAACTTAAGCTTGAAGCTTTCCTTAGCTATGTTTGAGTGCTTGAACCAGGCCTTCAAGGCATGAGCCAAAGAATCTGTTTTTCATTTTGCAAAAACATGTAGGCTGAAAAAAACTTGATGAAGTTTTGTCCAGCTTTAGATTTCTATTAAAAATGCCATTTTTGCTAACAATAGTGGTGAAGGAATATAACACCTCTCCACTTGCGCCGCCCAAACTGGCCGAGGGTGTCATGTTCTTCTTTGGAGCAGGGGTCTTTATAACACAATGAAAGAAAATAACTAACAAGTAAAACTATGAAATTTGAAATTAAATTAAAATCTTCAACTGAAAACTATTATAATCCCAAAACATAAATCCATCACAAATAAGTTTTCTAAATGGAACTTCCAAGAATCTAAAAATAAAAAGACAATAGCAGTGTAACAAAGCTATCTCTATTACAAAACAGAACTTCAAGTCCCGACCTTGATAAACTTGCATCCTCTTGAAAACGTGATTAAAGAAAATATGTGAGATTATAAATAATCAGTAAGTCCAAGGTGTGTGATCGTGACACAATTTTCAAAACAAATGTCATGATGCCTGGAATAAAATAATTTGAATTGATATGCTTACAATGGAATTTACTCTTATGCAGAATCAAATTTTTGTGGAAAGGAATGAGTATGTTATATTATGCTACTAAAATAAAATTCTTATCGGAGAGAATGTTAAATTACGTAACATATTTTCTGGAACAGATTTTTGTTCATACAAAGTCTTGGATCCAAATTCTCCACATTAATCGCGATATGTCCTAAGTGTCTAAGACATAACCAAAGCCAAAAATATCATGTAGGGTGTACATCCCTGCCGAGAGAATATCCCCAAACATTTCTCTTATCTAATCCGTCATGTGGATGACCCACATCCGTTCTTCAATTTTACCTACTGAACACCGTGTCGCTAGCTAAGGACTCAGCATGGTCACTTAGAACTGACAACCCATTTGATAAAATACAGACAACCACAGATGGCCAATCTTCCTGTAGGATTTCTTAAACTAATGCAAGCTGGTCCTAGTACCTCACTTTTTGAGTACTCAATGTCTGATTTAATGTGGTTCAAGAAATTCCCATTCCAATTTGGAATATACAATTTCTAAAAATATTATTCCAGTCTGGAACGTTTAGTTTTACAAAACTCAACCAGACGAAAGCTCAAGCCCTATTTTTTTTTTTTTTTTCAAAATTTCCAAAACTAAAATCCCTGTATTCATTCTGGCAGTTTTTTTTTTTTTTTTTCTGTACAAGGTGTGATAAATTTTTTAGATTCATAATTCGCTTTGAAAGGTGGTATAGATGGGAGCCATCAAGTTCAAGAATTCATGCCGTGGTGTTCGCAATTATATGCGTGGAGGAAAACTTCATAATTGATCAATCGAAACATTTCATAATATTTAATGCTGGGCTCCTATACATATATATTATGAATGCAATATTCATAATAAGGTCCCTCAAAATAACTCTTGTACCAGCATAGCATATGTATAATAGTTTACTTAATCTCCATCAGCAAGCAAGACACCATGATCTTCACATTCTAAAGCTGACCGGGAAACCTACATCTAAGGAATGAAGCTTTCTTCTTGTACTGACTTGGTGGTTTTAGCTCTTATTCTTTGAGTTCAATATCGAGCAAAAAGACAGTGATAGAGAGTGAAGCTGTCAACATCCCTGTGTCCTCTTCTCGGTTCTTGAAATCCTTCAAGCTTAACTAAAGAATATTACTTGCTTGCCTGGTTAGTACAGTGGACTGCCCTTGCTTTTTTTTTTTTTTTTTTACTTCCTATAAGATTAATAATTTTGTTTTGCCATGCTTACTTTTGAATATCTGGGGTTTTTGGCTGGTGGTCTATCTGGAATTATGGGGTCTGGTGTCTTTGTGGTGTTGGAATTCTAGTGACAATACTACCGGTTTGAGTTATTTATGTCCAGCATGATGTCTATCCGTGTAGTATATGTTTTGTGCTTTGTTTCCCTCTCATCGTCTCCAGTGCAAATGATTGTGTCTTGAATGCATATTTTGTTTCTATTCCTCGCTGCTGGGGTGGTTTTTCATCTGTCTGTGTTGGTTATTTTCTTTCTTTCTGGGTTCATAGTCATCAGCCATCTAGCTTGATCTTCAACAACTACCTTTGATTCCAAAACCTTGATGTGCCTATTCTCAGTATGGATTCAAATTGAAATTCCATGCTTTCGATGTCACGTTACACCCCCTCTACAACCGGACAATCCTACTTCAACCACTACCTGATTAATCCAAACCACATCAAGACAAAACCCCTTGCTGCTATCTCGTTAATACACTCCCTTCAACCAGACAACACTCATTCCCCACTCACAAATGCCAAATGAATCAATCCAACCCATAAATGGACAACCCACAATCGGCCAAACAATAAATCCAACCCACATCAGGACATTGGTGCCATACTATTGTCCTTTTGTTGCAATCACCTCATCCGGACATCTACCCTTAACCCATTTACAAAGACCATTTGGAAAATTCATCCCACAACAGGATAAAGTTTCCATACTTTTTTCATTTTGTTATAACCCCATCATCCGGACAAAACCCCTTCACCAACTCATAAATGCCATGTGATCAAGTCAATTCTCATATGGACATCTCACCACTAGCCAAATGAATGAAGTCTAATTCAATTTAAAATCTCCATGTGAGCACTTCGTCCAACTCCCCACAACCAGACAAATTTCCTTCTAATACCCACAAACACCATCTACTCTATCCTAACCACATAAGGACAACTCTCATCCGGCCATCTATGGTTCAAGCAAGAAGCAAAAGTATTGGCAACCAAGGAACCCGAGACTCAACCTCACCTAACCATTCAACGAGACAGGAAAATAATCATGGGAATCATAGACCCTCTCCCCAGGTTTCAACCTCAAACATACTAACCAATATCCACTCCCAAACCAATGATATGTTTTTGCCTTCACCGCCTAAGCCCATTGAGCCCTCTCTGTCCATAAATCTTGTTCTAGACCTGAATGTTCAGGCTTCCCCTACCCTTATCTAGGCACCATGCCTTGATTATGTGGATGTGGAGCCTCAGGCACCTGCATATAATATTGCTGAGCCAGAATCCTCTAACTCATCTGGCTCCTCCGTACCTGAAACCATACCTCCTCCTCCAAGGACTGATAAAAAACCATTTGAAACAAAGGCGAGGAAATTTGATCGAACTTGGGCAAACATTGTTAAAGGAAATCGAGACTAGCGCAATGGTATGAGACTGCAACTTATACCCTGAAGTAGAGAATTCATTGACATTGAGGAAGATGATTTCAAGGATATGGATTTCAAATTGGGATTTTGCCTAATTGGTATGTTTGCTGGGCGGTTTCCTGGACTAAGGACGGTCATGGAACTCACAAAGCAATGGACAGTCCCTTCCAAGGTATATCCTCATGCAACTGGTTGGCTTATCTTTTAGTTCAACTCAGATAAAGACAGACAGGTGGTTCTTAGTGGCGGACCGTATGCTACGTTTTGACGTTCACTAATGTCAAAGGCAATGCCTAGACAATTTGATTTCTCATTAGATGATATTAGCATATTGCCACTATGGGTAACATTCCCTGCTCTACCACTGGGATGCTGGAACTGTTCTGCACTAAGTAAAATTGCATCTGGGGTTGGAGTGCCACTGATAACTGATATGCTCACTGCACGCCTTGAAAGGTTATATTATGCCCGAGTCCTAGTGGAGGTTGATGTATCTAAGCCTTTGATCGAGGAAGTGCCAATCTGACTACCATCTGGGAAAACTAAATACCACGTAGCTCGATATGAGTTTGAGCCATTGTTCTACAAGACGTGCTGTAAGTTTAGTCATGACACAGATAATTGCAAGGGGGACAAAGTGAAAAACCGAGAATAGATGTTGTTGACTCAATACAAGGACCGAAAACTAACTACTTGGAGGTTAGCAGAGGCAGAAATGAAGTTTTATCAGCAGCTAGCAAGGGGGAAATATGTTGCGCAGGCGGAAAAATGCACCAAATACTTCCGTTCCATAATGAATAGGAACAGGAAACGGAACTTCATTGCATCCATTATAATGGAGGATGGAACGAAGATAGACAATCAAAAAGCACTTGCGAAAGAATTTTTTGACTTTTACTACTACTGCTTGGGACTCGGGTTCAGTGCTAGAAACTCAATATGGACTATGTTAGGGCTTGTCCATTAGTGGCACACCATCACATAGCAGACCTTGTATTGGAGGTTTCAGATCAGGAAATCAAGCTTGCCTTGTGGGATATTGGTGACTGCAATGCCCCCAGGACATGATGGTTACTCTGCCAATTTTTTCAAAAAAGCCTGGGGAACGGTTCAGCAAGGTTTGTGTATGGCGGTTCGGAAATTTTTTCATTCTAGCAGGATGATAAAATAGTTCAATCACTCGATTATTACTTTGGTTCCTAAATCTGACCACGTTGAGAGGGTGGGGGACTATAGACCCATTTCATGTTGCAATGTGGTCTATAAGATTATCTCAAAAATACTAGTAGCCAGGCTAAAAACTGTTCTACCTGTTCGGGTGGATCCTGCTCAGTCTGCATTTATGAAGGATAGACTTATGGCGGATAATATAATACTGGTTCAGGAACTATTGCGGAGCTACAACAGGAAGCAAGTGTCACCACGTTGCACCGTTAAGATGGATTTGCAAAAAGCATATGACTCGGTTAGCTAGGATTTCTTGCTAGACTAATTACATGAAATTTGTTTCCCACAACAGTTTATGGGTTGGATTGAGCAATGCGTTACCACTACCTCATTCTCTATTACTATTAATAGGACAGCACACGAGTTCTTTAAGGGAGCAAAGGGACTTTGCCAGGGAGACCCCATATCTCCGTTGTTGTTCATACTCTGTTTGGAATACTTTTCTCGGATTGTTAAACTTCAAACACTTGGGACTGCTTTTAACTACCACCCTAAGTATGACTACTTAAGGATTACTCATCTAGCTTTTGCGGATGACTTAATGTTGTTTGCTAACGGTGACTGATCATCAATACGCCTCTTGCTGGGATGTCTGGAGGAACTAAAAAGCTGCTCAGGCCTGGAAATCAACAAGGACAAATCCAATTTGTATCTTGCTCGATTGGGTATTTCGAACCAGAATCTGATTCTGGAAGACACTGGCATCCCTATGAATGGCTTCCCACTTCGCTACCTTGGCATTCCAATCATGGTAGGAAAAATAAGAGTTTCTTACTTTCGTCCTTCACTGGACTGGATTGGCTCTTATATTGGTAGATGGTCGGCACGATCTTTATCATATGCAGGGAGAATGCAGTTGATCCAAACTATCCTACAAGGTGTTGATTGCTTTTGGCTTTCTATACTTCCAACTCCAGTTGTGGTTATCAATTAGTTGGACATAATGGCAAGGGACTTTCTTTGGGACTCAAAGCATGTACTTGTGGCCTGGAGAGATATTTGCCTTTCTAAGGAAGAAGGGGGCCTGGGACTTAGGAATTTGAGCACTTGGAATGGAGCACTAATATCCCGAATCTTATGGGATATACAAGCAAAGAAACAGTCACTACGGGTTAAATGGCTCTATCACTATTACATGGAAGGGCGTTCAATTTGGGAGATACCACAACATAAGGAATATTCTCATTTGTTCTGGAGAATACTATCAATCAGGGATACTATTTTGGAAAAGGAAAGAGATGGAAATCAAGCAGCAATACTTTTGTAGTCTTGGGCAAAAGGTACCATGGGATTCACTGCACAGGCATATAATTATCTTATACCATCACTGCCAAAGGTACATTGGGCCAAAATGATCTGGAAACAAGGCCTCACACCAAAGAACTCATTTATGGTTTGGTTATGTGCCAAGGGCAGGTTGAAAACTAAAGATGTTTCAGTGTTCCAGTCGGACGACATGTCTTGTCCTTTATGCCATACGTACTCGAAGACTACTAGACACCTTTTTTTCAATTGTGTAATATCAAAATAAGTATGGATGGATATCAAGGCATGGCTAGACGTACCACGGCATATGAATTCGATCGACACTTGCCTCAGTTGGTTCAACTGGGCAACTCACGAATCCACCTGGCTAGCCAAAATCAAAGTATTTGCAATGGCTGCCATAGTTTACTACATATGGCTGGCATGCAATCTAGCACTTTTCGAAGGAGCTGCTTGTAGACCTTTGGAAAATATGAAGAGGATCAAAACGCATGTGTACTATATTCTTTTTACCTTGTACCCTCATATTTTGACCCATTTTGAGGATTCTATCTGTCACAACTAGTTAATAGTTACATTACTATTAACTAGTAAGATCTTGTGTACATACACTTTGATCGATATATACATTTACATCTTTGTTAAAAAAAAATAGTTTACTTAAAACATGGTAAATAGTGTCATAATGTCAAGTTTCTAATCCGTTTCTTAGTACATGAGAATGGTTAATAATACAACTTATGTCACTTCCAAGTATTTGAGTAAAACATTTAATTTCTTGCATAAAAGCATTTCTTTAGTGGGATGCAAGGACTTACGTTGCCCAAGCTTAGCAAAATGTCTTCACTAAATCAAGTTCTTAGTTCACTTCCTTCTTCTAAATCCTTCGCGTCTAACATATATAACACAGAAATTAATTTTCTAATTATATTAATCTATATAAAGCGTCATTCGAGACCCTAGAATAAATAGGGAATTATTTTGGTCTTAATTAATCTATAAGGGTTAGTGACAAAGCCTAAATAATTATAATTATAAAGCATCCCATCAAGAAATTCAATAATCTATTAAAGCATCCACAACTCACAATACATAGAATTCTCTGATTTTTGTATTAGCACTAATAGGCAAACAAAGCCTTAATTAACATGCGACCCTAATTATCCATGCAAAGAAAAGTTAGTTTGAGATCAAAACTGGACCTGAGAGAGATTAGACTTCTTGTAACAGTAGGTATGCCTTCAATTGAGGAGAGCTGTTCACAAGCAGTGGTTATGAGCTCTTTCTTGTGAGATCCCTGGGGAAGAGGATCAAGTTGACCCTTGCGAACAGCTTGATGCACTATCTCTCTTCAACCCTTTAAGTGAAATGCGGCAAAAGAAAAGGAAGGAAAATCCACAGACCAGCCCCATCATCTCCCCAAAAAAGTCAAAACGATATGACTTATGATACTAGATCCCGATAGAATGAGGATCCCTACTTAGCTACGCTAACCTTAACTAGTCATGCAAACTTTATGTAGTCATGCAAAACCTTAATTATCCAAGCAACTCCCTCATCATTTGTGAAACCATGTACATCATAGGATCAAGTAGTCTAGCAAGATTTAAAATCTTTACCAAAACAATATTTCGCAAAATGTGTAATTTTTTGTTACCCAAAATCATATGGTCCAATAAAATTCATAAAACCTTAACAAATAATTCCCCAATAATTCTAAGAATCCCAAGAACTCATTTAAGTCAATTTTCAAAACAAATTCAGCTATTCCATTATGAAAATCTATTTTTCTTCTCCAATTCAAAACTCTGCTTTTAGTACAAAACAAATGTCATAAATTTCCAACTAATCAATTGAGAAATCCATTTTATTTTTCGTTGAAAGATTCTAGTTTAGTATCTTGGTATAGTAGGTAAATTATCTTGCATTTATTTATCAGAAATCCCTCTCAAAAAAGCATCAAATAATTTTTATATAACAGTGCGTCATAATAGTAACTGGCTTTCAGTCGTGATTTTCAAAAATCCATATCTCCCAATTTATAGAGGCTTTTTCGGTGATTATTTTCTAAAATTTTTCTAACATCTAGAAGTTTCTATAAAAATTATGAGCAAATTCATTCGAAAAAGGGAGGTTTTGGAGTCTTAAAGTTGATCCCTCTGTACAGGGATTTTTCACAGCTTAGGCCATTTTGTACAAAATTCATTTATGTGAGTTTTTCTTTATTTGATTCATTGAAAATCCAGACCATCCATAAAGTCCTAACACATCACTCAACGTTCTAGAATTCAAATTCCAGCATGGTCACAACAAATTTCATCTCCCAAATAACACCAATCTTAGATTCTTCATCAAACCAGCATTCCTTCGTTTTAGTCCAAACAATATAAACTCCTAGACATCATCAAATCTCCCTACCCTTCACATATATGACCACTCATACTCAACATATCATGACTACATCATGACTACACTAATCCATCAACAAAAACACACAGAAAGCAAGCATTAGCAATGAATTCCAGTCAACTGTACAAAAACAGTGCATTTTGGCAATTTCACATTGCAGAAAATTGGAGGATAGTTGTGTACACTCAAAGGCTACATATTCAGATCACACAACATTTCCTTGGCATAAATGTAGCATTCTTATTTTATTAGTTCATACAAAGAGAGCAAAGAAATCAAATTTATATGGAGTTGGACAGATTATATAGGATTTTCGGTCATGAGGATACAAGAGGAAGAAAAAGGAATAAAATGCATTTTCAGCCACAATGTGGCCTCTTTATTTGATTTCTTACAATTCTAAGCAAGGCATATCATTCATACATCCATATAACACATAAAGGTGGTGTTAAAATTCAGATTCATTGGTTTTTATTGAAGACTCCCCTTGGTACTTGTCCAAATGTTTTTAATAGAAATGACAACCCTTCTTGCTCAAAATAAGTGATGAATCCCTTGAAGAATCGATGAGGAGAGGTTGAAAGAATGAAAATGCTGCACTTCTTCAATAAAAAATGCAAGAGGAAATAGCTTGGCGCTTGAATCTTCAAAGTGTCCGCCAACGTATTGAGGGGAAGAACGGTGGCTGTTTTCCATGGAGAAAGGAAAGAAGAAACATGGGGAAAATGGGGAGAGATGGCTGGTTAAGTAAAGCAGCAAAGAGGGCAAAAATATGTTTATATTGTTGGGCAATTTAGATCCTAGGGTCAAAATGAGTTCATTTAAATTCACCCTATATTGAAGGGCTAAGATGAGATGCATTTCAATGGGTCAAAATGATCCATGGATATTGGATCCTATTGGGTCAAGTGGTCAGAGTTAGTCTTGTCTCGAATTTTGACCAAGACTTCAAATTAATCAAAAATCGAATTTAGCTTTGAAATTAAATTCAATTTGTTTCAGACATCGTCTCTCTAATAAAAATTTATTTTTACAATCTTGTGTAGATATAATAGAGCAACTAATTAAGAATATATCAATTTTTTTCTCAAAGCAAGCAAATAATCAACTTGATTTCCCCTGTTTCTCTAAGAAATTTCAAATAAGAATTAAATAAGATAATCACACAAATAAATCATTTAATTTATAATATTAAATTAATTAATTAAGTAATTTCCCAGTTTGTGATTAGTAGGGTATTACAAGGAATGCTATATGACCGATTATGTCTTGCAATGCTATGTGTAGGAGATGTCTTTTGGGTAAAGAAGTCAATTTTTTTCTATCCTTTACACATGTAAACCGAAAATGATGCATTTGGTCCAGTTTTTGGAAACTTAATTGATGCACCAATTTTGAGTGAAGTATTGATGAATGGATGATGCATTTGTTGTAGAGACTTGCTATAATATGTGTCGTTGAAGCTCTTCTGCATAAAGGGGCCATTTTTCCTGACTAAGAACGTGTAAAACAAAAGTGCATCTAATCAATCCAAATTTGTGCATAAATGGTGAATCATGCGATGTTATGAACCACAATGTGTTATAAAGCCGATGTGAGTGAATAACATGATTTGATGAGTGTATTAAGTTTAATAATGGTGTGATTAACATAGGGCACTGCCAAAACGTGTTTCAGCAGAAATGGGGGCAGTATTTAATTTCAAATTTTGTGAATAACTTGGGACAGAGCTTCTGAATGACTTATGATGTGTGAGGTGTGCATTTATGTGGTTTTTGTACGAGAAAATGAAAGGAAGAAAGCTTTACAATTTTTGAAAGAGATAACTTGCAAATCTGTCAAAATGCTGTGAAATGGCTCAAATGCTTTCTCTCGAAAAACACTCTTTCTGAACGAATTTGACCCCGAAACTTGTACTATATAAACGTCAAGATGTTAGAAAATTTTACAAAAAGAATCACCAATAAATCACTTGATGATCCCAAAAAATGTTATGTGATTTTGGGCAATGGAAACCTTAAAAATAGCAACTTTTTGGTAAATAGAGCATTAAAAGAAAATTTAATCTTGGCAAACTATTTTTACTGCATAATTTGTTCCCTAATTGCTCTAGGGTCTTGTTTAGAATTTTATATGACACGTAAATAGGAAATTAGTTCCTACATGTTGTATATGGTAGGCCCAGTGGTCATAGATGGAGAAGGTGGGGCAAGAGCGTAAATTAAGTTGATAAATTTATTATCTTGGTCGAAGGTAAGTCATTGCATCCCAAGCATCTCTCGAAATGCATAACACAAAATGCATAAGTACCATATTTGGAATAGGTAAAAATTTGCATTCAAATGCATATAAAATATTCACATAATTTTATGAATTGCTTTTTGACTTAAATTATGAGCATGCCATTTTGAGAAAACTCTTATGCATGAAAGTAATGCTAAATGAAAATATTGATTCTATTATCATGTTATAATTTACTCATATAGAAGTATTTATGTGAAGTTTTTCGTGAGTATTATGATTATGAAATGGAGCCAAGCATCAAATATATGTGACGCATGAAAATATATTTATACATTTCATGCATGCACTACAAGAAAAGGCCAATTTGCGACCGAAAGATAGTCTATTGCAGAGTTATGACTGCATTGCGACCGTAATAATTGGGCCACGCAATTACAACAGTATAGCAACTGATAGTGTACGGGCGCAAATAGACTAATACATTAACGACTAATAAATCAAATCTCGTCCAAATTTGGTGGGAACTATTCTTCCAATACGAAAGTGACTGATTTGCTATTGAGTAGTGATCGAATTTTGCGATTGAACGATGTTGTGGTAGCTACTCTATCGCAAAACCCTAAGCACAATTTCAGAGTAGCTAAACCCTAAACTCTGGGAAATTATCTATCCCTTATTGGTCGCAACGATTTCTCCTTTAAGGCTAATTTGTCGAAGATCGGTCGAAAAAATGCTGCAAATTGGTCGCAATTTTTGTCATTTGATGCAAATAAGTCACTATGTATAATTTTATAACCTATTATATATTTTTTATAATTTAAATGGTAGTGAAAAAATAAGTTGTCCAAAATGAAATGTGTCAAATAATTTCTAAACAAAATTCATAGTCTGATTGTGAATAGATTGTGTTGTAATGAATTGCAGTTGGTATATATTACCAAGAATGCTTGAAATACTATAATTTTCGAGTCGATCATCTATTCAATATAAATGAAATATTATAATTTTTGAGTCGATCGTGTATTCGATATAAATGAGGATTTTTACATATTTGAATTTTCCTAACTTTGTCATTGTTGTCCATTAATTTGACCCAATGACAAATAACAAATTAGTGTTTTAAGCTTTAATCCATTTTATCCCTTTCACCTAGTTATAAAGACCGTTGATCGTCACCATAGGGCTACTTCCCCGATTACTATTAGGTCATATTTTAATAGAGTGCTACATTGGGACCTTATGTGTATGGGTTGCCTTAATTGTTTTTCAATTCACAATAGCGCATATACACATTGATTGGCCAAATAATGAAACGAGAGTGAAGTAAGGGTACTTGGTGTTTACTTTGGGATCTTCGATACTTGCCAACTAAAACTCTAGACTACACGATACATGCGCTTATCTAAATGTGTGTTGTGTGAGTAATTTTAACATTTTATAATTTAAAGCTTGAATGGGCATGATATCATTTTCAATATAAAATAAAGCATGCATATGCCGCTTTACTTTAATTTTCTTCCTTTTTCATCTTTGTCTTCCTCAAATGATCTTTTGAAAATTCCTACAGAAAACATCGTAAAATGAGGTGGGCCGAGCAGTCATCTAAGCAAATTTGTAAACTGATAGAACATGAAATGGCAGGAAAATATGTTCATTTTCAATACTCATTATCCATACTTAAGCTTTTGATTGTCTGTGAGCAAATGACAAAAGATACCACCAGCAAATTGTATTTCTATAAAATAGATTTTTAACAACGTAAGATTTTTGAGTGAGTTTGGCAAATATGGTAAATGTATTATTTCCCTTTTGATTCAAGAATTCAATCCAACATCTAATTACCCAAGCTAAATTTTGTATAAACTAATATATTAAGATAGAAGTAACCAAAGCTATCAAAGTTGAATTCAACAAGTTTATACTCATTCAATGTGTTTCATCCCGTGCTTTTAAGTTTCGAAAGTAAATAATGTGATTCACATAAGTCAGTATTAATAGTTAACTTAAGTTCTATGACTTCCTAACTACTACAATCCATGTAGTAAACTAGCGATTGCCCTCTTTTAGCCTCAAGTGGGTGTACTTTGCGCCAACCGTTTTGGCTCTTCACACCCTTACTCATTCTTTCTTTTGCGCTTATTTTCTGCTTCATTTTTTTCAAAGGAAATGCACTTCAAATTGTGTATTCTTTATTTTGAGTTGGATTGTGAATGTCTATTTCTTTTTCCTTACTTAAGCTCACTTTTGCAAATGGCATAAAATATAAATAAAGTGTTTGAATTTCGGAGTTGAGTAAGCATGCCTTATTGTATCTCAATTTTTTTTTTTATTTTTTCAATCGGCATTTAGTTAAATTCCAAATAAGGACTTGTTGTACAATCATAGAACAAATATTAACTTAAGATGCCCTACTTATATTTTATCACAAAAGCCACCTCAATTCCAAAGAGACAACATGGCACCACTTTTACCAAAGCATAAATAAGGTTAATTCAAATTCTCAAGACTTAGTCATATCGCACCTAATATACATGTTTATCCAAACAAAAACTCATCCATGGCGGTCTTAAACCAAATTCTCATACCAAAAGAAATATAATAACAATACCATAATAGCCAAACATACACCAAAAGTTTAAAAAAGTTAGCCGAATTTTCAAGCACACACTAAAATCATAAGAAAAAACTAAAAGCGTAGATAGAAACTTGAAGAGAATATTACTAACCCCTCCCCTACACTTAAGGTGGACAATGTCCTTATTGTCCAAAACTAACCCAATTAAAGGATATCCGATAGAACTACAAACGGGAAAAGAAATGAAAGGTTAGTAATACACTCCAAGTGACTGTAAATGCATGAGAAAGAGGAGTTTTTGATGAAGAAGTTTGTCAAATGAGGAAAGGAGTAGACTTACAAAATGAAATAAAAATCCAATAAAGCTCAAAGAAAGTAGACTATCATCAGGCATACTTAAGAAATAAAAACAAACAGGAAATAGATAAAAGGTTAATGAATTCTAAATCATAAGAAATTAAGATCAAATCATAGGCAAACACTTATTCCATTCATTATACTTTCTCTACTCTTGGTGCAAAAAATTAACATTTAGTGCAGACCAAGAAGTATTTAACAATAACGGAGGGTTTTGGAGAAGGAAAGGTACGTGCAAATCAATAGTCCAATTGAAAATAAAGGCATGACCCTATTCTTTTGCATTTATTTAGACACATAAATTTGTTCTTCTACACACAAATGCACAATTTATCTAATGCGTGCATCAATTCTTAAAATATCAATTATCCCTTCAAATCAATCATCACTATGAAAAGTTTCCAATTCCAAACCAAACATTATAGCTCTTAAAGAAGTAGTCCATAAATCCTTACTTTGCAATTAATTGTCTACAATCACTAAGTTACCGCCCTTTATTTGGAACAACAAATTAGGTCATGAAAAGTGTGGATACTTGCAATATGTTGAGGTCTTCTCATCATCATTGGCATTCTTTTCTCGTTGGACCAAAATGTACCTACAAAAGATAAGAAGTCAAAATTAGCAGAAAGTAGAATAGAATCTTCATAAAGTAGTACATTAATAATATCCTTGATTCTAATAGGTTCTACAATCCCATGTTCTTTCAACAAATGCATTTTGTCCTCCTATGCTCTCTTGGCTTTTGGGGGGATTTTTTTTTTTTTTTTTTTCCTTGTAGACTCTCACATGGTTTCTCGATAAGCTCACTCTCTTCATCCTCTTTAGGTAGAGTCTCTTTCCCTTTAATAGTATGGGGCACTATATAATCTTCACTCAAGAGACAGTTTGTCATCAAAAATTTCTGATAGTAGCTTCATGACTTCTACTTCTTGCACTTCGTCATGCTTTTCTTCAATAATCTCCATATAGTGGGAAAATTGGTTGCTCATTCTTTGAAACAATATTTCTTGATTTTTAAAAGATACATTTGTGTTGGCAAAAAATGTATTTACCAATTCTTCAATTGAAGGCATAGCTTGTAGAGGTTGAAGGGGTGGGGTCATAAGGAAAATACTCTTGTTTACTCCAATACGAACTTGCATGATCATACCAATCTAGATAGTATATCTTGTTTTTCCCATATTCTACAAAGTGGCATAATTGAAGTTCCCATGCATGTAGGTTCGCAACTCCTATTTGTTAAGTGGCACAATTGAAGTGTTGTTACCCTTGAAAATCAAAACTCATATCTTGATTCTCTAGAGAAGTAACATTCCAATTGACATTTGTACTTCTTAAAACATCAATAAGTGCCTGTAATCCTGCCAACTTATCACCATTATGACACTCTTGTGTTTTTACCCGTGTATTGCTCGATAAATGGTTAGCAAAGATGATGATTTCAAACAACTGAAAATCTCTAAAGAAAAGCAAAAGTTACTAGTAAGAAAAATCAAGCACTATGACTTCAAAGGATACAAAAATCATACAAAAAGACAGTGTTTAACCATGTTAGTTTTTTAACTAGAACATTAATAATTTAATACTTAAAATATTTAAAAATAAGAATGATGCTTTACAAGAAAAATATAAATTCTACCCTAAAATTTAATAAATAAAAAAGGAGGCCGGCCCGCATACCAAAAAAAAAAGAAAAAGAAAAAAGGATAGAAAACCTGTAATTGAAGCATGGGTACAAATATCTTGTAACAATTTCAAATCCTTATATTCCTTCAGAATTCAATTTCAGTTAATGATTACCAGCACGATAAGGATGCTGTAAATTAATTGTGGATAGCTAACTATATTTTTATATAATAATAAAAATAATAATAATAATAATAATAATAATAATAATAATAATAATAATAATAATAATAATAATGATGATGATGATGATGATGATGATGATGATGATGAAATAATAATAGTAAAACAATAATAATAATAATAATAATAATAATAATAATAATAATAATAATAATAACAACAACAAAATGGTATATGACTAAATCTTTGAGCTAATAGGATTAAGTAACAGAAAGAAATTGGCATTCAAATACGTTATGTCCAAATGTATTGTTCAATAATTGTAATAAGTCCCTGAGTGCAAGAATTAATACAAGTGGAGGGAATTTATCTTAAAGGTGTCATTTCGTGTTAGGCCAAGTCGCACTTCAGACCCCAACAATCCATTAATTCACCTTACCAAGTCACCCCGACAGGTAAGTTCTTGCATTAAATATTTGATACTAAAGCTCTGAATTGCAAGTCATTTGGAAAATGATTATTGTCTGAATGATGTGATTATTTTGGAATGCAAGCTTGACTATTTTTCATTAAAAGTTTGAAAACAAGAAAGGGTTTTATTGGAAAATCACCTTTTATTTGTAAAAAGATTTTACCTCAAATCATTTGAAAATCCTACTTGCTTGACCAAAGTGTTTTGGAAATGTTTTCATTGAGAATTGATCTTGAATGATGTAATGAAATGTTGAGAACTCAATAAGAGGAGGCCTCTGGGACTAACCTTTGAAAGGAAGGGCAAGTCTCTTAGTAGGAGGACACCTCTAGGAGTTGAGCACTATCTAAAAAACGGTGATAGTCCCAGTCGGTCTGGCTAGTCAGAGCTCACACCTCAGTCTAAATGGGCTGTCATTCCGATGTGCACATCCGATAAGTTAGGGTAAGTGAAGGAGGAGTATGTTACCCAGTGGGCTGTACACCCTCTACATTGTGATGCAAGGGTTCACAATGTTTGTCACGATGTAGAGTTCCAAAGCAAGACTATGATGTGAGGTTTCAAATTCATTTATTTTGAGTGTTTTTTTTTTTTTTTGTTACTTATTAATGTGGATTGACTTCAATATGATGTATCACTCACGTTGATTATAGAAAATGTTTGACTTGCAATCTACTTTTGACAATTGGTTTCAAAGTGCCTTCATGAAATCTATTTTGAATCAATCAAGAGCACACACAACACTTCCTGAGAAATTCCCTTCTCACACAATTTTTATGTGTCATATTTGAGGAACTATTGCACCTAAGGTGGGCATTTTGTAGAGACAAGGGCTGTTCGAGTTTACCTCGCTTATTTATTTATGATTGAAGAGATGTTTGTCTTTAGACGACCTTGTATTTGAGTCATGGATTTTAGATTTTATGCTTTAAGTTTTCCTTTCCTGAGACCACGTTAAAAGTTTGATATGATATGTTTTGTGTTGAGATTATTGCTTATCTGGTTTTCTACCGGTTATAAAGGCCCCTGGTCTCAAGCATGGGACCACATCCCCGACCCTACCGGGTCACGTATTAGCGTGGTATTACAAGTGGTATTAGAGCATTTGTTCAAGCATTATGACCAATATTGATGAAAAAAAAAACTTATTTAAGCATTTAAATATGTTACTAACCTCAGTTTTTACCTATAGTGAGGATGGCTATACAAGACGGACACGGAAGATGCAGATGAGGAGTAGGCCTATGGGGCCTTTAGAGTGCTAGAACTTTAGGGATTATCGATGCCCCTTTTTCCAAGCTCTAATTGAGTCCAACAATCATATTAACCAGCAGAAAACATAGCAAGACTAGACAAGGAATGACCATTCGTGCTCAATGTGATTGTTATCATCTAGTCTTGCTATGTTTTCTACTACAATGTGATTGTTATCATCTAGTCTGCTCAATGTGTCTACCACATGAAGACGGCACCAGGACAAGGATTGACCATTCGTGGGATGACTACCCGTGGAAGGGGAAGGCGCACGACAGGGCCAACTATATTTTTATACGAAACTACACCACCTCCTATGCCTGAGGAAGAAGTAGACGGAAACCAAGGGAAGGGAGAAAGGTCGGAAGGACCAGAAGAAGCCTCAATTGGACAAGCATTTAGTAAAATGACAGAGTTACTGCACAGGCTATTGGAATGAAGGACATCTCGTGGAGAAGACAAGGAACTAGAACGGTTCCTGAAATTCCAACCATCCACATGCTTTGGAGAAGCGGAATAGGATCAGAAGGTGAAGTAGTGGATAGAACAGATGGAGGACATCTTTTCCATGCTGCAATACACTGAACAACGCTTGGTGAGGTTCACAGCCTTTAGACTAAGAGGACCGCTCGGGATTGGTGGTAGCGGATTTAAAAGGAGAGGGACAGAACTGGCTGAGAATGGACCTGGGAAGGATTTGTTAAGGCATTCAGAGCAGAGTACATTACACAATGCATTGTGGAAAAATGAGAAGGTGAATTCCAGAATCTGAAAAAGAGGAGCATGTCAGTCGCTTAATAGGCTGCTTAATTCAACAAGCTCTCGAAATATTGCAGGCGACTACTAGACACTGAGCACAACCGGACACGCCAAGTTGTGAAGGGGCTTAGGAAAGAACTGTAGAGTGCCTTAGCACTCTTTTAAAACCTCAAAAGTAGGGTGATTCATAGACCACCATCCCCTCCAAAGCAGAACAGTCATGAACGACCTGCGGGTCAGCAATGGAGTGATACTGGAAAATTGGCTCGAACCACCCATACAAAAGCTTCATCTAACATGCCTACGTGTCATTTCTGTGGTAAGCAAGGTCACTCAGCGGAAAATTACTGGTTCAAGAACCAACTGAAGAAGTGCTACAGTTACAGGGACTTTAAATACCTGAGGAACAACTATCCCAGGCCAACGAGAAATGGCCCTGGAAACCCAACTCAACCAGTAGCTAATAGAGAATACAGTAGTGTGGCATCGAGCAGTGGGGGATATGAGTCCCAGGGGAAGGCCAAAGTCTTTCCATTGAACAGAGAGGAGGTCGGTACAGACACAACTGTGGTGGAAAGTACACTATCTAGCTGAGTCTGCTTTATGAGTATTTTAGTAGAACACGATTCCACACACTCTAGTATTGTGAAGCATGAACATATCGTGCGTGTTGGTCTGGGACAAAATTATCATTCGTTCTATCTATAACCGAGTTGTTGATATATCTCGAATTTCGATGTTCAAGTTTGTGGTTAAAACCTAAAAGTTGAGCAAGACTATTGGCCGCTGCATCAGAGAGCTTAGAACCAACAAATACCGATGGCTAAGATATTACGGGAACATCATAGAGTATAAGACGCGACTTGGGAAACAGAGGATTAGGTGAAGTAGAGATACTCCAACTACCCAAGAGGTAATACTCGCGAATTTCGAGGCAATGTTTGTTTAAGGAGGGGAGGATATAAAACCCCACACTAAGTCATTCAGGGTAGTACAGGATCATATGTCATATTAGTGTCATGTCTTGCGGTTAAAAAAATATATTGGTAGACATCTTATTTGGGTGGTGATGAATGTCTTGTGCAGATCACTCACGTCGGTTTGTTGGAGTTGTTTGTGTCATCTTTTGAAGCCTTGTTTTGGGTGTTAATAAAATGACCTGCATATATATTTGTGTATGTATATAAACAAATATTAAGTAATTTCTTACTAGTAGAGAGTTTAATGTCATTTTGATACTATAATAATTATTTTCCTATGAATTGGAGAGTTAATATACATATATGTGTGTGGATATATTATTAGCCAAATAATTTAAAATGAGAATAATTACTAAATACTGATTTACTAAATTAAAAATCCTTATTATTATTATTATTATTATTTTACTTATTCAAGTTTTAATATACAGTTTTGTATGCATTTAATTCCTATCGGTTTATCCATTAAAAATTACCTACTATTTTCATGGAAGTCTTAATTAAATCCATTTCTGTCTTTACCATAAATTATTGATAAATATTGTTTACTTGCAAACTTATTTCTATCTACCAATTAGTATTTATAAATACTTTCTTGAACTTTATTTAATGAATAAATGTTTATATGGTTTGGAACCTACATTATATATATATATATATATATATATTTATTTATTTATTTATTTATTTATTTATTTATTTATTTATTTATAATCTACAAACTCTTGTGTTATTTAATTACTAATTTTTTCTTTCCTTTCACACTATCAATTTTTTATTTTTCCTAATTTATGCAAGCATTATTAGCAGCCGTGTTTTATTAATCTAAGGGACCAGTTGTTAACTTACTCTTATAATCATTTAATTCATTTACTATATTGAGTATTTAATGACCGAACTTTTGAAATAATTATTCATCCATTTAAATATAGTACTAGGAAAGTATTACTTTTTACTAAGTAGTAGTCTTTGAATTTAATTGTTTTTGATTGAATTGCCTGTTTAAATATTACGTACCTAGTCATTAGTTTATTTAATATTAATTGATTTAATCAATTATTGTTGTGACTACTTTACCAATATGTATACACTTTCTCATGTATCGATGTATTTGCCATTTAATATTAAATATATGTTATTCATTAGGCAATATTCATTTATTTGTTCAACCATATGGTTATTAGTGAGATCTATAAATATACAGGTATGTGACACATTATGAGTATTATGCAAGATGATTGAAGTGGATGCTTAAGAGTTGTAGGGAATGATTGTTGAGATCAAAACTCATGAATAGAGATAGGTCGTGACTAGACTTTTAATTTCTTGTTATGCGAAGTTGCATTTCAGTACCCACGCAATCCAATAATTCACCTTACCAAGTGATCCTGGCAGGTAAGCCCGTGCATTAAATATTTGCTACTAAAGCCCTGAATTGCTTGTCATTTGGAAAATGATTATTGTATAATGATGCGACTTTTTTGGAATGCAAGGTTGAGTTCTTTTAATTAAACGTATGTATACATGCAAGGGATTTATTGGAAAATCGTCTTTTATTTGTAAAACGATTTTACCACAAATCATTTGAAAATCATGCTTCCAAGACCAAAAGGTGTTGGAAATGTTTTCATTAATATTAGATCTTGAACAATGCAATGAAATATTGAGTACTCAATTAGGGTAGGCCTCGAGGACTAACCTTTGAAAGGCAGGGCAAGTTTCTCAATAGGAGGCCACCTCTAAGAGATGAGCTCTATATGGAAAAAGTGAAAGTCCTAGTAGGTCAGGCCTATCCGAGCTAGCTCCTCAGTCCAAGTGGACTATTATTCTGGGGTGGACATCCAGTAAGTTAAGGTAAGAGATAGAAGAGTATCTTATCCAGTGGGCCATATGTCTACTACACTGTGATGCAAGGTTTCACAATATTTGTCATGATTTATGGTTTTATGGCAAGACTATAATGCAACGTTTTATAGCTGTTTATTTTGAGTGGTTTTTGTTTGTTACTTATTACTATGATTTGACTTCAATGTGATATACCACTAACTTTGGTTATGGAAAATGTTTAACTTGCAATCAACTTTTGATAATTGGTTTCAAAGTGCATTCAGTAAAGCTATTTTGGCTCAATCAATAACACGCAGGACTTATCGAGAAATACTTTTCTCACACACTTTTTCTCTATCATATTTAAGGAAAGTACTAGACCTGAGGATGGCATTTAGTAGAAATAAGGGATGTCCAAGTTTTCCTTGCTTATTTATGTATGATTGAAGAGATGTGTATCTTAAGAAGAAGTTTTATTTGAGTCATGGATTTTGGATTGTACGCTTTAAGTTTTCCTTTCCCGAGACCTTCTTATAAGCTTGATATGATGTATTTTGAGTGCAGATTATTACTTATCAGGTTTTCTCGCGGTTATGAAGACCCCTCGTCTTAAGGACGAGGTGTCATCCCCGACCCTATCGGGTCATGTATTAGTGGGATGTTACATTATTAACCCCATCTGGCTGCCACTTCCGCTTTTGGAGAGGGAGAATATTCCATCGAATAAATTATGATCGCAGTTTCATTTTTCCTAAGATATAGATACCTTTTCTTGAATTTACCTTGTTTCGTCTTCCTCATTTTGGCAACCTCCCCAATCAAGCCTTAATCTCTTGAATTACATATCCAACATGTCAACTAGATGGATGGGGACTATATTTGTTACCAAAGCTAGACATACCTTCCTTATTCCCCATGGAATTTAAATTTTGAACTCCTTAAGTTTCTACTTCCTTATATTCTATTTTCCATTATACATATCTTTCATTTTCTTTCCCTCTTCAAATGCAACCAGCTATATCAATTATAATAACAATCTTTTAGCTCCAATTGGCAACAAGGATATTTTGGAGTTGCAACTTACTATACCAGAATCATACTTCCCTTAAATCCCATTGATAGGGGCTAAATTCATCACAATTTTCCTAATTATTTGAGGTTAATTTGAGTTACGTCTGATGTAAAAACTAGGCATATTCCTTCCTATTTAACATGTTGCATGTAGAAAGTGTTTTTGATGAAATTGTGCATGATTAAAGAGAGCAAAAACAGACTTGACTTGGCGCCCGGTCTAGCTAGTGCAACAGGCTCCCCGTCTGCTCTAGAAAAGCAGAGCAAAAACAGAGCAAACAGTGAGAGCCAACCAAAATGCCCCTGGTACTAGGTGGGCCAAAGTGACCTGACACTAGATCCGGTGTGTGTAGAGGCGATTTTGTTGACGAATTTGGAAGACACGGTTTGCAAACTTGTTGTCACATCTCAGAGATTTTTGTAACCCTTTCATCCTCGAATCATCCGCATCAAAATTATTAGAACAGAGGAGGAGAATTCCAAGGCAAAGAATTAGTATTGTCTCTTATTGTAGCCATCTTGGGAAATAATCAAGAAGCGTACACACTCCCTCTTTTTTCTTTTTTCTTTTTCTGGAAGGGATTAGTTGCTGCTTGGCAACAATTAGTGTTTCTGGGAATGTAGGATTATATAATAAGATAGAATTAAACCATTTAATGGTTGGAATCAACTAAAACCGGTACCATGCATTTGATGTGAAGAAGCATCTCAGTAGGCATTAGAAGCAGACCAACACTGCTAAATAGAAAATCTTAATTGTGTAGCTAAATCTTCAATTTTTTGGGATAACATTTATGGGTAAAGATATAACTATCACGACATTGAGGATTTGAAGAAGGGAGCTGTCTTAAGTTTTTTCTCTTAATAATTTCTTATTGGCGAAGTTTAATATTAGCGTGCGTATAATATCACACATAATAAATATAATAATTTTTCTGAAGATGGACTGTCTTTTATAATCTTTAATATAAATATTAATATTTTTAATTTATAGTTCTCGAGAAGAGAGTTGCGGGAAGGGATGGCACATTCGACTTTAAAATTAACAACTCCAGACACGTCTTAAATGTACGTAAAATATGACTATTCCCATTTAATATCTCTCTCTTATATATATATATATATATATATATATATATATATATATATATAACATTGCACAACAAAATTTTAGTGCATAGCATGCTTCTGAGGTTGTTTTCCACTTTTAAATTTATCATACGAGCCTTAATGTAAAAAACATTTCTACGAAAAATTGGATTCAATATCAAGTAGCTTCTTTTATTCTTCTCACTTTTGTATTTTTATATTTTTAAATATTCTTATTTGTTATTATTTATAGTACCTATGCAATTATGATTCAATATTGTTCTGCTTTTATTTAACTGAAAAGGCTATACTGTATTTAAGATAATCTCAATAAAATGCTACCAATTGTAATTCTTTTCGATTATGGGTAAGGAGAGGGAGCCATTTCATACAATATATTAGTGGTAGCCATTTAAATATACATTTGAATTTTAGATACACGTATATGGAATTCAATTCATTTACTTTCTCAACATATCTTAAATCCCTCATGGCAAATCTTCGATGGAGATTTGAATGAAAGAATTTTTAACTGTCAGCCTTAATGAAGAAGTGAATAATACACCCACCCACCCACACACACATGTGTGTATACTTGTGCGTGATTTATTTATTTTTTGGTTTTTGGGTTTTTTTTTTTCAAAACACCAATTGGTGGCATAAATTTTATTCATATAAAAATCAAATACGAATAAAGGTGTATGGTTCAATAAAATATTATGTAAAACCCACATGCATTTTGCCTATAAACAATCAATGCGGAGGCGGGAATGGTGTAATACCCTGCTCATTTACACCTTGGGAGTTAAGGATTGAGTATTTAATGATAAGCATATCATACTTATCGAAATTGTTTACGTGACGTGCTCTTTTAACTTCTTTATGAGTTCTAAGGGTGCCTTGGAATGAAAAATGCATCTGGAGACAACCAGACACCTATTCTTCAATTGTGTAATATCGAAATAAGTATGGATGGATATTAAGGTATAGTTAGCCTTATCATAGGATATGAATTCGATCAACACTTGCCTCAATTGGTTCAACCAGGCAACTCGCGAGTCCTCGTGGCATGCCAAAGCCAAAATATGTGCAATGACTACCACGGTTTACTACATTTGCCTGGCACGCAATCAAGCACTTTTCGAAGGAGTTGCCTGTCAACCTATGGAAACTATGAAGAGGATCAAAACATATGTGTACTCTGTTATTTTTACCTTGTATCCTCATGTTTTGACCTATTTTGAGGATTTTATCTGTCACAACTAGTTAATAGTTGCCTTGTTATTAACCTGTAAGATCCTGTGTGCATACCTTTTGATCAATAAATACATTTACATCTTGATAGAAAAAAGAAAAGGTGCATGTGGAACAATATGAATAATTTATGATTGTTAAGGTGGCTACACATGATTATGTGTGAAAAATGATTTATTATGATTAAATTAAATATTTTTCTAAAAAAATATTATGACAATTATTTAGTGAGAAAAACGAATTTTACAAGTCTTCTAAACCCTATTTTGAATTATTTGGCATTATTTTTTGAATTATAAGGGTTCTTAGGAGATAGTGAATTATATGTGTTTACTAAAGTGTATATTTGATTTATGTGAAGTGCGTAATTTATCAATAATTTAAAATACTATTCACAAAAGAAATGTCATTATTATTATTATTTCTATAATGAGAAAAATAATTCATATAATTTTTCAAATATCTTTTTTAAGTAATTTTGGCCATAGACTTATCGGGAGTATTGGTCTAAAAAAACCAAAATATTTCAACTAATTGCCAATTCTTTTTGACTATTCTTCAATTAGTTTAACTAAGATTATTTGAACTGAACAATTAAGATAATTGAGAAGTCTTGAGGTGTAATGCCCTAGAAATTTCATCATAGGAAAAATTAGATAATTAATTTTAATTTATTTATTCATTGAATTGTTTGTATGACTATTTTGTTTAAGGCGTATATGAGATATCTTAAAGGCATAAAATGAAGAGAAGGGGACTATTAATGTGGCTATTTTGCTTGGTGTGTTGTAATTATTTTATTGTCAATTAATTGCGACATTGTGTCTAAAATAATATTATTACAATGATTTTGATTAGAAAAAATGATTCCTTGAACATTCAAAATTTTTTTCAAAGCTATTTTTTATTTTTGAACAATTAAAACTCCTTGCCAAATTCAAGACTAAAAATATTTTGACCAAGAAAATCTAACACTTATTAATCAATTTTGACCAATTAAAATCCCTTAAATCTCAACTTTTGAATTTTAGTTGAATTTAAACAAACTTTGTTCCGCCATTTGGCATTATTCTCTCTTTTCTTCGAAAATGAAAACTCTCATTTTGCTTCCTCAAGGCTAATCAACAGCCTTGTCCAAGAGGAAACCATTTTCCTCTTTGATTTTCTCAAGGCCGAAAAGCTCATCATTCTCTTTCTCACAAACACAAGAAACCGAAGCCATTGGGGTTGAAAAGAAGCCCTTTCATAATGATCTTGAAGTTAGAACCGGAATCGTGAAGAAGGTAATGGCCAAAACCATGTTTTTTCTTCACTCCTTATAAGTGAAACCTTTATAGCTTCGTTTTTATTTTCCTTTCAAGATACACAAGAAACCAGTCCGAAAAAAACTTAAGTTTGATGCTTTCCTTAGCTATGTTTGACTGCTTGAACAAGGCCTTCAAGGCATGAGCCAAAGAATCTATTTTTCATTTTGCAAAAACATGTAGGCTGAAAAAAAACTTGATGAAGGTTTGTCCAGCTTTTGATTTCTATTTAAAATGCCATGTTTGCTGACAATAGTGGTGAAGGAATATAACACCCCTCGACTTGCGCCGCCCTGTCCTTTGGAGCACGGATCTTTTATAACACGATGAAATGAAATAACTGACAAGTAAAACTATGAAATTTGAAATTAAATTAAAATTTTCAACTGAAAACTATTATAATCCCAAAACACAAATCCATCACAAATAAGTTTTCTAAATTGAACTTCCAAGAATCCAAAAATAAAAAGACAATAGCAGTGTAACAAAGCTATCGTTATTACAAAACAAAACTTCAAGTCCCAACCTTGATAAACATGCATCCTCTTCAAGTCCCACATCTGTTCTTCAGTTTTACCTAATAAAAACCGTGTCGCTAGCTAAGGACTCAACTTGGTCACCTAGAAATGATGTCCCATTTGGTAAAATACAGAAAACTGGAGATGGCCAATCTTTCAGTAGGATTTCTTAAACTAATGCAAGCTGGTCCTTGTACATCACTTTTTGAGTACTCAATGTCTAATTTAATGGGGTTCAAGAAATTCGCATTCCAATTTGGAATATACAATTTCTAAAAATATTATTCTATTCTTAAACTTTTAGTTTTCCAAAATTCAACCAGACGAAAGCTGAAGCCCTATTTTATTTTGTTCTTTCCAAAATTCACTTTGATAGGTGGTATAGATGGGAGCCATCAAGTTCAAGAATTCATGCCATGGTTTTTTGCAATTTTATGCATGAAGGAACACTTCATAATTTATCAATCGAAACATTTCATAATATTTAATGCTGGGATCATATACATATATATTATGAATGCAATATCCATAATAAGGTCCCTTAAAATAACTCATGTACCAGCATAGCTTATGTATAATAGTTTACTCAAAACATGGTAAATAGTGTCACAATGTCAAGTTTCTAATCCGTTTCTAAGTACATGAGAATGGTTAATAATACAAATCATGTCATTTCCATGCATTTGAGTAAAACATTTAATTTCTTGCATAAAAGCATTTCTTTAATGGGATGCAAGGACTTACATTGCCGAACCTTAGCAAAATATCTTCACTAAATCAAGTTCTTGGTTCACTTCCTCCTAAATCCTTCGCGTCTAACATATATAACACATAGAAATTAATTTTCTAATTATATTAATTTATATAAAGCTTCATTCGAGACTCTAGAATAATTATGGAATTATTTTGGTCTTAAATAATCAAAAAGGCTTAGTAACTGGCTTTCAACCGTGATTTTCAAAAATCCATATCTCCCAATTTTTATAGGCTTTTTCGGTGATTATTTTTCTAAAATTTTTCTAACATCTTTAAGTTTCTATAAAAATTATGAGCAAATTCATTCGGAAAAGGGGAGTTTTGGAGTCTTAAAGTTGATCCCTCTGTGCTGGGATTTTTCACAGCTTAGGTCATTTTGTACAAAATTTCATTTACGTGAGTTTTTCTTTATTTGATTCAAGCAAAATCCAGACCATAAAGTCCTAACACATCACTCAACATTCTAGAAGTCAAATTCCAGCATGATCATTACAAATTTCATCTACCGAATAACACCAATCATGGATTCTTCATCAAACCAGCATTCCTCTGTTTTAGTCCAAACAATATAAACTATTAGAAATCATCAAATCTCCCCACCCTTCAGATATATGACCACATATACTCGACATATCATGACTACATCATGACTACACCAATCCATCAACAAAAACACACACAAAAGCAATTATTAGCAATGAATTCCACTTAGCTGTACAAAAACAGTGCATTTTGGGAATTTCACATTGCCGAAAAATGGTGGATAGTTGTGTACAATCAAAGGCTACATATTCACACCACACAACATTTCCTTGGCATAAATGTAGCATTCTTATTTCATTAGTGTTAGGATTTGTGGACTCCTAAACGTAGAAAAAATCCATGAATCCCTTCCAAGGATCTAAGTAAACGATTAAGAAGATCATAGGTTTGCAAAATTACCTCTATTAGGTGTAATCGATATCATTCGATACCGATTGTGCTGCGTACGTGCAACCTGAACAATTACTAGATGCTGCAATATGCAAATGTCCTCTATCGGATACACACCGCGAACTCACTCGTCATCCTGGGAAGTGCTAACACCTAGGGTTTGAGAGGCTTATTTTTCTGGTGGATGAAGGCACGAATATTATTAACAGAATAGCTCTCTAGAGAAGACGGCTAGGGTTTTCTTAAAACCCCATCCGAACCTTTTAGAGTCCAACCCTAATAATATCTTATCGTATTTTAATTTAAATTCAAATTAAATTAAAATTGATTTGATAAGATTCTGTCATTATCTCAGTAATTTAACTAATTAATTTACCGAGTCATATTTTTATAACCTGGACATTATCCAGATACACCGAATGTGGACATATTTCCAAATTCATTGTATCTGGTAAATTTTCTAAATTCGATTAACTTAGACATATTTCCAAATTCATCGAATCTGATTACCAAAAAAATAACCTAATAAGTTTGCTTATTGTGTGACCCTATAGGTTCATTTAACACTGGCAGTGTGCCTAAATCATATTTAAATGGTGCACAAGCTATAAGCGGTTTCTAACAAAACATTGTAACTATCTAAGTTAAATGAAAATTGATGATCTCTTTGAACCAAACCATAATTTTATATTTAGTCCTTTTGTCACACGATATCCAAATTAAATATAAAGCACGGATCATGTCATCCTTATTAAGCTTAATCAATTATTTCTTGATTTCATAGTAGACTGTTTAAACAAATGATATCAATATCTTAGATTGATATATTTGAGCACGGCCATGCATTTTAACAGTTTAACTTATCAAGGGGCCCATGGATATCTCTCCCATAATTGAGAGGGACAAATTCCTTCACTATCAATCATATTCCTCTCATTGATTTATTCTATATCCAACAGTAGTCTAGTTTATTATCTTATTAAAGACAACTTTAGATAATGTCAAAATATAGAATTTATCAAGTAGGAAACTATGATGAATTTATGTCGAAGGACTTTTAATAATATTATGGCTAGAAAGTACTTATGACATATTCCATGAACTACTCTCATAGTAGGTCATGTCCAATAGAATTTTCTCTAACATTTATTTATATTTTGACTCGATATCACAAATATCCATGACCAGTAAAACATAGCCATCAAGTCACAAATATACTAATCTTAATTTATTATTGTTCCAATAATAATAATCGATCAGGGATAGTTTTAGAATAGTCATTATATTCATTGTTGGGTTTTACTATCAAGTCACGTACTTGATGACCACAAAATAAAATGCACTATTCATGGAAAGGAAAACCTCATATTATTATATAAAACATAACGACAATAGTATAAGTACAAATTAACTCTAGGGCATATCCCTAATAGTCTCCCACTTACACTAAGACCAATTTGGCATAAGTCGTAATCCCATTGATCTAGTATGACTATCATGTTTAGATGATGGGAGAGGCTTTGTCAGTGGATTTGCAACATTGTCATCAGTTGATACCTTGCATACTTTGACATCTCCTCTATCAATAATTTCTCAAATGAGATGAAAACATCTAAGTATATGTTCAGATCGCTAATGTGATTTGGTTCCTTAGTTCTGTAATAAACTTTTTAATCCAAACTGCTTCTATAGCTGCAGCTAAGGCAGCTACATACTCAGCTTTTGTAGTAGAATCGGCCACGGTGTCTTGCTTTGAACTTTTCCAGCTTACAACACCTCCATTCAAACAAAATAGAAAACCTGATTGCGATTTGTAATCATCTATGTCGCACTGAAAATTAGCATCAGTGTAACCATTTGCAACTAACTCGCCTTCTTGTCCTCCATAAACTAAGAACATATCTTTAGTTCTTCTTAAGTACTTCAGTATGTTCTTCACAGCAGTCTAGTATGCCTCTCTAGGATTTGACTAGAACCTACTCGTCATGCTCAATGCATATGATACATTGGGTCGAGTACATAACATGGCATACATGATAGACCTTATAGCGGAAGCGTATGGTCTCTTGTTCATGCGCTCTTCTTCATCCTTCGTAGAAGGACTTTGAGTTTTGCTGAGCTTAATGTCATATGACATTGGCAAGAATCCTCTCTTAGAGTTTTGCATACCAAACATTTTCAGTACCTTCTCAACGTATACACTTTGACTTAGTCCAATTAACTTTCTAGATCTATCTCTATAGATCCTTACACCTAGAATATAGGTAGCTTCACCTAAGTCTTTCATTGAAACGGAATTTCCCAACCATGTCTTTACACTTTGTAGAGTTGGGATGTCGTTTCTAATGAGTAAGATGTCATCAACATAAAGTACCAAAAAACTATTGCATTCCCACTTGTTTTCTTATAAACATAAGGCTCATCTTCACTTTTTATAAAGTTAAATTCTTTAATTGCCTCATCAAAACAAATATTCCAGCTTCGAGATGCTTGCTTCAATCCATAAATAGATCTTTGAAGCTTGCACACTTTATTAGAATTCAAAAGATCACCAAAACCCTCAGGTTATGTCATGTACACATCCTCGAGTAAGTTTCCATTGAGAAACGCAGTTTTGACATCCATCTCCATATCTGTTTTCTTTTTGAAAACCCACTTACACCCAATGGTTTTTGAACCTTTAGATAGATTAACCAAAGTCTAGACTTGGTTATTATACATGGATTACATCTCAGACTTCATATGTAACACCCCACTACCTAGGCCCACCAGGGCCGGGGATGTCGCCCTGTCTAAAGGACAAGTGGCCTTTATAACTAGGACACACAATCAAAATAGCGGAATAAAAGCAATACTTTAACTTAAAATTTATTACAACCCGAGAATAAATCCAAGAATTCCAAAATCAAATCAATAATAAAAATTATCCACTCTCAACTCCCCAAAGCATTACACAAATTAAACATCAGAAAAATCTTCCAAGGCAGGCAATATCTAGCTACACATCCCCATAGCAGGATCGACTTGAAATCATGGTAAAAAGGGTGATGAGATAAAAATCTCAATAAGTCCGTGTGTACTTTGAGTGTCCAGTGGAAACAGTTCGTGAATGCAAAGTATAAAACCTTTATAAGAGAAATACTGGCAAGCAATAAACATTAGTTAAAATCAAGAGTGGTGTTTTGGTTTTTCCAACCATACAGAATCAATAAAATCAACCGCTCAAATGAAATGATCATGGGTTACCACATGTTGGGCCCCATAATCGGTCAGAATGCCAACACTTTGTGCAGACTAACAAAAGGTAGGTGATCGGCCTACTGGGCAAGATACTCCTTCTTCTCTATACCCAAACAACAACCGAGTGTCCATTCCGGAAAAAAACACAGTCACTTGACTGAAAGAAATAACTGCTAGCTTAGACCGGCACGACCTACTAGGCTGACATCTTATCCGAGAAGGACTTACCCCTCAGAAGTGGCCACTTACTGAGAGACTTACCCTAACCCTTCAAAGACGAGTCCCAGCAGTTCACCCTTATTGAGTACTCAACGTAACGTATCCCACTTGGGAAAAATGAACAAAACACAGTTCCACTTGAAAATGGCAATTAAAGGTTTCCAAAGTCTTTGTCAAAATTAGTTTTAGAAAGAGTTTTGAGTTTGAGTAAATCTGTTTATTGATTTTCAAATAATTGTTTGTCTGAAATAAGGAATGAGTCAATCCTCAATTGCCTTTACAGAAATGAGTGTCCATGCACTCTACATTTTGCTTGCCATGATAAACATTTTACATCAATCAGGTTTTATGCAGGAGCTTACCTGATTCTTGCTCACAATAAAAGGTCTTCAACAGCTGACCTAACCCCGCATGGGGTAAATATAAACCACAATCAAACTCAAGCCAAAATCCACTTTCACAAATAAGACTAGCTTAACTTACTACTACCATGATCCTAGTGTCCCAAGCTTTAAGGCCAAATAATATATAAAAAAGGTTTATAAGCTACGTCTAATTTGATATTTAAAATAATTAGTGTTTTGGGAAATAGGTACTAACAAGTTGAAGGTTTAAATTCTTGCTAAGAATAATTTAGAGTTTATTTGGTGAAGAGTCCTAGGTGGTATTAGGTAAAATAATGATTTATTAATAACTAATTGTTAGAAAACATTTGATAAGTAAAATTAGTTGAGAATAAATTTCAATGGTCTTGATTGAAAGAAAATAAATAAATTTTAATAGGTTTTGATTAAAAGATAACAAATAAATTTTAATAGGTTTTGTGAGTATAAGACTTATAAAAATTAATGTTCTGCTTATTATGATTATTCGTATAAAAGGTTTTTATGTAATATCATTATTTTATATAATATCTATATATTTTATAAAAGCTATCATTCATTTGACCAAAATATCTTTATTTGATATATGATTATCCAAATCTACCCTTCCTAGGGTTTTTCGAAATTTATTGGCAAAATTTAATATTAACCGTTTTATTGTTGAAATAAAATTAGCTTAGAGATAACTAGATCATGATCATAATTCCACTTGCCAACCATAATCATGAACATACACTCCACTTCAATTCATCAAATCATCCAAATCATGAATAAAACATAGATCTAAATTTACCAAAGCATGATCCAACCTCTTCTAGCATAAACATAATCATGGCTCTATCAAACATACATGAATATAAATCCTATTCACCAAAGGTGACATAATCTCTAGCATACTTGATTACAAATACTACCTATGACATGGAGGCATGCATTAAACCCTAAACACACCATACAATCAAGCAAGATAATCAACTCATGCATAAATCTCATCTCCATCATAAACACACATTTATTCATGCTTCAATCTCTACTTATCACAACAGCACATGCTCAAATCCTATTCGTAATCCATCTCCTACCAATATCATCCTAGGGACATGAATCTAGAGTCTAAAAAGAGGGTTGAAGGGACTTACTTGATTGATGAGTACCTTGAAGGAGTTTTGAATGGGTCTCAACTCCTAGATGACAAGATTCATCCAAGGGAGATGAAAAAAGCATGGCCATTGTTGAAGAGATCATTCGACCAAGAGGGAGAGGGTATTCGACCAAGAGAGAGAGAGAAAAGAGAAGAAGAAAGTCCATTAGCATGATCATACACTTATATATTCATTAGAGATTGAAGATTAGTGGAGAAGAAGTTGATTGAACAAACTTACCTTGAAGGTGTTCTTGAGCCTTCACAAAAATACTGATTTTTTTATCCAAAAGAGAGAGTTGAATTTTGGAGTTTGAAGTTAAAAATGGTATAGATGGAATCACGACAGTGAGTAGATGAATTCTAGAATTTTTTGAAGAAGTTTGAAGTGGATTGGAGAGGTATTAGGTGAGAGAAGTGAGTAGGTGTTCTTGGTGTTCTATGTGTGCTTGAAGGTTGAAGAGAATGGAGGGATTTTGGATTGGAGGCTGCTGAAATTCTGTGTGTGTGCAGTGGCCGAATTGTTTATGTAGTTTAGATAGATGATTTTTCTGGTTTGAAAGGAAAAGGAAAGGCTGGTTGCTGAAATCCTAAAAGAATATTTTTGGGAATCAAATTTGGAAACAAAATATAGCAAGAATATATTTGATCAATGGAGAGATTTTTGGAGCTGCTATGGCCTACTGATGTTCAGTGTTTTCGCTGGATGAAAGCTGGTTGAAAAAGGTTAATGGTGGCTGAAAAGGAGTGTAATGGTGAAGGAAAGGTCTGGTTGTTTAAGGGACATTTTATGGAAGGTTACTAAATTAGGATTGCTGGAATTTTGGTATCCAATCAAGGCATGATTGGAGTAATTGTTGGAGATATTTTAGGGGCAGCCATGACTGATTTTTGTGCAGAAGGTTGGGGAAGACAATGGAGTTCTGTTCATGGCTATTCAAGGGAGGTTTGTGCAGAAAAAGGATGAAGTTTCGGCCAGGGCTAGAATAGGAAACAAAGCTGGAAAATTCCTGCACAGAATTTTGCCATTGCTGGAATTTTTCTGGGCAGCTTTTGCTGCCATTTTCCAGCCAGATTGCCGAGAGTTTGAAGGGGCATTCAGAGGTCTTTCAAAGCTGGTTTCCAGTCTTCATGGAGGGAAAACGTGGCTAAGGAGCTAGGAGAAAACTGGAAGGAAATAGCTTGGTTTAAGACCACCTAAGCTGTGATTTTGCTCAGAAATTTTTCTGGTTTTGCACAGCATTTGTGCAGTCCAAAAATGGCCAGAAAATTTCAGATTTCAAGCTGATCGAAAGGGCCATTTTCTGGCAACATTTGAGAGGGAATAATGGCTGAGAATTTCGACACTTTGCATGCACAAGAAGCTAGAAAATTTTCAGATCATTACCTGAAGGAAAATGAACCTAGCTAGAGTGAAGTTTTGAAGGTTCACTAGGGGAATTAATTCTCTTGGAACCTTCCCCATCTCTTCCACATTTTCGGTCCATAAGATGTCTTTCACTAAGACATTTTGAACCTTCAAGGCCACAACACTTTACTGAAATTTCTGGAATGAAATTGGCTAGAACAAATTTGTCCAATCTAACGAGTTGAGAATTACGAAAAATTAAAGATCAAGAAGAAATGCATTCCCTTAGGAATTTTTGTAGGGTACAAGAATAGGATTAGGATACTCCTATCATGTCTCCCCTAAGACAACACCTCTACTCTACTCTAAAGCACTTAAGGCTGAAAATACCACCTTCCCAAGAAAAAATAAAATTTAATCATGCTAAAGCTCTAATGATGGAGTTTGAACCCAAGACCTCAGGAATTAATTCCAATACTCTAACCACTACACTACAACAACTCTTGTTCTTATTTTCTCTCAAAAAATATTTTTCCTATTTAATCCTCAGGCTATCTCCCTATTTCCACCTCAGACAAAAATTACCATTTTGCCGTTCTTACTCAATAAACATAATCAAGCCCTCGAGACTATAACACACAAATCCAAAGCACATACAATAATATAAAAATATATTTAAACATGCAATAAAATATTATATGCATCCCAACCCCCTTACTCTAAGGTTGGTTTCGACTGGAGTTTCACATCATAGCCTCTAACCATTTTCCAGAGTCAGAACTCTTAATGGCTTCTTGAAAGGAAGTGGGCTCATCATTAACCATAAGCTCCACATTGTGATCGTCGGTGATGAGGAATCTATATCTCTCAGGTTGTTGACGAACCCTATCAGATCTTCGAGGTCCTTGTTCTATAGAAGTAGGCTCAACTTGGACTTGTGAGCCATCTAGTCGAAGTTCATTATTTGGTTCAGGCACTAATTGTGGCTCTTGAATCTCATCAAGATGTATTTTACTCCCATTGATTCTTTTGGAAAAAAAATTCCTTTTCAAGAAATAATCCATTTCGAGCAACAATTACTCTATTTTCTTTTGGGAGATAAAATTGATATCCTTTAGTTTCTTTAGGATACCCCACAAATATGCATTTATCCGATTTAGGTGCAAGTTTAACAGATAATAAACACTTTACATAAACTTCACAACCCAAAATCTTCATAAATAACAAACTAGGTTGTCTCCCAGTCCATATCTCATATGGCGTTTTCTGAACCGATTTAGATAGAACTCGATTTAGTATGAATGCCGCAGTCTCTATGGCATAAACCCAAAAGGAGATTGGAAGATCATTTTGACTCATCATTGATCGAACCATATCTAATAAAGTTCAATTTCTCCGTTCAGATACACCATTCCATTTAGGTGTTCCAGGTGGAGTTAATTGGGATATAATTCCACAATTTTTAAGATGCTCGTCAGACTTGTGACTTAAGTATTCACCACCTCGATCTGATCGAAGTGTTTTGATACTTTTGCCAAGCTGATTTTGTACTTCATTTTGAAATTCTTTGAATTTCTAGAATGATTCAGATTTGTGTTTCATCAGATACATGTAGCCATAGCTACTGAAATCATCTGTCAATGTAATGAAGTACTGAAATCCTCCTCTAGCATGTGTATTCATTAGACCACATATATCAGAATGTATTAGGCCCAATAAATCAGCTGCCTTTTCATTTTGTCTCTTCAAAAGCGCTTTAGTCATTTTGCCTAATAAACGAGAATCACACATTTCGTAAGATTCTAAATCAAACGATTTTAGAAGCCCATCGTTATGAAGCCTTGTTATGCATTTCTCATTTATATGGCCTAAACGACAATGCTAGAAGTAAGTTTGATTTAAATCATTGGATTTCAATCTCTTAGTATTAATATTATAGATGGACTTGTTGGAAGATCCATGAAGATTGAGAATATAGAGCCCATTTAATAATGAAGCATCTCCATAAAAAAATGCCATTTTTATTAATGGAGCAAATGTTATTCCTAATAACAAATTCAAAACCTTTTAAATCCAAACAAGAAACTGAAATAATATTCCTACTCATAGCAGGAACATAAAAACAATCATTCAGTTCTAAGATAAGCCCACTAGGCAAAATTATTTCAAAAGTTCCTACAACTACTGCAACAATTTTTGCTCCATTCGCAACTCGTAGGTCCACCTCAGCTTTTGCCAAGGCTCTACTCCTTTTTAGACCCTGCACATTTACACAAATGTGAGATCCACAACCGGTATCTAATACCCATGAATCAGAAGTAGATAAATT
Source organism: Voacanga thouarsii (assembly GCA_026120185.1). NCBI lineage: Eukaryota > Viridiplantae > Streptophyta > Magnoliopsida > Gentianales > Apocynaceae > Voacanga > Voacanga thouarsii. Next base: position 122,137 of record JANUWF010002378.1, on the reverse strand, counting down.
AATTTCTATAACATAAATACCTGAAGCAGCAGTCTCACTGTCCTTCTTTTTCTTTACTTCCAAATAGAGCTTGCAATTTCTTAACCAATGTCCTAGTTCTCCACAATGGTGGCAAGCTCCCTCCTTTGGTGTCTTGGCCTTAGGTTTAGGCTTGAACTTGGACTTTGCCTTGTCCTTACCCTTACTAGCCATGACTTTGCCCTTTTGGTTGTTCTTTTTCCCTTTCCCTTTTTGAACCATTAGAACACTAGGAGTACTCTTCTTAATGTTCAGTTCAACTTGTTTTAGCATCCCATGCAATTTAGTAATGGATTTTTCCGTATTATGCATGTTAAATTCATGACAAACTGGTCATACTCAGGAGGTAATGAGCCAAAAATCAAATCCATGGCCATGTCATGATTAACAGGAGCACTAAACTTATCAAGAAAATCAAGATAGCCCTTCATTTTAAGGACATGAGCACTTATCAAGGTGCCAGAAACCATCTTACATGCATTTAACGCCTTATGAGTTTCAAATCTCTCTTGTCATGCTTGCTCTTGGAACATTTCCTTGAGATGTACAATCATGTCATATGCCTCTGCTTCTTCAAACTGTTTTTGAAGTTTAGAGTTCATGGTTGCTAGCATGAGGCAAGTAACATCGTTGGAGTCATCTTTGTGCTTACTGTAAGCATAATTTTCAGCTTTTGAGGCGTTATTTGCTGGATCAGGGGGAATAGGATTTTCAAGAGCATAGAGCTTTTTTTCTTGCTTAAGAACGATTCTTAAGTTTCGTGCCCAATCAAGAAAGTTAGTCCCACTAAGCTTGTCTTTCTCGAGCACAGATTGCAATGAGTTATTCCAACTATTTGTTGCTATTATCTACATACAAAATATGCAAAATAATTAATTTTTGAGGCTTTAATGAAAAACTCCCACTAAAAGCATTTAATCTTTTGAAACTTCAACATTTTGATGTTTCGTAGTGGGTAAAAAAAAAATTTCTCATAAAAATTTTATTTTAATCATAAGTAAGCTTTAGCTTTAATCTTATAATTAAATAAAACTCAAATTTTAAATGGCATAGGCATCAAATGTCTCCACTAAAATATCTCATATAATGCCCTAGGCCCAAAACCATTTTGATAGCCCAGTTAAGTCAAACCATATCAAACATATGGAAAACTATTTTCCATCTTGTCTCACATAGATAATCAAAAGCATCCTACTTTGGCAGGAATGGCCATATGATGATCCAAATAATAACAAGTGTTTGATTTTGGAAGGAATTTAACACTTAAATATTTTTTTAATAAAAAATTTGATTTTAGTAAGCATGAAATAAACATATCAAATATACATGCAAGACATAAATAAAAGTGACATAGCATGGCCCATAACCTATGTTGATCATCACGAGCAAAGTGAAGATCAAGGTGGTCAATCTAGGTATATGAACTCCTTCAACATTCTCTAATGCCTTGAGCATACTCCTCCTTGGTTGTAAATGTAGGCCGCCGTCTTCTTTTATATTGGATAGTAAAATTAAAATAATTCATATTCTAGGAATGCAATACAATTTTACAACAATGAAAAACAACACGCAGGCTGTATTTAAAAATGACAACATAAAACAACCATAATATAACCTGCCAATCACATTGGAATAAAACGGGCCATGCTATGCACTATTCAAAATAATCCACAACTACAATCAAAACACTAATGAATAACACACAACGAACAGTTGTCAGGATTCCAAGGGGCAGCGCCCCCGGAAGGAAAAATGATTTTTTCGTTCTTTGCATGATTATGATTTCGCCTTCCGATTTCCGAATATTAATCAGGTTAACGTCCGGACCCCTTAGTAACCATTGCCGTGAAATTTCATATTACAGACAATTTGCGTTCCCTTTTAATCATATTCATACAGATAACATATTATCATGGCCGATTAATACAAATAATTCGCAAATATAGAACGACGGATAGCACGCTTACGATACCATATCATATTAAAACAGACCAGTTTATAGACAATCTGCAACTAATCTGGTCTGATCAGGCAACTAAGATGCACATATTAAACCTAATCCAGGCAGTCTGCATGCTAAGTATTCTAAAATCATAATCATGCAAACACATTGATATACACCATTTAAATTCACAAATATACATATCATACATATCCACAATAATATGATTAACAAAGATGAATCAACCTAATCATTTAGCAAGTTGCTCTGATACTACTATTAGGATTCGTGGACTCCTAAATGCGAAAAACATCCATGAATCCCTTCCGAGGATCCAAGTAAACAATTAAGAAGATCGTAGGTTTGCAAACTTACCTCTATTAGGTGTAATCGATATCCTTTAATTCCGATTGTGTTGCGTACGTGCAACCCGAACGACCACCAAACGCTGTAATATGTGAACGTCCTCTATCGGATACACACTGCGAACTCACTCGTCACCCAAGCAGTGCTAACGCCTAGGGTTTGAGTGGCTTATTTTTCTGGTGGATGAAGGCACCAATATTCTTAACAGAATAGCTCTCTAGAGAAGATGGCTAGGGTATTCTTAAAAACCCTTCCAAACCTTTTAGAGTCCAACCCTAATAATATCTTATCGTATTTTAATTTAAATTCAAATTAAATTAAAATTGATTTGATAAGATTCTGTCACTATCTCGGTAATTTAACTAATTAATTTACCAAGTCAGATTCTTATAACCTGAACATTATCCAGATACACCGAATGTGGACATATTTTCAAATTCATTGTATCTGGTAAATTTTCTAAGTTCGATTAACTTAGACATATTTCCAAATTCATCGAATCTGGTTACCAAAAAAATAACCTAATAAGTTCGCTTATTGTGTGACCCTATAGGTTCATTTAACACTGGCAGTGTGCCCAAATCATATTTAAATGGCGCACAAGTTATAAGCGGTTTCTAGCAAAACATTGTAACTATCCAAGTTGAATGAAAATCGGTGATCTCTTTGAACCAAACCATAATTTTATATTTAGTCCTTTTGTCACACGATATCCAAATTAAACATAAAGCAAGGATCATGTCATCCTTATTAAGCTTAATCAATTATTTCTTGATTTCATAGTAGACTGTTCAAACAAATGATATCAATATCTTAGATTGATATATTTGAGCAAGGCCATGCATTTTAACAGTGTAACTTATCAAGGGGCCCATGGATATCTCTCCCATAATTGAGAGGGACAAATTCCTTCACTATCAATCATATTCCTCTCATTGATTTATTCTATATCCAACAGTAGTCTAATTTATTATCTTTTTAAAGACAACTTTAGACAACATTAAAATATAGAATTTATCAAGTAGGAAACTATTATGAATTTAGGTCGAAGGACTTTTAATAATAGTATGGCTAGAAAGTACTTATGACATATTCCATGAACTACTCTCATAGTAGGTCATGTCCAATAGAATGTTCTCTAACATTTATTTATGTTTTGACTCGATATCACAAATATCCATGACCAGTAAAACATAGCCATCAAGTCACAAACATACTAATCTTAATTTATTATTGTTCCAATAATAATAATCGATCAGGGATAGTTTTAGAATAGTCATTGTATTCATTGTTGGATTTTATTATCAAGTCACGTACTTAATGACCACAAAACAAAATGCACTATTCATGGAAAGGAAAACCTCATATTATTATATAAAACATAACGACAATAATATAAGTACAAATTAACTCTAGAGCATATCCATAACAATTAGTTCATATAAAAAAAAGCAAAGAAATCAAATTTATATGGAGTTGGACAAATTATATAGGATTTTCGGTCATGAGGATTCAAGAGGGAGAAAAAGGAATAAAATGCATTTTCAGCCACGGTGTGATGTCTTTATTTATTTTGTTATAGTTCTAAGCTAGACATATCATTCATACGTTAACATTACACATAAAAATGGTGTCAAAATTCATATTCATTGAGCTGAATAGTGGGTTAAATTTTGGCCAGCAAGAAGGTGGAAAATGGAGGAGGTTTTCCTTGAAGACTCCCCTTGGTACCTGTCCAACCTTTTTGATAGACATGACAACCCTTCTTGCTCTAAATAAGTGATGAATCTCTGAAGAATGGACGAGGAGAGGTTGTAGGAATGAAAATGCTGCAATTGTTCAATAAAAAATGCAAGAGGAAATAGCTTCCCGCTTGAATCTTCAAAGTGTCGGCCAGCATATTGAAGGGAAGAACGGTGGCTGTTTTCCATGGAGAAAGGAAAGAAGAAACGTGGGGGAAAATGGGGAGAGATGGCCGGTTAAGTAAAGGAGCAAAGAGGGCAAAAATATGTTTATATTGTTAGGCAATTCAAATCGTATGGTCAAAATGAGTTCATTTAAATGCACCCTATATTCAAGGGCTAAGATGAGATGTATTTTAGTAGTCAAAATGAACCATGGATATTGGATCCTATTGGGTCATATAATAAAATTGGGTCAAGTGGACAAAGTTAGTCTTGTCTCGAATTTTGACCAAGACTTCAAATTAATCAAAAATCGAATTTAGTTTTGAAATTACATTCAATTTGTTTCATACATCATCTCTCTAATGAAAATTTATTTTTATAATCTTCCGTGGATATAATAGAGCAACTAATGAAGAATATATCATTTTTTTTTTCTCAAATCAAGCAAATAATCACCTTGATTTCCCCTGTTTCTCTATGAAATTTTAAATAAAAATTAAATAAGATAATCACACAAATAAATTATTTAATTTATAATATTAAATTAATTAATTAACTAATTTCCCAGTTTGTGATTAGTAGGGTATTACAAGGAATGCTGTAGGACTGATTATGTCTTGCAATGCTGTGTCTAGGAGATGTCTTTTGGGTAAAGAAGTCATTTTTTTTTTCTATTCGTTACAGATGTAAACCAAAAAAGATGCATTCGGTCCAGTTTTTGGAAACTTAATTTATGCACCAATTTTGAGAGAAGTATTGATGAATGGATGATGCATTTGTCGGTAAAGACCTACTATAATATGTGTTGTTGAAGATCTTTTGCATAAAGGGGCCGTTTTTCCTCGATAATAATGTGTAAAACAAAATTGCATCTAAGCAATCCAGATTTGTGCATAAAGGTGAATCATGTGATGTTGTGAACCACATTGTGCTATAAGCCGATGTGAGTGAATAACATGATTTGATGTGTGTGTTAAGTTTAATAATGGTGTGATTAAAATAGGGCACTGCCAGAAATGTGTTTCAGCAGAAATGGGTGCGGTATATAATTTCAAATTTTGTGAATAACTTGGGACAAAGCTTCTGAATGATTTATGATGTCTGAGGTGTGCATTTATGTGGTTTTTGTACGAGAAAATGAAAGGAAGAAAGTTTTACAATTTTTGAAAGAGATGACTTTGCAATCTTTAAAAATGCTGTGAAATGGCACAAATGTTTTCTCGCAAAAAAAAAACTCTTTCCAAACTAATATGACCCCAAAACTTGTACTATATAAACATCAAGATGTTAGAAAATTTTAGAATAAGAATCACCAATAAATCACTTGATGATCCCAAAAAATGTTATGTGATTTTGGGCAATGAAAACCTTAAAAATATCCACGTTTTGGTAAATAGAGCATTAAAAGAAAATTTAATCCTGGCAAACTATTTTTATTGCATAATTTGTTCCCTAATTGCTCTAGGGTCTTGTTTAGAATTTTATATGAGACACATAAATAGGAAATTAGTTCCTATATGTTGTATATGGTAGGCTCAGTGGTCATAGACGGAGAAGGTAGGGCAAAAGCGTAAATTAAGTTGATAAATTTAATATCTTGGTCGAAGGTAAGTCCTTGCATCCCAAGCTTCTCTTGAAATGCATAACACGAAATGCAGAAGTACCATGTTTGGAATAGGCAAAAATTTGCATTCAATTGCATATAAAATATTCACATACTTTTATGAATTGCTTTATGACTACGACATGAAATTTATGACTTAAATTATGAGCATGCCATTTTGAGAAAACTCTTATCCATGATACTAATGCTAAATGAAAATACTGATTCATTATCGTATTATAATTTATTCATATAGAAGTATTTTTGTGAAGTTTTTCATGAGTATTATGATTATGAAATGGAGCCAAGCATCAAATATATGTGATGCATGAAAATATATTTATACATTTCATGCATGCACTTCAAGAAAAAGCCAATTTGCGACCGAAAGATTGTCTATTGCAGAGTTACGACTGCATTGTGACCGTAATAATTGGGTCACCCAATAACAACAATATGGCAACTGACAGTGTACAGGCGCAAATATACTAACACATTAGCGACCAATAAATCAAATCTCGTCCAAATTTGGTGGGAATTATTCTGCAGATAAAAAAAAATGACTAATTTGCTATTGATTAGTGATCGAATTTTGCGACTAAACAATGTTGTGGTAGCTACTCTATTGCAAAACCCTAAGCACAATTTCAGAGTAGCTAAACCCTAAACTCTAGGAAATTATATATCCCTCATCGGTCGCAACGGTTTCTCCTCTAAGGCTAATTTGTCGTCGATCGGTCGAAAAGATGTTACAAATTGGTCGCAATTTTTGTCATTTGACGCAAATTAGTCACTATGTATAATTTTATAACCTATTATATATTTTTTACAATTTAAAGGGAAGTGAAAAAAGAAGTTGTCCAAAATCAAATGTGTCAAATAATTTCTAAAAAATATTCATAATCTAACTGTGAATAGCTTGTGTTTTAATAAATTACTGTTGGTATATATTACCAAGAATGCTTGAAATATTATAATTTTTGAGTCAACCTTTTATTCGATATAAATAAGGATTTTTACATATTTGAATTTTCCTAACTTTGTCATTGTTGTCCATTAATTTGACCCAATGATAGATAACAAATTAGTGTTGCCAAAGATAATAATATATATTTATTTCATCATGAAAATGATTGCTCATATTATTATATTTAATATGTTCGATGACAAGATTATTGTAATGTGATTATAATGTTTGATCGTGATGTTACAGAATTGTTGTTGAATGTATGATTACCATATATTTGGGGTTTTGGTAGTGTTGACAGTTGGGATGATGGTATATGTTCATCTATCTATTGCAAGGGATGGAGTGATACAATTTCCCTTATTGCTTGTTATGATGGACCAAATGAATAGAAGCTTTAAGTGTATTCCTTTGTAAAATTTACTAGATAGAGTAGGAACACCTGACTTATCTGTTTAATAGCTTTCATTTTCAAGAAGATCGATGCTAGTAAGTCCTTGCAAAAACGCTTTGTAAATAATACTTACATTGCAAGTCATTTACTGTTTATATGATTTTTTCTGAAGAACTGAACACATGATATGTATGCATGGCTTAAACCTTCTCTTTTACAAAAAATGGCGCTTTGGTCACACAAAAGTATTTTCAAAATGAAATCTAGTTTTGTACAACAATGTTTTGGTACAACCTATACCATACCATATGTGTATACTTAACCTGACTGAATTGTGTTTGTTTGAGAATATGCTTTAGCAAGGATAGAATAAATTGGGTACTCAATAAGGTAGACCGCTAGTACTAGCTCTTGAAAGATTAGGTGAGTACTTAAGCAGGTGGCCACCTCTAGAGTATGATCTTCTTGCGGAAGGGGTGGCAGTACTAGCACGTTAGGCTGGTACTGCAAGCAATGAGTTCCATGTTAGATTGTGATCCAGAGTTGGACAACTAGTAAGTTTGGGTGAGAGATAGAGGAGCTAATCAACATGCTCATTCAACGTGTTTCATCCCGTGCCTTTAAGTTTCGAATGTAGATAATGTGATTCACATTAGTCGGTATTAATGGTTAACCTAAGTTCTAAAACTTCCTAACTACTACAATCCATGTAGTAAACTAGGGATTGCCCTCTTTTAGCATCAAGTGGGTGCGCTTTGCGCCAACCATTTTGGCTCTTCAAACCCTTACTCATTCTTTCGTATTTGCTTATTTTTGTGCTTCATATTTTTCAAAGGAAATGCTCTTGAAATTGTGTATTCTTTATTTTGAGTTGGATTGTGAATGTGTATTCCTTTTTCCTCACTTAATCTCACTTTTGCAAATGGCATAAAATATGAATAAAGTGTTTGAATTTCGGAGTTGAGTAAGCTTTCCTTATTGTCTCTCATTTTTTTTTTCAATTTGCAATTACATAAACTCCAAATAAGGACTTGTTGTACAGTCATAGAACAAATACTAACTTAAGATGCCCTACTTATATTTTATCACAAAAGCCACCTCAATTCCAAAGAGATAACATGGCACCACTTTTACCAAAGCATAAATAAGGTAAATTCAAATTCTCAAGACTTAGTAATATCACACCTAATATACATGTTTATACAAACAGAAACTCATCCATGGAGGTCTTAAACCAAATTCTCATACCAAAAGAAATGTAATAACAATACCATAATAGTCAAACATACACCAAAAGTTTAAAAAAGCTAGCCTAATTTTCAAGCACACACTAAAATCATAAGAAAAAAACTAAAAGTGCAGATAGAAACTTGAAGAGAATATTACCAACCCCTCCCCTACACTTAAAGTGGACAATATCCTTATTGGCCAAAACTAACCCAATTAAAGGATATCCGATAGAACTACAAATGGAAAAAGATATGAAAGGTTAGTAATACACCCCAAGTGATAGCAAATGCATGAGAAAGAGGAGTTTTTGATGAGTAAGTTTGTCAAATGAGGAGAGGAGTAGACTTGCAAAATGAAATAAAAATCTAATAAAGCTCAAAGAAAGTAGACTAATATCAGGCATACTGAAGGAAAAAAAATAAACAGGAAATAGATAAAAGGCTAATTAATTCTAAATCGTAAGAAAGCAAGATCAAATCAAAGGTAAACACTTTTTCCATTCATCATACTTTCTCATCTACTCTTGGTACAAAAAATTAACATTTAGTGTAGACCAAGAAGTATTTAACAATAACGGAGGGTTTTGGAGAAGGAAAGGTACGTGTAAATCAACAGTCTCATTGAAAATAAAGGCATGATCACATTCTTTTGCATCTATTTAGACACATAAATTTGTTCTTCTACACACAAAAGCACAATTTATCTAATAAGTGCATCAATTCTTAAAATATCAACTATCCCTTCAAATCAATCATCACTATGAAAAGTTTCCAATACCAAACCAAACATTATAGCTCTTAAAGAAGTAGTCCAGAATTCCTTACTTTGCAATTAATTGTCTACAATCACTAAGTTACCACCCTTTATTTGGAACAAGAAATTAGGTCATGAAAAGTATGGATACTTGCAATATGTTGAGGTCTTCTCGTCATCATTGGCATTCTTTTCTCCTTGGACTAAAATGTACCTACAAAAGATAAGAAGTCGTCAAAATTAGCAGAAAGTAGAATAGAATCATCATAAAGTAGTACATTAATAATATCCTTGATTCTAATAGGTTCTACAATCCCATGTTCTTTCAACAAATGCATTTTGTCATCCTATCCTCTCTTGGCTTTAGGGGGGGGGGTGGTTTCTTCCTTGTAGACTCTCACATGGTTTCTCGATAAGCTCAATCTCTTCATCCTCTTTAGGTAGAGTCTCTTTCTCCTTAATAGTATGGGGCACTATGTAATCTTCACTAATGAGACAAAGTTTGTCATAAAAAATTTTTGATAGTAGTTTCATGACTTCTACTTCTTGCACTTCATCGTGCTTTTCTTTAATAATCTCCATATAATGGGAAAATTGGTTGCTCATTCTTTGAAAGGATTTTCCTTGATTTTTAAAAGATACATTTGTGTTGGCAAAAAATGTATTTACCAATTCTTCAATTGAAGGCATAGCTTGCAGAGGTTTAAGGGGTGGGGTCATAAGGAAAATACTCTTGTTTACTCCAATACGAACTTGCAAGATCATACCAATCCAGATTGTATATCTTACTTTTCCCATATTCTACAAAGTGGCATAATTGAAGTTCCCATGAATGTAGGTTTGCCACTCCTATTTGCTAAATGGCAAAATTGAAGTGTTGTTACGCTTGAAAATCAAAACTCATATCTTGATTCTCCAGAGAAGCAACATTCCAATTGACATTTGTACTTCTTAAAACATCAATAAGTGCCTGTAATCCTGCCAACTTATCACCATTATGACACTCTTGTGTTTTTGCCTGTGTATTACTCGATAAATGGTTAGCGAAGATAATGGTTTCAAACAACTCAAAATCTCTAAACAAAAGCAAAAGTTACTAGTAAGAAAAATCAAGCACTATGACTTCAAAAGATACAAAAATCATACAAAAAGACAGTGTTTGACTGTGTTAGTTTAATAACTAGAAAATAATAATTCAATACTTAAAATATTTAAAAATAAGAATGATGCTTTACAAGAAAAATATAAATCATGCCCTAAAATTTAATAAATCAAATAAGGAGGCCAACCCGCATACAAAGAAAAAAAGAAAAAGGGTTAGAAAACCTGTAATTGAAAGTTGTGTACAAATATCTTGTAACAATTTCAAATCTTTATATTCCTTCATAATTCAATTTCAATTAATGATTACCAGCACGATAAGGATGCTGTAAATTAATTGTGGATAGTTGACTATACTTTTATATAATAATAATAATAATAATAATAATAATAATAATAATAATAATAATAATAATAATAATAATAATAATAATAATAATAATAATAATAATAATAATAAATATAAATATAACAATAACAATAACAAATGGTATATGAGTAAATCTTTGAGCTAATAGGATTAAGTAATAGAAAGAAATTGGCATTCAAATATGTTGTGTCCAAATGTATTGTTCAATAATTGCAATAAAACCCTGAGTGCATGAATTAATACAAGTGGAGGGAATTTTTCTTAAAGGTGTCATTTCGTGTTAGGCCAAGTTGCACTTCAGACCCCTACAAACCAATAATTCACCTTACCAAGTCATCCCGACGGGTAAGCCCTTGCATTAAATATTTGATACTAAAGCTCTGAATTGCAAGTAGGTTAGAGCTCAAATCTCAGCCCAAGTGGGTGTTAGTGTTATGCCCTAGAGGCAATCACTTATACATTATATATGAGACATTTTATTTTAATAAAAGACATTATTTATCTTACAGTTTCTTTTGTTTATTTTAAGTAATATAACTATTCGATAAAGTCCCAAGTACAACACTGTGTTAAGGAAATCATGATAGAGATCATGATATGAGATTCCTACTACACTGGATGGTGTTAGTACATAAATAGTCCCTAGTCATAGTATTAATGAGATAGGACATCATTAATGCGTTAAGACTAGCATGTGTTAGATTTCCTAATTTAATTAGGCAGTGGTTCTCATAACTGTGAGTATTGAGATACTCAAAGTTAACACATGGATATTTGTTAATGGAACAAGTTCATTGGATGACCTAGCTTTGAGATAATCACATGGATAACTACTTAGTGCCAATGATATAATCTCAATATAGCAAACCTGCAAGTATCCTTAGACTTGAGATCTCCAAGGTACTTTGTTTACTGAGTTTTGTACTTTGATTCCAATCTCTGGAGCTCATTCGAGGGCCACCTATGGGATGGATATTGGGTACATTGTGAGGTAAACTAAAGTAGTTGAGAGGGTCAATAAAGGATTCACCACTCCTAATAGTAGGGGCGAATATCTCACGGCCACTTGTAGGAATTAGCACTCGGAAATTCCTTGGGCGAAGGCGATAGTGTATTGGAAACAGTTCCAATTGATACATATCTAGAGTAGTGAGTTCTTGGTACAAGTACTATTGTATTAGGGCCAGAATTAATTCTGAAGGGAGTTAGCACTAATTCCGTACTCCAAACCGAATCAGATATTGTATGGTGAAAGGAGTTAATTGCATTGAAGTTTGTTATTAAAGGGTTCATGTCAAGCCACTTGACTTTCTGGACTCTTGGGTGCTCATGATGTGTTGCTAGATACCGCTCATAATCTAGGAATATGGGTTTATTAATTGATTAATTAATAAACAAATCTTGATTAGAATTAATAGGATTAATTATAATTAATTATGGATTATTAATCTCAAAGACGTTTAGATTAATTCATATTCGCTACCAATTGACTGGCAAAACCTAATAGGTCACACACAATAGAGGATTATATACTTAAGATGTTATTTGATAACATTGAGGAGTTAATTGCGAAAAAGAGAAGTTGTTGTGGACAAATTATAATTAGTTATAATTTGTGGTCCAAGTTGTAACTGTTGGAAGTTGATGTTTCCAATTACATTTAGGAAATTCTAATTGTTTTAGAATTTCATATTTTCAGTGGATTTTGGAACATATATTGGATATGCTTGAAATCATAAACTAAAAAAGGGTGATTCACACGAAAATATGAGCCACAAAACAAACGTCTTATTCTCTCTGTCTTTCTCGTTTTGCTAAAAATGAAAACAACCCTTGCCACCATCTTTTTCTGCTAGCATAGGAAATTTTGGTGCTTGAGTATTTCTCTATGTGGATTACTATTAGAGATGATCACACACTGTGATTATAGTGGTTAGACGTTCAACCCACGTGGAGCTTCCACAAGAGGATTACTAGATCACTCCTCGACTTGAAGAAGAAATTTTGTTCTTTGGATTATCAAACAAAGGTAAAAAGCTGTTACCTTTATTATCTTTATGTCTTGTTTTCCAAACATAGGCAGGTCTTGGGATGGTATCTCGTTTTATTTTCTGCTGCGCCGTATAGGATACAAGCCTGAGATACCCAATAGTAGGTTGTTATTCCGAAGTGGACATCCGATAAGTTAGGGTAAGTGAAGGAGGAGTATGTTACCCAATGGGCTGTACACCCTCTACACTGTGATGCAAGGGTTCACAATATTTGTCATGATATAGGGTTCCACAACAAGACTATGATGTGAGGTTTCATAGTCATTTATTTTGAGTGTTTTTATTTGTTGCTTATTACTCTGGATTGACTTCAATATGATATATCACTCACGTCGGTTATAGAAAATGTTTGACTTGCAATCCACTTTTGACAAAAGGTTTCAAAATGCCTTCGTAAATGCTATTTTTGCTGGATTGTATGCCCTCTTAGACTAGGTTTCTGATGTAAAATCGAATATTTTAATAAAAGAATTTATTTTCAGAAATTATTTGTGAATTTACTTTTTGCTTGTGCACGATTTTCGTTTGGAATAGACCCATTGTGTTTAAATAAGTGATCCATGTGAATGGTGGTCTTTCACAGTAAGGTATGGATCACGGGTTATTTAACACATAAACATTTGTTCTTAACCTATTGATGAGACTGGGAATCTCATCATGTTTAGGTTATTATGTTATGAATTCCAAATGGGGAATGGCTTACCTTTAGCCAGTGAGTAGTCCACTCACTTCATGACATAAGTGTATTTCGAATATGTAGGACAGGACCTGTAGTAGTAGTTTCTAAAAGTACTATATGATAGAAACCTAGACTACTACCGCTACATCGTGGACTAGTACTCTACGACTTGAGTATGAGTTGTTGGTCTGGCGAAGCTGGAAGCATATACTTTGATTTGCTATAGTTGAGGTTCTATCGTAGGGCCAATATACTTGCATGTTGGGTATGTGTGACTAGTTAGTTAATACAGACTTGTACAAGATAGTTTCTGCACTATATCGCCCCTTATGGTTGTCCGAATGGTCTAAAATGTCTAGGGCCCTGGGAAACATGACTTGGATGTTTGCTTTAGGGTAGCTCCCTTGGAAAGTGGAAACACTCCAGGAAGTCGTGGATCATTAGACTAGAAGTCTAAGGATGGTAGATGTCATTTAGAGGGGTGTTAGTACACTTCTTCCTCTCTAAATGTACGGTGTTGTGTAGAGGGGTATTTTAGTCATTTCACCTGTAGGTCGGAGACTTTGCTAATGCAGCATTGTCCTTGGAGTCAATATTTCCTTATGGTGATATTAGGAAATATTTAAAATGCAAAATACAACTTTTTATATAGAAGGGGTATTTTGGTCATTTTAGCAGCCAAAGCGATGTGTCTTTTTGATCCTCGGAATAGCCCATAAGTCCTAACTAATTTTGGATTGAGGAATTGGTCTCAGTTCAAGAAGATTTTATTTTATTTTATTTTATTCAGAATGCCTAATTTATTATTAGACTGGAATAAAATAAATAAATAAAATAAAATAGGAGTTGAGAGAAATTAATTATCTAGTTTTATTGGTTAATTAATTATTCAGGACCTAGGTTCAGTATGAATAATTAGGAAATTAACCTGGGCTTAAACTAGGGGAAATAATTAATGTTTAATTATTTATTGGGTTATTTATATAGACCCAAGAAATAAATAATTAAAGATTAATTATTTTGGTTCATTTAGGCTCATTAATTATTTATTGGGTTATTTATATAAGCCTAGAAAATAAATAATTAATGCTTATTATTTTGGGCCTTTTAGGTCCAAGAGAAATAATAAATATTTTTCCGGCCCAATAGCTTGGACCTTAGGGTTTTTTCCAGATACGGTTAAGAAGAGTTTAGGGTTAAGCCAAACTCATTCTCAGGATAATATTCGGGTGTTTTGAAATATGATATCCCGGGGATATGTTTATCAGAGATTGAGAGACCTAATTTTGGCTAACCAATAAACAAGTCTCTAGTGAAAAAAACCCTAATCTCCCTTGCCAAACAAGAGACTTACGTAGGTCTCTCTCTGTCTCTCACTCCTCCCTCTTCTCTGTTTTCTCCTTGGAGCTTTGCTAACTAATAGCAAGAGAACCAAGGAGATTTGAGACCGTTCCTCTTCACTGTTGTGTTCACTGACTAGAGGTTTGGCAGAGGAATATTCTGAGAGCAGAAAGGCTTGGCGTTCATGCAAACAAGGCGAAGTAGGAGGCTAGCGGGTTTTCAACCAGAAGCTTCTTCAAGTGGGCAAGGCGTAGTGATTCCCGTCGTTTAATCCACTTCTACTCAACCTAGTAGGCTTAAGGAGTGCAAATGTATATTCTTCATGCTTTCGTGTGGCCTTTAAGGCTTGCGGTTTTTTTCCTCTGTTTTTTTTCCGTCACTGCATGCTTCCCCTGTTTTCCCGTCCCTCAAATGTGGTATCAGAGCCAATGGTTCTTTGATCAATATAGGGACAATGGTAGTTAATAAAAATGGAGAAGATGATTATACCTGTGATCCTTCACTGTTTTGATATGGGATAGCATCTCTGTGAGCTTCACCGTTGAAGCATAGGCATCTCTGTAAATTTTTTGTCTTTGAAGTTTTGATCGTGTAAACCCAATTTAAATGGGTATAGGTGGTTGTGTTATTGTTTTGGATGAGTTTTTGTAAGTAAAAATGTCCAAAGAAGCCAAAGAAATAAGTAAAAATTGAAGAAAGGTTGTTTCTGCAATTTTCGCGCGAGAGAGAAAGAAAAACGAAGAAGAAAACTGTTCCTAAGCCGTGTGAGCTGAGCCGAGCCACCACCGAGCCGCTGCTGAAATTGTGAGTGAAGCCGCGTTGTTCATGCTTTGGAGCCGAGCTAATTTGGAGGAAAATTGAGCCGATTTCGTTGCTGAATTGCAATCCAATTTGCGCAGGTCGCGCGCGCGAAACCGGGCGGAGGCGCGAGTCGAGCACTGAGAGGAAGCAGACGGTTCGGACACGGGTTATCGGGCAGGCGGGCAGCTTGGCGGGTTGAGGCAGCTAATGATCCGGTGCGGATGGTGCATCGCGGCCGCGGTGGACCGCAGGGCATGTCGGCGCGGATCTGGTGCAGTGGACCGCCAGCTATTTTTTCCAATTTTTTTTTCTTTTTCGTTTTTGGTCCCATACCAGGCGAAGTTAATATTTTGCAATATTTGTATTCTTGGAATATATTTGCATGAAAAATGTTAGTAAGAGATTTTAGGATTAAACAAGATAATTAATTAATTAATTAATGTATTTAATTCTATTATTTGGGCACTTAGGTTTAAAAATAGAAAAGCATGAAAACCTTTATTGTTTTTCTGGCATGCTATTTTTTTTATCTACCTAAGTGTGCCTTTTCTCAAAGACCAAAGTGTTTGGGAACATTTTTTACGAGAAAAACATTTTTCTTCAAAAAATTAAATGGTTATTTTAATTTGTACAAAAATTAATCCTTGAATATTTTCTCAAAGGATTTAATCCTTGACATAGAAAATATATTGGATTTAGATATTTTTGTAAATTAAAATCGAGAACCATTTTTTTTTGTTTTGGACTAAAAAAAAAATGATTTTGTCAAATAAACTTGAGACCAAAGTCTCTAGAAAGTTTTAATTCGAAAATTTTTGAAATTATTAAGTTTTAACTTAAATAAAATTAGTCCATGGAGAAATCTCTCAAAGGATATAAGCCTTGACATTGAGATTTTAATGGACTTGGATATTTTATTTTTGAGTTAAGAAAAACTTAATGGAAATTTCAAAAGGATATTTTTCAGTAAACCTTTATTTTAAAAGACTAAGTGTGAAAGGGGTTCCAACGGCCCCACGGCTTCCATCACGATCCTCATTAGAGATCGTGGGTCCCCTCGCGTCACCCTGGGAGTGAACACGTATAGGATGGGGATACCACAAGGATCTAGATCTAATGGAGTGATGTAATTAATAACCCAGGGCACGTACTATGATCGGCCAGCCCACGTTGGAGGTTATAGTGCGAGATATGCCCATAGGAAATGAGAGGAAACGGCCATCCCACGATTGAGTTATCCTCTAGATCATTACCTAGAAGGGAAATTAATTTGTGGTGGTTAATACACTCAGCTTAGGGAACTGTTAATCTTCCTAAGAAGCTATGTCAGTTTTTCCTAAAAGCCAAATTATTTTCAATGCACAAATTTTATCTTGTTTTCACAAACTAAATTCTTTCTTTTATTTTTCAATTTTCAGAAGTGGTGGGAGGTTCTTTTAGTCCATTGGCCATTATTCTCAAGGAGAATAAGTTAACGGGTCCAAACTATGTGGACTGGAAAAGGAACCTGGACATAATACTCACAGCCGAAGAGTATAAGGATGTCCTTTACGAGACTTGTCCTGTTATCGGGGAAGGTTCCACCGCCGAAGAGCGAGAGGCTGAGAAGGCGTGGAAGAAGGCTGACGAAATGGCACGTTGCTATATGTTAGCCTCCATGTCTAATGTGCTCCAGTTAAAACACGAGCACATGGCTTCTGCATATGACATCAGTCAATCATTGGCTACTATGTTCGCGAACAAGAGCCGACTCGCAAGGCAGGAGGCTCTTCGAACTATTGTAAACACTAAGATGGCTGAGGGAGCATTAGTCCGAGAGCATAAGCTCAAGATGATTTCTGCTTTCGAGGAGGCAGAAATCTTAGGGGCTGTCATTGACCCCGAGAGCCAAGTGGACATGGTTCTCGAATCTCTATCCGGCTCTTTCACTCAGTTCAAGTTGAACTATAACATAAACAAATTGAACATGAGTTTGACTGAATTGATGAAGGAGCTCCAGATGGCGGAGAAGGTCATGAAGCCGCAGTCAAAGGCCATGATTGCTAAGGCTTCTTTCTCAAGAACTGGGCATAAACCCAGAAAGTTCAAGAGGAAGAAGGGGAATGCAACGACTCGACCCAAGACCCAGCCCAAGGACAAACCAAAGGGCAAGTGCTTCAAATGTAGGAAGAAAGGACACTGGAAAAAGGAGTGTCCAGATCTTCAAACCAAGAAAAACCCCACAGGTAATGTTTTCTATCTAGAGTCCATATCAATGGTAGGATCAACTTCCACTTGGATTGTTAATTCAGAAGCCACTGATCATATCTGTAACTCCTTGCAGGGGTTTAGAAAGATAAGAAGACTCAAGAAGGGCGAACATGGGCTTCGAGTGGGTAATGGAACACAAGTCTGGGCCGTTGCAGTGGGAGAGCTGGATCTTATTTTTTATTATAATAAGATAGTGGTTTTAAAAGATATTTTATATGTACCGGCTTTCCGTCAGAATTTGATTTCAGTTGCAAAACTTATTAATCAAGGATATTCTGTATCTTTCCATTCTGGTATTTCTATAAGTAGAGATGGAGAAATTTTATGTACTGGGCACATGTATGGAAATCTATTCTTTTTAAACCCTATTAACAACCAATCAAATAACGCTTAGTCTGAACATTTAACTAAGAAAAGAAAGACCAATATCAATGATTCATACCTTTGGCATCTAAGGTTGGGTCATATTAACTCAACAAGGATTCAGAGGCTAATCCATGATGGGCCTTTGGGCTCATTGAAATTGGAAAGTTGGCCTCAGTGTGAATCCTGCCTGATGGGAAAGATGACCAAAAGGTCATTTACACCAAATGAGGATAGAGCCAAGGAGGTGTTGAGTCTTGTTCACGCTGATGTGTGTGGTCCGTTGTCTACACTAGCTAGGGGAGGTTTTGAGCACTTCATCACCTTCACAGATAATTGCACGAGGTATGGTTACATTTACCTAATGAGATGCAAGTCTGACTCTTTTGACAAGTTCAAGGAGTTTAAGGCTAAAGTGGAGCGTCGGACAGGTAAATTAATCAAAACCCTACGATCGGATTGTGGTGGAGAGTACCTCATTGGTGAATTCAAGGACTACATGGTACATCATGGCATAGGATCCCAGCTCTCTGCGCCGGGAACACCCCAGCAGAATGGAGTAGCTGAGAGAAGGAACAGGACATTGATGGAAATGGTCCGAAGTATGATGTCTTATGCTACTCTTCCAGTGTCCTTGTAGGGATATGCTCTAGAGATAGCGATATATATTCTGAACTTGGTGCCTTCCAATTCAGTACATAGGACTCCCTATGAGATGTGGACTGGGCATAAGCCAAGTCTGAATCATCTCAGGATTTGGGGTTGTCCAGCTTATGTACTGATCAAGGGAGACAAGTTGGAACCAAGACCAGAATTATGCTATTTTGTAGGCTATCCAAAAGAGATAAAGAGAGGTTACTTTTATCATCGTAGGGAGCAGAAGGTAGTAGTCAGTACCAATGCTAGATACTTGGAAGATGATCAAAGTACTTCTACTAAAGGTTCAACAAGGTTGGAACTTCAGGAGAAGTTATTTACGGATCAACTTCTTCTGACCCGATTGTGGAACAAGAAGAGGCACAGCCTCAAGAGCCTGTGCAAGTGGAGCCTCGTCGTAGTGGGAGAGTGTCTAGGGTTCCGGATAGATGGACTGGAGAAGCTTTTGAGCTAGTCTCCGACCATCAGGAATAAGACCCCACTAAATACGAGGAGGCTATTGCTGATGCCGATGCAAATCTATGGCATGAAGCAATGAAAGCCGAGATTGAGTCTATGTACCTCAATCAGGTTTGGGATCTTGTAGCTTCACTTGAAGGGATAAAACCCATTGGGTGCAAGTGGGTGTACAAGAGAAAGAGGGGAGCGGATGGGAAGGTGGAGACCTTCAAAGCTAGGCTTGTGGTGAAAGGGTATACTCAGAAAGAGGGAATCGACTATGAGGAAACCTTTTCCCCGGTAGCCATGCTTAAATCCATCCGCATCCTCCTTGCCATCGCATGTCACTATGACTACGAGATATGGCAAATGGATGTCAAGACGGCATTCTTAAATGGACATCTTAGCGAAGACATCTATATGTCCCAACCAGAAGGTTTTATTGCTGAAGGCAAGGAACATATGGTTTGCAAGCATAAGAAGTCTATTTATGGACTTAAGTAGACATCGAGAGCATGGAACATTCGTTTTGATGAGACTGTAAAGTCTTATGATTTTATTCAAAACGAAGATGAACCATGCATGTACAAGAAACTTGAAGGCATTAATGTAGGTTTTTTGTCCTGTATGTGGATGACATTCTACTCATTGGAAATGATGTAGGGACATTGTCATCTACACAGGTTTGGCTATCTAGTCAATTCAGTATGAAGGACTTGGGAGAAGCTAGCTACATTCTCGAGATTAGGCTTCTTAGAAATAGGAAGCAGAGAATATTAGGGTTATCCCAAGCAACATACATTGACAAGATGCTGGCCAAGTACAGCATGGACTCATGTAAGGGAGCTTTAATCCCTTGTAAAAATGGGTTGTCATTTTCTTCGAAGGACTATCCTAAGTCTCAAGAAGAAAAGGACAGAATGAGTAGGATTCCCTACACTTCGGCTGTGGGAAGTCTCATGTACGCCATGATGTGTACTAGGCCAGATATCTGCTTTGCCGTGGGCTTAGTTAGCAGATATCAGTCAAACCCAAGGGAGGTTCAATGGCAAGCTGTAAAGCATATTCTCAAGTACCTCAAGGGAACGAAAGATTATATGCTAGTTTACAGGGCTGATGATTTGGTTCGTACAGGATACACAGACTCAGACTTCTAGGCGGATAAGGATGAGAAAAAATCCACTAGTGGATATATCTTCACCTTGTCTGGAGGAGCAATTTCATGGAGGAGTATCAAGCAGTCTTGTATCGCTGACTCAACCATGGAAACAGAGTATATGGCAGCTTCGGAGGCGTCCAAGAAAGCGGTTTGGCTCCAGAAGTTCCTTTCAGAACTTGGAGTCCTACCACATATAGACAGGCCGATTGTGATGTATTGCGACAACACTGGAGCAGTATCGCAATCTAAGGAACCTCGGAACCATAAGAAGGGGAAACACATCGAGAGGAAGTACCACCTGATCCGGGATTTCATCCAGAGACAGGAAGTCATGGTGGAACATATTACCTCAAAAAACAATCTAGCAGATCCATTCACCAAGCCTTTGGCTGAGAGAGTCTTCAAGAGACACTTAGACGCCATAGGGGTGGGCACCTATGGACTTACCTAGTCTTAGAATGCAAGTGGGAGATTGTTGGATTGTATGCCCTCTTAGACTACGTTTCTGATGTAAAATCAAATATTTTAATCAAAGAATTTATTTTCAGAAATTATTTATGAATTTACTTTTTGTTTGTGCACGATTTTCGTTTGGAACAGACCCATTATGTTTAAATAAGTGATCCATGTGAATGGTGGTCTTTCACAGTAAGGTATGGATCACGGGTTATTTAACACATAAACATTTGTTCTTAACCTATTGATGAGACTGGGAATCTCATCATATTTAGGTTATTATGTTATGAATTCCAAATGGAGAATGGCTTACCTTTAGCCAGTGAGTAGTCCACTCACTTCATGACATAAGCGTATTTTGAATACGTAGGACAGGACCTGTAGTAGTAGTTTCTAAAAGTACTATATAATAGAAACCTAGACTACTACCGCTACAGCGTGGACTAGTACTCTACGACTTGAGTATGAGTTGGTGGTCTGGCGAAACTGGAAGCATATACTTTGATTTGCTATAGTTGAGGTTCTATCGTAGGGCCAATATACTTGCATGTTGGGTATGTGTGACTGGTTAGTTAAGACAGACTTGTACAGGATAGTTTCTGCACTATATTACCCCTTATGGTTGTCCGAATGGTCTAAAATATCCAGAGCCCTGGGAAACATGACTTGGATGTTTGCTTTAGGGTAGCTCCCTTGGAAAGTGGAAACACTCCAGGAAGTCGTGGATCATTAGACTAGAAGCCTAAGGATGGTAGATGTCATTTAGAGGGGTGTTAGTACACTTCTTCCTCTCTAAATGTACGGTAATGTGTAGAGGGGTATTTTAGTCATTTCACCTGTAGGTCGGAGACTTTACTAATGCAGCATTGTCCTTGGGGTCAATATTTCCTTATGGTGATATTAGGAAATATTTAAAATGCAAAATACAACTATTTATATAGCAGGGGTATTTTGGTTTTTAGCAGCCAAGGTGTAATACCCCGCCCAAAACCACCTTTGACTATGGGAAAAAGTCATGATTGCATAGCATCTTGCATTTTATGTGGTAGCTAGAATGATTTTATTTGCATGATGCATGTGAATTTTTCTGTTGCTTTTGCATTTGAATTAATTGATGTGAAATAATTGTGTTGTTAAAGACTTGTTTAAGGGAAGTTTGGTCGAAGACTTGGAAGGATAAGTATTGGGGTGGTAAGAACTTCTTGTAGAAAAATTAGCATTGGAGTTGTTTTGGAATAGCGGGGAGATTGGTGATTTCCTTTTGGTGACCCGAGTTCGAATCCTACCTTTTGTGAAGTAAGTTTCTCTTCTTGAAATTATTTTCTTTAGACCGTTTCTTATCTTGGCCGAAAAAGAATCTAGCTATTCTAGAGAAATTTTAGTATTTTTACTCCAAGGAAATAAGTCTCTATATTTATTTCCTAAATTCAAGGATTTTGATGTGAATAAAGTTCACCTTTAATTTTCAGCCTGTGTTCCTTAGGATTTTCGAAAAAACCTAGCTAGGAGCCACTTTGAAGAATTTCAAGTGGTATAAAACTCTTCTTGATGAATATTAGAGTTAGGGAATATATTAGGGAAAAATCTTATTTCACTTCTTCAAGAATTCTAGCCATAATCCTTTTATTTATTTAATTGTTTTAGAGAAATATTTTAACTAAAGTATTAGATATTTTCTTTGGGTTTAAACGCCACTTACATAGGATTAAGACTCTATATTTAACTCCTAAGTTCAAGGATTTTAGCTAAGGATGAAATTTGTTTTATTTTCAGCTTTTGTTCCCTTGAATTTTCGGAAACCATAAGCTGGAAATATTCTGGAAATTTTTCCAGATTTTGTTCGCCACCTTGGAGCGCCTTTAGCTCAATCCAAACTCTTCTAGGACTAGAGGAAATCCTACCCAAATCCTTGATAAAATCAGATTTTATTTCAATCCAAATTCAACTAGGATTTCTTCCTTTTCCTAGCTGAATTTCGGCAGCTTTGAATCTACATAAGCTGTCCGAAATTCCAGCCATCTTTAGCTACAATCCAACTCTGAAAATCCCAGTTCAAAACACCTAGAACACTCCTTAATAATTCAACTACCTTAGCTGCACAAAACCAGAATTTTATTCACACAAAAAACTGCAATTCGTCCAGCATATTCATAGAAAATTCGGACAGCTTTGTGCAGGATTTTCGGCCAGCTTTGTGTTCCTACTTCAACCAAAATTCTGCACACATCATTCACTGAAAAACCCCAGCTGAACAAGCTATTTTCAGCGCCCAAAAACCTCAATTTTCCTCTGGAAATTTCGATAGAATTGCAGCAGCCAAAACAGTCCAAAACTTGCTACACTTGCACAGAATTTTCACAGCACATGCATAGGATTTTTCAGTCATCAAAACTCACTCAAACTCTTCCTTGTTTGGCCCAAAATTCTGAACACATTTAGCCCTTCCTTTGAGCAGTGTTTCGGCCAGCTTAGAGGAGCAAATTGCAGAATTTTTTCCCTCCATAAAACTCCCCAAAAATCGGCAGCAAGGAGGCGCGCGCAAGTTGGAAATTCCGCCTTTGCTGTCCAAGAAACCTAAAGCCATTAGGAGTCTATCTAAACACCACCATCAAACCCTAAACCAATCTTCTCCAACTTTAAATCATAACCACCATTTACCCTATCCAATCTACGCGAAAATTTCAGCAACTTCTCTCTGCAAATTTTCGAAAATACAAGAGTTGTTCCAAGCAAAAATCGAACACACCTTAAGGTAAGCACAAATCCTTTCAACCTCTTGATGCCGTTTTCTCTAATGATTCTTTTCACTTTCTTCTACCCTTAAATCACGCCCTATAGAGGCTGATTTCCTCTTCTTCCTTAATTTTCGGTCAAGTGAAGCAAAGGAGGTAGCTTATCTCTTCTTCTCAAGCGAACTCGGGATGATCACCATATGAGCATTGAGACCTCATTACCCGGTAGTTGCAAGGTAAGGGAATACCCTCCCTTGATGTTGAAAGTAAAGTGTGGTGGTGTTTATTAGCGAAATAAACATGTGGTCGTAGTATTTGATCTTTGGGGATTGAATAGTTTACTTGGAGTTAAATAGGAGATTGCGAATTGTTATGGAAATAAATGGGATTATAGCATGTTTGAATTAATTGAGACCCTGATCATGATATTATATGGTTTAGATCAGGTGGATAATTGAGGAAAGCCAGCGGTGATTTTTATCGCATTTATCTGAGGCATATCAAGTAAGTCCTTGCATAAACTCTTTTATTAAATGTTATGATGGTAAGTCCTTCTATAAATTGTTTTGTTAAACGTTGTGATGGCAAGTCTATGTTGTAAAGCTATTGTTAAACTATGTTTGTTGGGTTGTAAACGTGGATATTTATTCTTTAAACGGTTTTGTCAAACTAACGGTTTTTAGCAAGAAAACTATTCTTTTCCTTAAATTTTTAGAAATCTGTTTTAAAGAAAACCACGTTTTACAAAGCCAATGTTTGGAAATATTTTGAATCAGGAATTGACGGATATGTTCGTTGAGTACTCAATAAGGGTAGGCTAACAATACTAGTCTTGGAGGGCTAGCGTGAGTCTTCTGGCTGGAGGCCACCTCTAGAAGATGAACTCTGCTTGAAAAGGCGACAGTATTGGTTGGTCAGGCCAGTCCGAGCTAGCATTATGCCTGAAAGGTATTATTTATATTCCCGGCATGGACACCCGGATGGTTTTGTTGGGTGTAGAGATGGAGGAGTATCTCACCCGGTGAGCTGTACACTCACTTTGATCAGAACGCCCAACGTGTGGTAATCTAGTCCGGACAAGGTGCACAAAGTGTGGTGCCTTGGGTGGTGACATGACTTTTATCCGAGTGGAGCATTTATTTTGTACAAAGTGTGACAATTAGAAAAACCCACTCCTTGCGAAAAGAGATTGTTTATGACTTGCCAAATTATTTTTACAAATGTTTTACACTTTGTATACACGAACTATTTAAAAACACCATGTGCACACACAGGACTTACTGAGATTTATTCTCACACTGTTTTACATCATGTTTTCAGGAGATAGACTGTGCTGAGTCAGCGGTGCATGTAGTAGTTGAAGCTTTTGCTATTTTCTCTATCCGTTCTAGGAGACATTTATTGCTTATGATTCTAAACAATATTTTGTTTTATTCCGTTTTGCTCCAAGTTGAGCCTGATGTAATAAGAATATTTCTTTATTTATCTAAGTTGATCCTTTTGGAGATTGCCTTTATATTTTATACCTCGTTCTAAAGACCCCTTGTCCTACGGGACGGGGCGACATCCCCGCCCTTTTAGGGTACATAGTCGTGGGGTGTTACACAAGGTGATGTGTCTTTTTGGTCCTCAGAATAGCCCATAAGTCCTAACTAATTTTGGGTTGAGGAATTGGTCTCAGTTCAAGAGGATTTTATTTTATTTTTATTTTATTCAGGATGTCTAATTTGTTATTAGATTGGAATAAAATAAATTAATAAAATAAAATAAGAGTTGAGAGAAATTAATTATCTAGTTTAATTGGTTAATTAATTATTCAGGGCCTAGGTCCAGTATGAATAATTAGGAAATTAACCTGGGCTTTAAACTAGGGGGAATAGTTAATGTTTAATTATTTTTTGGGTTATTTATATAGGCCTAAGAAATAAATAATTAAAGATTAATTATTTTGGTTCATTTGAGCTCATTAATTATTTATTGGGTTATCTATAAATATTAATTATTTATTGGTTCTATTTTCTTAAGTATTTTGATCTGGTTCTAATTCATGTCTTTATAGGATGGTCAAAAGAGTTGTATCAGCTGTCAGAGACTGGCCCGTTAGCTGCTGGAATCCACCTGTCCCAGTACCCGTAGCCGATCCACCCGCGTCTGGTTCAGAGAGAGAGCGTGAGCCATCAGTGTTAGACGACCCGGTGGGTGAGACGGAGATGGAGGTCGAGGAGAGCCTAGGGGAAGATGAGGGAGATGAGGAGATGACGGAGTTGAGTGAGGGAGAGGTAGATGAGCTAGGGAATGAGGGAGACGATGAGAACGAGGGAGAGATGGTTGGGGTAGAAAGAGAGGACGAGGAGGTAATGGAGGTTGTCCCGGGAGAGAGAGACAACATGCAGTCAGCTCTTGGAGGGGTAGATAAGGGAAAGAGGAAGCTAGAAGGGAGTCCTGAGGGGTGTGGACTCCGATATGGACTGGGTGTAGATGCCATGCTAAGGAGAAAGGGGTTGGTTGATCCATCTGACTTGGGGAGTGAGAGGCCTGCGCCTAAGGGTATAGTTAGATTAGCGTTGGACGAGCTCTATGAGATGGCCATGAGAGCCAAGAGATGCCGATAGGGGGAGTCAGGGCAGCCAAGTGGGAGCGTTGGTTTCGCGAGGAACTACATAGGGAGACCCGATAGTTCTGTGGGGTGGCTGGTGGAACCGACCTCTGACGACTCCGATACTTCTGTTGAAACTAGGGAGAGTCGAACATAGAAGACCAGCAGCTTGTACTCTTTCTTTCTTTGGAATTTGCATACCTTTGTTTGTTTATCTTTTCCTTAAGGGAGCATATGGCTTATAGGGCCTATTAATCATTTTAAATAAAAAGGGTATCGTATGAGATGACCCATTTTGTTCTGCAAAGAATGGTTTATATGACAAGCATGAGTTTCGTTTATTACTTGATTTATCTCTGCACGTTATTATCATATTCTCTTTTAGATGAGTACATTACTATCAACTGATCATGCACCTAAGCATATTCTTTTTCCCCTTGATAACTATCTGGCCCTGAGTGAATGTGATTAAGATGGCACTAAGACGCCGAACAGTTGTGCATAGCAGAACGGTGCAGGAGAGTGCATCCTCCACCCTAGAATTTGAGCAGGTGCATCGTTCCACCCCCGACGTGGAGGAGCACCTGCCACGCGAGCAGGAATTGGCTTCAGAGAGGTCACGGGATGTGACCATGGGTTAGGCCTTCGACAAGATGGCCTCGATTCTATAGAACTTGACCGAAAAAGTGGACAAGGTGGCCAGGAAACCACCGTGGGGAGAGGATGAGGCTTTGGAGCGTTTCCTGAAGTTCCAGGCTCCCACATTCCAGGGGGAGGTGGAACAGGATGAGAAAGCCGAGCAATGGATTGAGCAGATGGAGGACATTTTCGCTACTCTGCAGTACTCGGAAGAAAGGATGGTAAAGTTTGCTGCTTTTCGGCTAAGGGGATCGTATCGGGCATGGTGGCAGCGAGTACGGGGTAATTGGGACAAGGTGGAGCAGGAGTGGGCCTGGGATGATTTTACGGAGGCTTTCCGGGCCGAGTACATTCCTTGATGGGTAGCTAAGAAGAGGGAGGACGAATTCCAGACCCTCAGGTAGGGAGGCATGACTGTGGCCCAATATGCAGCCCAATTCATGCAGTTGTCCAAGTACTGCAAGTGCTTGGTAGATACGGAGCAGAAGCGCACCTGGCAATTCGTGAAAGGGCTAAGGCCAGATTTGAGGAGGCCGTTGGCTCCATCCCCACCAGCGTCGTACACTGCTGCTGTGGACGCAGCCTCTCGGACGGAGAATGAAGATCGGCACCGACCGGTGAACCGACCCTTCAAACCAAGTCGTCCACCTATGAGGCCTTTAGGCAATAAGCGACCTGCGGGTTCTATGCCGTGGGGAAATTGGGGTAAGCAACCCCGAGTGCCTGTAGCCGGATCGATGCAAGGCAGCCTGAACTACCAACTGTGTGGGAAGCGAGGCCACACCGAGAGAAATTGCTGGGGTAGCGGGGGTGTGAGAAGGTGTTTCAACTGCGGAGACCCAGGGCATCTGAGGAACGTCTGCTCCAAACCCTTAAGAACTGAGCAGATTGCGCCGACCCAGCTAATGGGAGGCAATAGAGGTGCCGCTACTGGACCAGCCGGAGCGGGAGGCCTGAAGCCCCAGGTGAAGGCCAAAGTTTTTGCCCTGAGCCGAGAGGAGGTCGGAGCGGACGCCGTCGTAATCGAAGGTAACCTTTCTATCCAAGGTTGCCTTGTTAATGTTCTGATAGATCCAGGATCTAAACACTCATATGTAAGTAAAGTATGTGCTTCACATCTGGGCTGGGAAGGAAATGAGCTACCTTATACCCTAGTAGTTAGTTCTCCCTTGGGAAAGGTGGTGGAAGCAGGCAAGAAAATGGGAAGTTGTGGAGTTGAGGTTGGGAAGGAGATTCTGGAGGCCGACCTTATTATCCTGGCCATGGACGGTTATAACTTGATCTTGCGCATGGACTGGTTGTCGAAGCACGGAGCTCGTGTGGACTGCAAGACTAAGACGGTGCAGTTTGTGAGACCTGGACGGGATGTAATTGAATTCAATGGCAAGCGAACGAAGGAACTGAAATTTCTTATTGCTGGAGCTAAAGCCCGGAAGTTGCTCAAGAAAGGATGCGCGGGATACTTGGCGTATCTCCTAAACAAACCAAAGGACCAGTGTACCTTGGAAAGTACAGAGGTGGTGAAAGACTTTTCGGATGTGTTCCCTACAGAGCTCACTTCCCTACCCCCTGAACGGGAAGTTGAGTTCACCGTGGATCTGATTCCCGGAGAAGAACCGGTATCCAGAACTCCCTACCGGATGGCACCGACAGAGTTGAAGGAGTTGAAGGAGCAATTGCAAGAACTGCTAAGGCAAGGCTACATTCGGCCGAGTACATCACCGTGGGAAGCCCCGGTGTTGTTTGTCAAGAAGAAAGATGGTACCTTGAGGCTATGTATCAATTATCGGGGACTGAACAATCTAATGATCAAGAATAAATACCCTCTACCCTTGATCGATGAGTTGTTTGATCAACTGCAAGGCGCTGCTTATTTTTCAAAATTGGACCTACGACAAGGATACTATCAGGTGAGGATCAAAGAAGAAGACATTCCTAAGACTGCATTCAACACGCGGTATGGCCATTACGAATTTGTAGTAATGCCATTCGGTGTAACCAACGTACCGGCAGTATTCATGGATTTGATGCATCGCGTTTTCGAACCCTACTTGGACAAGTTCGTGGTTATATTCGTTGATGACATTTTGATCTACTCCAAAAATCCGGAGGACCACGCGAGCACTTAAGGTTGGTCCTAGAGAAGCTGAGGGAATTCAAGCTTTACGCTAAGTTCAGTAAGTGTGAGTTTTGGCTGAGCTCAGTATCTTTCCTTGGTCACATGATATCCAAGAAACGGATCAAAGTAGACCCCGCTAAGGTAGAAGCCGTAGCTAATTGGAAACAACCAGAGAACATTACCGAGATACAAAGTTTCCTTGGGTTGGCTGGGTACTATTGGCGTTTCATTAAAAACTTCTCCACTTTAGCTTCACCGATGACACGACTGTTAAAGAAGGATGTCGTTTTTGCTTGGAGTGAGAAGTGCGAGAAGAGCTTCCAAGAACTTAAGAGGAGGTTGATTACAGTACCTGTGCTGAGTTTGCCCGAGGCTGATAAGCCCTATGCACTCTATACAGATGCATCCAAGGAAGGACTAGGAGCTGTACTGATGCAGGAAGGGAAAGTCATAGCCTATGCATCTAGAAAGCTAAAGCCGCACGAAGTTAATTATCCCACACATGACCTAGAGTTGGCAGCTATAGTGTTCGCCTTGAAGAAATGGCGACATTACTTGTACAGTGCACAATACGAGGTTTTCACGGACCATAAGAGTTTGAAATATATCTTCACGCAAAAGGACTTGAATCTCCGGCAGCGTAGGTGGATGGAGTTCCTGGAAGAATATAAGTGCCCCATTAACTATCACCCGGGTAAAGCAAATGTGGTAGCAGATGCTCTAAGTCGAAAGATGAAAATGGCACACTTGAGAATATAGGAGGTGTTGGCAGTCTAGGATATCCTGGAGAAAGAGGCGCAAGTGAAAAAGGGGAAGATCTGCGTGAGCAATCTGACCCTGAAACCCGATCTGGACCAGGAAATTGTATCAGGTCAACAGGGCAATAAAGAATTTCAAACTTTTAGGGAGAAAGAGATCGCGAGAGGAGGATGCGATTTCCGAACCGATGAGAATGGGGTATTATACTTTCGAGACCGGATTTGTGTACCGGACATCCAAGACTTAAGGAAGAGGATACTGGACGAAGCGCACAAGAGCAAATACACCATACACCCTGGGGAGGTAAAGATGTATCAAGACTTGAAGAGGAAATATTGGTGGGCTGGAATGAAGATGGATGTAGTTCGGCATGTGTCAACCTGCCTGACATGCCAGAAGGTTAAGATGGAGCATAAGAAGTCTGCAGGTTTACTGCAACCGTTACTGATTCCCAAATGGAAATGGGAAGAGGTGACTGGCCTTCCGATGACCAAGTCACACAAAGATGCGATCTGGGTGGTAGTGGAACGATTGACCAAGACAGCGCATTTCATACCGGTAAACGTAAGGGACTTAATGGAAAAGTTGGCTCAGACATATACCCGAGAAATTGTAAGGTTACATGATGTACCGTCGAGCATCGTGTCGGATAGGGACCCTAGATTCACTTCAAGGTTTTGGGGTAAGTTCCAGGAGTCCTTGGGCACGACCTTGAAATTCAGCACCTCTGCTCATCCATAAACAGACGGTCAATCCGAAAGAGTCATTCAGGTACTGGAAGACATGCTTCGAGCATGTATCTTGGACTTTGGAGACAAGTGGATTGAGTTTTTACCGCATGCGGAGTTAGCATATAACAACAGCTATCAGGCGTCAATCGGAATGGTGCCGTATGAAGCACTGTATGGGCGAAAATGCCAAGTACCGATATACTGGGGATGGACAGAAGAATGGAACGTTAAAAAGACTGGTGAAGTATGCATTCAGGAGATGACCGATAAGATTAAGTTAATTCGGGAAAGACTAAGGGCAGCACAAAGCAGACAGAAAAGTTATGCAGACTCTAGACGGAGGGAATTGGAGTTCCAAGTAGGTGACCGTGCATTCTTGAAGTTGACTCCTAGTAGAGGAATCCTGAAACATCCGAGGGGAGGGAAGTTGAGTCCTAGGTACTTGGGACCATTCCCGATATTGGAGAAAATTAGACCGGTTGCCTACCGATTGGATCTACCTGATGGCCTAACCGGGATGCATGACGTATTCCATGTCTCTCAGTTGAAAAGGTACAATCCTGATCCGAGTCATGTACTCAATGAGGAACCGTTGGAGTTGCAACCCAATCTGAGTTATGTAGAGAGACCCGTCAAGATCTTGGAGCGGAGTATCAAGACGCTCCGAAACAAGCAGATACCCATGGTGAAGATACTTCGGGATCATCATGGAGCACAGGATGCAACGTGGGAAACGGAGGAATGGTTAAGACGAAAGTATCCGGGTATGCTCGAAGGGTATGAAATCTGAATTTCGGGACGAAATTCTCTTAAGGGGGAGGGGATGTAATACCCCACCCAAAACCACATTTGACTATGGGAAAAAGTCATGCATTGCATAGCATCTTGCATTTTATGTGGTAGATAGAATAATTTTATTTGCATGATGCATGTGAATTTTTTAGTTGCTCTTACATTTGAATTAATTGATGTGAAATAGTTGTGTTGTTAAAGACTTGTTTAAGGAAGGTTTGGTCGAAGACTTGGAAGGATGAGTATTGGGGTGGTAAGAACTTCTTGTAGAAAAATTAGCATTGGGGTTGTTTTGGAATAGCGGGGAGGTTGGTGATTTCCTTTGGTGACCCGAGTTCGAATCCTACCTTTTGTGAAGTAAGTTTCTCTTCTTGAAATTCTTTTATTTAGACCGTTTCTTATCTTGGCCGAAAAATAATCTAGCTATCCTAGAGAAATTTTAGTATTTTTACTCCAAGGAAATAAGTCTCTATATTTATTTCCTAAATTCAAGGACTTTGATGTGAATAAAGTTCACCTTTAATTTTCAGCTTGTGTTCCTTAGGATTTTCGAAAAAAGCTAGCTAGGAGCCACTTTGAAGAATTTCAAGTGGTATAAAACTCTTCTTGATGAATATTAGAGTTAGGGAATATATTAGGGAAAAATCTTATTTCACTTCTTCAAGAATTCTAGCCATAATCCTTTTATTTATTTAATTGTTTTAGAGAAATATTTTAACTAAAGTATTAGATATTTTCTTTGGGTTTAAACGCCACTTCCATAGGAGTAAGACTCTATATTTAACTCCTAAGTTCAAGGATTTTAGCTAAGGATGAAATTTGTTTTATTTTTAGCTTTTGTTCCCTTGAATTTTCGGAAACCATAAGCTGGAAATATTCTGGAAATTTTTCCAGATTTTGTTCGCCACCTTGGAGCACCTTTAGCTCAATCCAAACTCTTCTAGGACTAGAGGAAATCCTACCCAAATCCTTGATAAAATCAGATTTTATTTCAATCCAAATTCAACTAGGATTTCTTCCTTTTCCTAGCTGAATTTTGGCAGCTTTGAATCTACATAAGCTGTCCGAAATTCCAGCCATCTTTAGCTACAATCCAACTCCGAAAATCCTAGTTCAAAACACCTAGAACACTCCTTAATAATTCAACTACCTTAGCTGCACAAAACCAGAATTTTATTCACACAAAAACACTGCAATTCGTCCAGCATATTCACAGAAAATTCGGACAGCTTTGTGCAGGATTTTCGGCCAGCTTTGTGTTCCTACTTCAACCGAAATTCTACACACATCATTCACTGAAAAACCCCAGCTGAACAAGCTATTTTCAGTGCCCAAAACCCTCAATTTTCCTCTGGAAATTTTGGTAGAATTGCAGCAGCCAAAACAGTCCAAAACTTGCTACACTTGCACAGAATTTTCACAGCACATGCACAGGATTTTTCAGTCATCAAAACTCACTCAAACTCTTCCTTGTTTGGCCCAAAATTCTGAACACATTTAGCCCTTCCTTTGAGAAGTGTTTCGGCCAGCTTAGAGGAGGAAATTGCAGAATTTTTTCCCTCCATAAAACTCCCCAAAAATCGGCAGCAAGGAGGCGCGCGCAAGCTGGAAATTCCGCCTTTGCTGTCCAAGAAACCTAAAGCCATTAGGAGTCTATCTAAACACCACCATCAAACCCTAAACCAATCTTCTCCAACTTTAAATCATAACCACCATTTACCCTCCCCATTCTACACGAAAATTTCAGCAACTTCTCTCTGCAAATTTTCAAAAATACAAGAGTTGTTCCAAGCAAAAATCGAACACACCTTAAGGTAAGCACAAATCCTTTCAACCTCTTGATGCCATTTTCTCTAATGATTCTTTTCTCCTTCTTCTACCCTTAAATCACGCCTTATAGAGGCTGATTTCCTCTTCTTCCTTAATTTTTGGTCAAGTGAATCAAAGGAGGTAGCTTCTCTCTTCTCCTCAAGCGAACTCGGGACGATCACCATAGGAGCATCGAGACCTCATTACCCGGTAGTTGCAAGGTAAGGGAATACCATCCCTTGATGTCGAAAGTAAATTGTGATGGTGTTTATTAGCGAGATAAACATGTGGTCGTAGTATTTGATCTTTGAGGATTGAATAGTTTACTTGGAATTAAATAGGAGATTGCGAATT
Source organism: Voacanga thouarsii (assembly GCA_026120185.1). Lineage (NCBI taxonomy): Eukaryota > Viridiplantae > Streptophyta > Magnoliopsida > Gentianales > Apocynaceae > Voacanga > Voacanga thouarsii. The sequence continues at coordinate 88,760 of JANUWF010002378.1, read as the reverse complement.
GCTATGGAAATAAATGGGATTAGAGCATGTTTGAATTAATTGAGACCCTGATCATGATATTATATGGTTTAGATCAGGTGGATAATTGAGGAAAGCCAGCGGTGATTTTTATCGCATTTATCTGAGGCATATCAAGTAAGTCCTTGCATAAACTCTTTTATTAAATGTTGTGATGGTAAGTCCTTCTATAAACTATTTTGTTAAAGGTTGTGATGGCAAGTCTATGTTGTAAAGCTATTGTTAAACTATGTTTGTTTGGGTTGTAAACGTGGATATTTATTCTTTAAACGGTTTTGTCAAACTAACGGTTTTTAGCAAGAAAACTATTCTTTTCCTTAAATTTTTAGAAATCTCTTTTAAAGTAAACCACGTTTTACAAAGCCAATGTTTGGAAATATTTTGAATCAGGAATTAACAGATATGTTCGTTAAGTACTCAATAAGGGTAGGCTAACAATACTAGTCTTGGAGGGCTAGCGTGAGTCTTCTGGCTGGAGGCCACCTCTAGAAGATGAACTCTGCTTGAAAAGGCGATAGTGTTGGTTGGTCAGGCCAGTCCGAGCTAGCATTATGTCTGAAAGGTATTATTTATATTCCCGGCATGGACACCCGGATGGTTTTGTTGGGTGTAGAGATGGAGGAGTATCTCACCCGGTGGGCTGTACACTCACCTTGATCAGAACGCCCAACGTGTGGTAATCTGGCCCGGACAAGGTGCACAAAGTGTGGTGCCTTGGCCAACTTGTTCTCATGGAGCCCAACGTGTGGTGACATGACTTTTATCCATGTGGAGCATTTATTTTGTACAAAGTGTGATAATGAAAAAAACCCACTCCTTGCGAAAAGAGATTGTTTATGACTTGCCAAATTATTTTTACAAATGTTTTACACTTTGCATACACGAACTATTTAAAAACACCATGTGCACACACAGGACTTACTGAGATTTATTCTCACATTGTTTTACATCATCTTTTTAGGAGATAGACTGTGTTGAGTCAGCGGGGCATGTAGTAGTTGAAGCTTTTGCTATTTTCTCTATCCATTCTAGTAGACATTTATTGCTTATACTTCTAAACAATATTTTGTTTTATTCCGTTTTGCTCCAAGTTGAGGCTGATGTAATAAGAATATTTCTTTATTCATCTAAGTTGATCCTTTTGGAGATTGCCTTTATATTTTATACCTCGTTCTAAAGACCCCTTGTCCTACAGGACGGGGTGACATCCCCACCCTTTTAGGGTACGTAGTCGTGGTGTGTTACACAAGGCGATGTGTCTTTTTGGTCCTCAGAATAGCCCATAAGTCCTAACTAATTTTGGGTTGAGGAATTGGTCTCAGTTCAAGAGGATTTTGTTTTATTTTATTTTATTCAGGATGTCTAATTTGTTATTAGATTGGAATAAAATAAATAAATAAAATAAAATAAGAGTTGAGAGAAATTAATTATCTAGTTTAATTGGTTAATTAATTATTCAGGGCCTAGGTCCAGTATGAATAATTAGGAAATTAACCTGGGTTTTAAACTAGGGAGAATAATTAATGTTTAATTATTTATTGGGTTATTTATATAGGCCTAAGAAATAAATAATTAAAGATTAATTATTTTGGTTCATTTGAGCTCATTAATTATATATTGGGTTATTTATAAAAACCCAGGAAATAAATAATTAATGTTTATTATTTTGGGCCTTTTGGGTCCAAGAGAAATAATAAATATTTTTCCGGCCCAATAGTTTGGACCTTAGGGTTTTTTCCAGATACGGTTAAGAAGAGTTTAGGGTTAAGCCAAACTCATTCTGATGATAACATTCGGGTGTTTTGAAGTATGATATTCCGGTGATATGTTTATTAGAGATTGAGAGACCTAATTTTGGCTAGCCAATAAACAAGTCTCTAGTAAAAAAACCCTAATCTCCCTTGCCAAACAAGAGACTCACGTAGGTCTCTCTCTGTCTCTCATGCCTCCCTCTTCTCTGTTTTCTGCTTGGGGCTTTGCTAACCAATAGCAAGAGAACCAAGGAGATTTGAGATTGTTCCTCTTCACTATTGTGTTCACCGACTTGAGGTTGGGCAGTGGAATATTCTGAGAGATGAAAGGCTTGGCGTTCATGCAAACAAGGCGAAGTTGGAGGCTAGCGGGTTTTCAACCAGAAGTTTTTTCAAGTGGGCAAGGCGAAGCGATTCCCGTCGTTCAATCCACTTCTACTCAACCTAGTAGGCTTAAGGAGCGCAAATGTATAATCTTTACACTTCCGTGTGGCCTTTAAGGCTTGCGATTTTTTTTCCTTTGTTTTTTTTCCGTCACTGCTTGCTTCCCCTATTTTCCCGTCCCTCAATTTTGACTGAATCAAGAGCACATATAGGACTTCCTGAGAAATTCCTTTCATACACAATTTTTCTGTGTCATATTTAAGGAAGTATTAGACTTGAGGTGGGCGTTTTGTAGAGACATCGTCTGTCCGAGTTTACCTTGCTTATTTATTTATGAATGAAGAGATGTTTGTCTTTAGACTATTTTATTTGAGTCATGAATTTTAGATTGTACGCTTTAAGTTTTCCTTTCCTAAGAGCTCATTACAAGTTTGATATGATATGTTTTGAGTTGAGATTATTACTTATTTGTTTTTCTCGTAGTTATAAAAGCCCCTGGTCTTAGAGCCTATGTTTAGGCATTATGACCAAGATTGATGAAAAATACTTATTTAGGTATTTAAATCTGTTACTAACCTCAATTTTTACCTATAGTTAGGATGGCTATACAAGACAGACATAGAAGATACAGATGAGGAATAGGCCTATAGGGCCTTTAGAGTGCTAGAACTTTAGGGATTATAGATACTCCTTTTTCCATGCTCTAATTGAGTCCAACATTTGAGGTTTACAATGATTATTTCTCTATATGTTGTTTTTCTCCTTCCATACTTTGGTCAAATTAGAATGACGATGTCTTGTGACATACGACTTCTTCTATAGAGACATAACATCCTTTTTTATGAGTACATGGTTGAGTAAATTTCCTTGCTATGTTTTCTACTACAATGTGATTGTTATCATCTGGTCTTGCTTTTAGCATTCATTTATTTGAGGTAAAATATCTATCTTATCTTCATGTAACTTTTTGAAGTGTTCAATGTGCCTACCATATGAAGAAGGCACCAAGATAAGGAGTGACCATTTGTGGGATGACTACCCGTGGAAGGGGAAGGCACAGGGCAGGGCCAACCATATCTGTATACGAAAGTACACCACCTCCCATGCTTGAGGAAGAAGTAAAAGGAAACCAAGAGAATGGAGCAGGGTCGGAAGGACCAGAAGAAGCCTCAATAGGACGAGCATTTAGTAAAATGACAGATTTACTACGCACGCTATTAGAATGAAGGACATCTCATGGAGAAGACAAGGAATTGAACAGTCCCTAAAATTCCAACCACCCATATGCTTTGGTGAAGCGGGATAAGATTAGAAAGTGAAGCGGTGGACAAAACAGATGGTGAACATCTTTTCCACACTGTAATACACTGAACAACGCATGGTGAGGTTCACGGCCTTTAGACTAAGAGGACCGCTAGGGATTGGTGGCAGCAGATTCAAGAGGAGAGGGACAGAACAGGCCGGGAATAAACCTGGGAAGGATTCGTTGCGGCATTTTGAGTGGAGTATGTTACGCAATGGATTGCAGAAAAAAAAGAAGGCGAATTCCAGAATCTAAAAAATGCGGCTACAAGGATGAAAAACAAAGATAAGAGTCGGGTGATTCATAGACCACCATCCCCTTAAAAGCAGAACAGTCATAAACGACCTACGGGTCGGTAGTGGAGTGATACAAGAAAATTGGTTCAAACCATCCATACAAATGCTTTATCTACATGGCTACGTATCATTTCTATGGTAAGCAAGGTCACTTAGAGGAAAATTGCTAGTTCAAGAACCCTCCAAAGAAGTGCTATAACTACAGGGACTTTAAACACCTAAGGAACAACTATCCCAGGCCCACAAGAAACGGCCCAAGAAACCCTACTCAACCAGTGGCTAATAGAGGATATAGCACTGAGGCATCGAGCAGTGGGGGATATAAGTCCCAGGTGAAGACAAAAGTTTTGCGCTGAACAGAGAGGAGGTCGGTACAGACACGACTGTGGTGGAAGGTACACTCTCTACCTGAGTCTGCTTTCTAAGTATTTTAGTAGAGCACGATTCCACGCACTTTAGTATTGTGAAGCATGAGCATCTGGTGGTGTTGGTCTAGGACGAAATTATCATTTGTTCGATCTATAACCGAGTGGCAGATATATCTTGAATTTGGAAGTTCAAATTTGTGGTAAAAACATAAAAGTTGAGCAAGGCTATGGGTCGCCGCATCAGAGAGCTTTGGAACTAACAAATACCGATGGCTAAGATATTATGGGAACATCACAGAGTATAAGACGCGACTTGGGAAGCAGAGGATTAGGTGAAGAAGAGATACTTGAACTACCCTAGGGGTAATACTCGCAAATTTCAAGGCAAAATTCCTTTAAAGAGGGGAGGATGTAAAACTCCACACGAAGTCATTATGGGTAGTGCAGGATCATATGTCATATTAGTGGCATGTCTTCCGGTTAAAAAAATATATTGGTAGACATCTTATTTGGGAGGTGATGAATGTGTTTTGCAGATCACTCACATTAGTTTGTTGTAGTTGTTTGTGTCATCTTTTGTAGCCTTGTTTTGGGTACATATGCATATATGTGTGTATATATGTATATAATCAAATATGAAGTAATTTCTTACTAGTAGAGAGTTTAATGTCATTTTGATACTATAATAATTATTTTCCTAATCATTTTGTTAATATGTGTGTGTGGATATATTATCAACCGATAATTTAAATTGAGAATAATTACTAAATATTGTTTTACTCGTTTACTAAATTAAAAATCCTTAATTTATTTTTTTTTCTTATTCAAGTTTTAGTATACAGTTTTGTATGCATTTAATTCCTATCGGTTTATCCATTAAAAATTACCTACTATTTTAATGGAAGTCCAAATTAATTCCATTTCTGCTATTACCGTAAATGACTGATAATTAATGTTTACTTGCAAACTTATATCTATCAACTAATTAGTATTTATAAAAGCTTTCTTGAACTTTTTTTAATGAATAAATGTTTATATGGTTTGGAACCTACTTTATATATATATATATATGCTACAAACTCATGTGTTATTTATTTACTAATTTTTTCTTTCCTTTTTGCACTATCAAATTTTCATTTTTCTTAATTTATGCAAGTATTATTAGCAGCCATGTTTTATTAATCTAAGGGACCAGTTGTTAACTTACTTCTTTAATCATTTAATTCATTTACTATATTGCGTATTTAATGACCGAACTATTGAAATAATTATTCATCCATTTAAATATTGTACTAGGAAATTATTACTCTTTTACTAAATAGTAGTCTTTTAATTTAATTGTTGTTGATTGAATGGTCTGTTTAAATATTACATACCTAGTCATTAGTTGATTTCCTATTAATTGATTTAATCAATTATTGTTGTGACTACTTTACTAATATGTATACACTTACTCTTGTATCTATGTATTTACCATTTAATATTAAATATCTGTTATTCATCACGCAATATTCATTTATTTGTTTAACCATATGGTTATTAGTGAGATCTACACATATACGGGTATGTAACACATTATGAGTATTATACTAGATGATTGAAGTGGATGCTTAAGAGTTGCAGGGAATGATTGTTGAGATCAAAATTTATTAGTAGAGATAGGTTGTGACTAGACTTTTAATTTCTTGTTAGGTCAAGCTGCACTTCAGATCCCTGCAATCCAATAATTCACCTTACTAAGTGATCTCGACAGGTAAATCCGTGCATTAAATATTTGCTACTAAAGCTCTGAATTGCATGTCAATTGGAAAATGATTATTGTATAATGATGTGATTATTTAGGAATGCAAGCTTGACTACTTCTCATTAAAAGTTTATATACAGGCAAGGGTTTTACTAGAAAATCACCTTTTATTTGAAAAATTATTTTACCGCAAATCATTTGAAAATCAAGCTTGCATGACCAAAGGGTGTTGGAAATGTTTTCATTGATATTAGAACTTCAAAAATGTAATGAAACTTTAAGTACTCAATAACGGTAGGCCTCGGGGACTAACCTTTGAAAGGTAGGGCAAGTTTCTTTGTAGGAGTCCACCTCTAAGGGATGAGCTCTATCTAGAAAAGGTGATAGTCGTAGTAGGTCAGGCCTGTTCGAGCCAGCTCATCTGTCCAAGTGGTCTATTATTCCGGGGTGGACATCTAGTAAGTTAAGGAAAGAGATGGAGGAGTATCTTATTTAGTGATCCATACATCTACTACACTATGATGCAATGTTTCACAGTGTTTGTCATGATGCAGGGTTTTATGGAAAGACTATGATGAAAGGTTTCATAGCCGTTTATTTTGAGTGGTTTTTGTTTTTTACTTATTACTATGAATGAGATCTTTGTAAAGTTGATCATTATGAGTATTATGATGAATTTGATTGGGAAGTTCATTGGCAAAAACATGGGGATTCATTAGCTCGTTATTTAGTACGAATCAGTGAAATGGCAGAATCCATAAAATTTATACAATAGGCTTTGGGCTTCAATGTGGTATACCACTCACTTTGGTTATGGAAAGTATTTAACTTGCAATCAACTTTTGATAATTGGTTTCAGAGTGCATTTAGTAAAGCTATTTTAGCTCAATCAAGAACATGTAGGACTTGCCGAGAAATACCTTTCTCACACAATTTTTCTCTATCATATTTCAAGAAGTACTAGACCTGAGGTGGGCATTTAGTAGTGACAAGGGATGTCCAATTTTTCCTTGCTTATTTATTTATGATTGAAGAGATGTGTGTCTTTAGACGAAGTTTTATTTGAGTCATGAGTTTTGGATTGTATGCTTTAAGTTTTCCTTTCTCGAGACCTTGCTATAAGCTTGATATGATTTATTTTGAGTGTAGATTATTACTTATCAGGTTTTGTCACGGTTATGAAGACCCCTTGTCTCAAGGTTAGGGTGACATCCCCGACCCTATCAGGTCACATATTAGTGGGGTGTTACATTATTATCCCCATCTAGCTGCCATTTCCGCTTTTACAGAGGGATAGAATATCCCATCAAATAAATTATGATCCCAATTTCGTTTTTCCTTAGCTATGGATACCTTTTCTTGAATTTACCAAGTTTCATCTTCCTCAATTTTGGCAACCGACCCAATTAAGCCTTAATCTCCTGAATTACATATCCAACTTGTCAACTACATTGATAGGGACTATATTTATTACCAAAGCTAGACGTCCCTACCTTATTCCCCATGGAATTTATATTTTCAACTCCTTAAGTTTCTCATTCCTTATATTCTATTTCCCATTATACATACTTTTCATTTTCTTTCCTTTTTGATAGGGGCTAAATTCATCATAATTTTCCTAATTATTTGAGGTTAATTTGACATACGTTTAATTTCAATATTAGGCATATTCCTTCCTATTTGACATTTTGCATGTGGAAAGTGTTTTTGAAGAATTTGTGTAGGATTAAAGAGATTTCGAGAAAAATATGGAAAATTCCAGACTTGACCAGGCGCCAAGTCCAGCTAGTACACTAGGGGCCCAATCTGCTCTAGAAAAGCAGACGAAAAATAGAGCAAACAGAGAGGAGCCAACCAGAATGCCCCTAGCACTTTATGGACTGAAGTGACCTGGCACCAGGACCGGTTTGTGCAGAGGCAATTTTGTGCACGAACTTGGAAGAAACGGTTTGCAAACTAGTTGTCCATCGACATTGTCATATCTCGAACATTACTGTAACCCTTTCACCCTCGAATCATCCGCATTAGAATTATTAGAACATAGGAGGAGCATTCCAAGGCAATGAATTAGTATGCCTCTAATTGTAGCCATCTTGGGAAATAATCAGGAAGCCTGCACACTCACTCTTTTTTCTTTTTCTTTTTATGGAACGGATGAGTTGCCTTTTGGCAACAATTAGTGTTTCTAGGAATGTATGATTATATAATAAGACAGAATTAAACCATTTAATGGTTGGAATCAACTAAAACCTGTACCATGCATTTGATGTGAAGAAGCATCTCAGTTGGCATTAGAAGCGGACCAACACTGCTAAATAGTAGAGCTTAATTGTGTAGCTAAATCATCAAGTTTTTGGGATAACATTTATGGGTAAAGATATAACTGTCACGCACTTATTTGTTTTCCGTCATGTGAATTGAGATTCGAAAACTTCTTGTAATGTTTCGTTGAGAAATTTTCATATTTCACGACATTGAGGATTTGAAGAAGCGAGCTGCCTTAAGTTTTTTCTCTTAATAATTTCTTAATGACAAGGTTTAATAATAGTGTGCGTATAATATCACATATAATAAATATAATAATTTTTCTGAAGATAGACTGTCTTTTATATTCTTTAATATAAATATAAATATTTTTAATTTATAGTTCTGGAGAAGTGAGTAGCAGGAAGGGATGTCACATTTGACTTTAAAATTAACAACTCAAGACACATCTTAAATGCACGTAAAATATGACTATTCCCAATTAATATCTCTCTAATTTTTTTTATATATAACACTACAAAATAAAATTTTAGTGCATAGCATGGTTCTGAGGCTGTTTTTCACTTTTAACATTATCGAACGGGCCTTATTGTGGAAAAAATATCTACAAAATTTGGATTCAATATCAAATAGCTTCTTTTATTCTTCTCACTTTTGTATTTTTATATTTTTAAATATTCTTATTTTTTATTATTTACAGTACCAATGCAATTATGATATATTTTTACGCTTTCATTTAATTGAAAAGGCTATATTGTATTTAAGATAATCACAATAAAATACTACCAATTGTAATTCTTTTCGATTTTGGGTAAGGAGAGTGAGCCATTACATACTATATATTAGTGGTAGCCATTTAAATATCCATTTGAATTTTAGATAGACTTAAATGGAATTCAATTCATTTGTTTTCTCACCTTATCTTAAATCCCTCAAGGCAAATCTTTGATGGAGAATTGAATGAAAGAATTTTTAACTATCAGCCTTAAGGGAAAAGTGAATAACACATACACACACACACACAAATATATATATATATATATATATATATATATATATATATATATACATGTATTGAAGAACTAGTCGGTCTAATTGTTGAGAAGCTTTGATTTTTCGGATATCTTCCTTAAGAAGAGCAATTTCAGATTGGAGATCTTGAATAGTAACAGATGTCGAAGGTTTAGAAGGAAACCTGCTAAGGATATCTGTTAGATTGTAAGTGTTGGAAATCCTTGGATGTCAAGAAAAAGGATTGGAATTTGATGAAGAAGGTTGATCAAAACTCTCCAAGAGTACTCTCCCTCTCCCAGTGGTTAGAATTCCCTTTCTAACTTTTAATATTTGTAATAGTATTTTCATTTATGTAATTTTGCTTTCTATTGTAATAAATCTATTTTCTGTACTTCTTCTTCTTCTTCTACATGCATCTGCATAAGGTTGGTTAAGCAGCCTAATTTATTTATTTTATACTTACTACTTTTTGTGTATTTTATACCTGCATTTGCATATGGTCGGCTAAGCTGCCTCATTTATTTCTTCTGTACTTACTGGTTTTGTTAATTTGTGCATTCCGTATGCGACCTGCTCCCCCTTGTTAATTTCTCGTACCTTATGAGATCCCTCTCCAATATAGGAAAGAACTTAATAGGAGAAAATCAGACAAACCTATTCTCACTGATCTCTAGCATAGAATAGTTGAAATTGAAAAATCAATCATTCCAGAGTCTCCTGAGCAGGTTGGTTCCAAAAATTCTATTTTTGTTTTAAATCAAAATGATCCTGATAATTATTCTGATGATAGTCCAGAATCTCCTCCAAACCTTGGTGTTTACTTAGGAAAATTGCTTCTGCTACAACCTGGCATCCTGCTTTTCAGATTGAATAGACATTCCAATTAGAAAACTTCTCAAAAGTTGTACTATCTTAGAGCCACTCATCTAGATGTTGCCCTTGAGGAAAGTCCCAACATTCTTCAAAACTATTACAATGCTAACAACATCTATGAGTGGAACATAGATGGTCAATTTGAGTACAACATTATGTTTAAATTTCAGCAAATAACCATGGTAGCCACTGCTTATCACACTACCAATAATTGTTCTGATCAGCTTGCAGCTCATGTTCATGTAGCAGGTTTAATAGGACAACTCAAAGGTTAGTGGGATGAACGTCTCACTGAAGCAGACTGGCATAACATTTTTCATGCTGTCAAGACTAACCCAAATGGTCCACCAATCCTTCATGATGGAGAACCCATTTCTAATGCTGTGTTAACCCTTATCTTCACCATCACTAAAACTTTTATAGGTAATCCTGGAATTTTCAGAGAAAAGTCTACTGAAATCCTGAACAGCCTTAAGTGCAAAATCTTATCCGATTTCAGATGGTAAAAGGATATCTTTCTCACCAGGATCTATGTAAGACCCAATGGAAATAGCCAATACTGGAAAGAAAAATTCCTAGATGGGCTTCCAAAATCCCTTCGTGATCTTGTTCGTTAAGAACTCCAAACCCAGTACAATGGTGTTGTACCTTATGAAACCATTACTTTTGGCCAATTAACCAGCTAAATCCAATAGATTGCTCTCAAAATCTGTCGTCAAGATAAGATACTAAGACAAATAGCTAAAGATCGTGTCCAGTGAAGTAAAGACTTAGGCACATTCTGTGAACAATTTGGACTACCCTTATGTAGTACCAAACCCCATAGGAAACATAAACATAAACAATCCTTCTATAGACCTCCTCACTTTAGGAAAAGGTTCAATAGTTCAAAGAGGCCAGCACTTCCCGCTCCTCCTACAAAACCTTACAGTCCATAAAAAGCTACCAAGTCTAGGTCTAAAACCAAGCCTATAGCAGCCCAACCCAAAACAGTTATCTGTTTCAAATGTAACCAACCAGGTCACCATGCCCGGTTCTGCAAAGTTCACGAAAGAATCCAAGCAATAGACATTTCGAAAGATATTAAGCAATCTCTTAACAATATTCTTTGTCGAAGTGATACTTCTAATTTCTCAAATGCTGATAATGAACAGAAATTCAACCAAATTCAAGAAGATGATATTCATTATTCTTCGTCTTCTGATTTTATAGAAAATGATCATTTTACCCAATATGATCAACCAGTCATCAATACTCTGACAACAGAACAGGGTCTTCTCCTTGAACTAATCAGTAAGCTTCTTGATTCTGCAAACAAGAAGGAGTATGTTAAATGATTCAAGTAAATTCTTGATCAACCTTCTACATCAAATTCCAATCATTTTTCCCAACATCCAAGGATTGCTAACACCTACAATCTAAAAGATATCCTTAACAGGTTTCCTTCTAAACCTTTAACATCTGTTACTATTCTAGATCTCCAATCTGAAATTGCTCTTCTTAAGGAAGATATCCGAGATATCAAAGCTTCTCAACAATTAGACCGATTAGTTCATCAAAATCTCTGTTCTCAAAAGAAACCAGAACAACTAATATAAGAATCTACTGATACAAATTTCCTTAACTATCTTTCAAAAATGTCTATCTAAAGGTGGTATGTTCGATTCACTTTGGTTATTCAAAATTCTCTAACTGTAGAAATTCTAGCACTTGTTGATATCGGAGCTGATCTCAACTGCATTCTGGAAGGTCTTATTCCTACAAAATTTTTTGAAAAAACTAGAGAAACTCTCCGCTCAACCAATGGTAAGAAAATATGTATTAGTTTCAAACTTTCAAATGTTGAGGTAAAATATTCTTCATTATCTGTCTTTACTTCCTTCTTACTTGCCAAAGATATTACTCACCTTGTAATCTTAGGCACCCATTTTATTCGACAGATCATTCCATTTGTGGTGCTCAAAAAACGCATTCAGGTAGAACATCTAGACCAAAAGATGCTTATTCCTTTCAATAGGTCTCTTCTTGAAAAAGAACTGTAGCTTCTAGAAAACAAGACAGCCCAAATCAATTTCTTCAAAAAAGATATAGCCATTTAATGTCTTCAACAGTATCTAATTGAACCAGGAATCAAAGCCCAAATTGCAAAAATGGATACTCATATCCAGACCCGACTTTGTTCTGATCTTCCAACTGCATTTTGGAATAGAAAACAACACATTGTTCGACTTCCATACGAGCCAGACTTTGATGAAAAATTCATTCCAACAAAGGCGCTTCCTATCCAAATGAATCATGAGCTCACAACTCATTGCCAAAAAGAGATAAACGATCTTCTACAAAAATGACTAATTTCTCCTAGCAACTCTCCTTGGAGCTGTGCAAGATTTTATGTCAATAAAAATGCTGAACTTGAGCGAGGTGTTCCAAGACTTGTCATCAATTACAAACCTATCAATTCAGCCCTCAAATTGATTAGGTATCCTATTTTGAACAAAAAAGATTTGTTAAACAGACTACATTCTTCTTTACTATTTTCAAATTTTGATTTGAAATCTAGTTTTCGGCAAATTCAAGTTGATCCTAGAGATTGCTACAAAACAGCTTTTACAGTTCCATTTGGCCAATATGAATGGAATGTGATGCCTTTTGGATTAAAAAAATGCTCCTTCAGAATTTCAACGAATTATGAATGAAAATTTTAATCCATTTTCTCAATTTATTATTTTTTACATTGATGACGTTCTAATTTTTTCTCCAAATTTAGATCAACATTTCAAACATTTAAAAACTTTCTGTCAAACGGCAAAACATAATGGTTTAGTCCTTTCAAAAACTAAGTACAATCTTTTTCAAACCAATGTCCGATTTTTGGGACATCAAATTCAACAGGGAACTATTACTCCTATCCAGAGGTCAATTCAGTTTGCTGACAAATTTCCATATCAAATTGTTGATCGAACTCAACTCCAGTGCTTTTTGGGTTGTCTCAATTATGTTTCTAAATTTATTACTCTCATTAAACCCTTACACAACAGACTTAAACAGCCTCATCCTCCATGGACTGATGTCCATACTTCCATTGTCAAGCAGGTTGAAATGAAAGTCAAGACTCTTCCTTGCTTGGCACTTTCTAACCCTTCTGCCTCCAAAATAGTCGAAACAGATACTTTTGATATCGGCTATGGTGGTGTTCTTAAACAAGTCAAAGATGGCAAAACACATATAGTTGCATTTGCATCAAAGCATTGGAATAGTTCTCAACAGAACTATTCTACAATAAAAAAAGAAATTTTGGCAATTATTTTTTGCATTTCAAAATATATATATATAAAAGATGTTCAAAATCTTGCCTCAAAACATATACCTGCTAGGTGGCTAGCTATTTTATGTATTTTTGATTTCGATATAGTGTATATCAAAGGTTCTTCAAATTCTATTCCTGAATTTTTAACTCGGGAATTTCTGCAAGGACGATAATTATACCTCCCAAAAAGACTAAGCCTCTGAAACTCAATGAGCTTCCAACCTTACCTGCACCACCTGTAACACAGGTCCCCAAAAAGGATTCCAGCAAATCCTCCGCTTTTGGTAAATCTAGATTTACCTCCCTGAAAGATTATGCCATGAGCATACCTCAAACAGCTACTTCTCAATCAGGCAAAATACAGGAGCCTCTCTCCCTCACAAACATAACAAAAGCCAGTTGGGCTGATATTGTAGAATCTCAATATTTACAAGATGCCCAAACTCAATAATTCTTCAGCCCATCAGACTTTGAAAAATGGTGCCAGCAAATTAACTTCAATTTCAAATAAGTAACCGAATAAGTAACCCCTTCTGATTCAAAATCGGTGGCGGTAAAAAACCCCCCATAAACATTGGAGCTTCAAGCTCCAAAATCACTAGTACGATGCAATCGGCATCCCAACAGGCTCTGTCTTCTGAGCCCAAACCTGTTTCTTCCAGGTTCTCTTCGACTCAAGAACTTTCTTATATTAAAACTCCCAAAGTATACAAAATTTTGCAAAAGGAACCCAAATTTTGGGATCAAAACCCACAAAAGGCAGCTAGGCAACTCTTGGGCCCATATGTCAATTTTATTCTAAAATCTCCCAACTTTACTCAAAAATAATACGACTTCATTCTTGCAGATACCAAAAGTGCCTCTTTCCATCCACACAACGACAAATAGACTGAAACATAAATTACCAATACTTCAGTCCAAATACACTCTATCCATACTTCTTCTGCATGGAAAGCTTCTCCCAGTACATTTAACAAATTCTCCCAACATTTTGACCCATTGGTTTACAACTATTGGGACTATCAACAGGCACGGATGAATGCTTTTACTTTTCAAAATCGTTTTCAAAATCACTCTTGGTTTCTTTATTTTAACAAACGAAACTCAGCCCAGTTAGTGTTCTTGCATTGGTTTATCAACCATTGGTGGCCATGTTACGGGCCTACAGAATCAATTCTCCCAGAACCTGTTCAGGAAGGATTTGATTATTTCAAAAGCAGGTATTTTAATCTACAGCCAGCTGTTCCACTACTATTCCATTTCTTCAGTATATTCAAGCTCGCTTGGTTATATTCCCATAAGTTTTCCTGCTTCAAAGAAGCAGACCAGCAAGGTCTTCCTTACCTAGCTCTTCAAGGACATTATAAATGATGGAAGGACTGGAATGCCCAGAACACTTATATTCCCTCCATCGACAAATGGTTTAAGGCTAACCCAAATTATCTGTCTTCCTCTGATAGCCAACAAACTGGATTTCTACAACTGAAATCAATTGCAGCAGTAACTTCCAAAGAAGGTTTTCTAACAGCCATGGAGAACTTTTTACAACAAATGAAAAATGAACCTTCTGAACCGTCCGCAAAACAGTCCTTTGAAGACACTCCTCCAGATGACCAAAATGACGACGAAAAAGAATTTGAAGAATTTTATTTTTTCGAATAAACTTCTTTAAAAAAAAATTATGACATCACAAGTAACAGTAGCATGACATCATTAGTAACATCACAAGTGACATTGGGAAGGCATCATTGATGACATCACAAATAACATCAGTAGGACATTAACAAACTACTAGCATCACCAATAACATCATGGTATCAAAGCCATGATATATATTTTGAAATGCATATAGGAAAGTCCTTGGTATTAGAGCCAGATGAAGAAGTAAGGTAGATTATTCTTGTTTTTAGTTGATTATGATGAATTCCATGTGGATCTGATCTGAAATTAATAGATCTATGAATTATTCAGTATATCTTGTATAGAACTATGGACTCTACAACAGATCTGTTGAGATAAGGAAAGACGTCTAATGTCATCAGATCTACTCTACTAGTTGTTTAACTAAGTTATAAAAGCCGTTGTTGAATTGAGGTTGTTGATTGACTCAGGACTTGTATGAGATGAGAATTTATTCTCATGGCCTTATCTCTCTCAGATCTTATATTTGACTCTATAGATCTATCCTCTATTTACTGAATGTTCATATCTATTATGCTAAAAAATAGATCTCTATGTTTTACATCATAACTAACTGAGAACTTGAATGTCTTTCTTATGGAACTTGACAGTAATGATCACTAAGTTACGGGAAGTAAGTACATCCATCTGTTTTTCGTGCATTTTATTTAACTACTTTTCTTAAAGATTTGCATCATGTCTTCATTCATTCGCTCCTTTTCTAGATCCACTCCATCCTCTTCTTTCTCCAATGCTTCTTCTCAAAATTCTTCAAAATTAAAGGAAGAGTATCATTACTCTAACCTTCAATAATCCATTGACAATTGAAAAATTCCTAAGTTCTCTCCCAATGAGATTTATAAATCTCCCAAATGGTCACTTACTAGTGACTATGTCATCAGGACTGTTGAAGAAACAGTTCAAATTGATTCGGACTGCAAAGAAATTAGACTTTTTTCTGCCAGAGCAATCCAACGTTTTCAACAAAAATATAATTATCTCCATTTTGGACTTGTCCAAATTGTAGCCAAACCCCTCTCCAGAGAAGGACTCGATACCTCTCTCCTCCTATATCTCCGAGATACCGGATTCATAGATTTTAATGATTCACTCTTAGACATGGTAGAAACTAGCCTTTACAATGGACCAGTTCATTTTGACTGTTTTCCAAACTTTTCGGTATCTATTCGAGATCTAAATATATTGTATAGTCTAACACTCAATGTTAAAACTGCTAATTACAAGATCAAAACTGGTTCTCTTCCTGTTGCTATCATTTATAGAATTCAGTATAAGGCAATGACTTCTACTTTTAATACTGGTGCTATGAAGACACCTAACCAAGGAGAAACTGTTCTTTTTCAAACTGATTTGCAAAGATCTCATCTTTCAATTCCCAAGCCCGTCTTCTAGAATCGAGTATGTCTTCCTTCCAATTAGCTTCTAACTGATGCAGCTCCTTCTGATAAACTAGAAAATTCTACTGTATCAGAAATCAGACAATTCTCTTGTGGATCTGTAGAAATTACTTTCCAAAGATCTCTCGGCCAAAGGATTTCATATCCCCAATCTATTGCCTTTTCATGAGGAATCCAACCACCTCGACATTCAGTATCCTCTATAGTTACCCATCTACAAGGTATCAATCTCGACTCTAGAATTCCTCAAGCCAGGTATGTTGTCCGGCCTGAAACTGATGATACTGAGATAGATTTACCTACGTCACCTACTCATTCTGCTATGGCAGGAGAACTTAATGTTCATCAGACCGATGATAAAGAAGTATAAAATGTTTTTTTATTGACAAAACCAAATTAAGAAAAGAATTTTATTCTCTTCCAAATCTTTCTAAAAGAATATGGTTCTTTGAAAACTTTCAAGGATCTGACCAACAGAAAGTTCAGGATTCTTATTATAATTTTTTAAATTCAATTAAAAAATAAATTAATTTCTTTTATGGTTTGAAGCGTATGCTGAAGTCCATAATATTGATTATCCTTTTACCTCTTTTGTTAATGTTTCAAAATTATGGCAAACTGCCCAGGGACAAAATATTTCTGCTGAATTTCCCCCTGGTCAGAAATTCAAAATTCATTTTGGAGCAAAACAAATTGATGCCACTCTTTTTAAAAGGAAAGATAAAAACGATGATATGCTTCGTCTAAAAGACATTCAAAATATTTATGAACAAAACAATTATACAAACAAATATTTGCAAACTATTGGTGAATATTTGATTTTAAAACCAAGTATTTCTTTAACTTCGATTATTCCTGAACCTAGTACTTCTTCATCTTCAATCCATTTGTTCTGACCTTATGAGATTCCTCTCCAATATAGGAAAGAACTCAATAGGAGAATATCAGACAAACCTATTCTAACTGATCTCCAACATAGAATAGCTGAAATTGAAAAATCAATCATTCCAGAGTCTCCTGAACAGGTTGGTTCTAAAAATCCTATTTCTGTTTTAAATCAAAATGATCCTAATTCTGCTTCTGATAATTATTCTGAAGATAGTCCAGAATCTCCTCCAAACCTTGGTGTTAACTTAGGAAAATTGCTTCGCCTACAACCTGGCATCCTGCCTCTCAGATTGAGTAGACATTCCAATTGAAAAACTTCTCAAAAGATGTACTATCCTAGAGCCACTCATCTAGATGTTACCTGATGTGTTCGGACTTGGGAATAAAAATCATACAAAAACTAAGCACATTTCCAATCAAGTTTAAATTAAAACGTTCAACCAAAATCATACATATAAGCAAGCGTACTCATTATTAATTGAGCATAGGGTTTAAACGAATATCGATCCTCAAGGAACAAGTAGACATTAATCACCTTTCTTTCATTGTTTAACCGACTCAATAAAGTGAAAAACAAGTAAAAAGAAAAACAAAATAAAAGAAAATCAAAATAAAAATATATACATGTCAAGGAAGGAGAAGTATGTAATTCAAACCATTGTTTAGATGAACATGATCTCAAATGACCTAACCATTATCATAACTAATTCTTCTCTTGGCACCATGAAGGATAAAGGTAAATTAGCATTACTTGGTCTGTCTCAACTAATTACTACCTTCTAGATAAATTAGCATCACTTGGTCTGTCTCAACAAATTCATCCAAAAGATGCATTAAACACAATCGTTGATTAAATTTCCTTGATCTGGCAAATTTAAAACATGAAAATAATCAATGAATCCTTGGTCTGGCAAACATCAATTAACCTCTAATGACTCAATCTTCAGCAATTAACCTCTTTGGTCTAGCAAGTTAACAGCCAATAAATATGAAATTAATCAATTGCAACTACCATCAACCTCTTTGGTCTAGCAAGTTAATGAAAAGAAAAAACCAATTAATCTCGTAATACGCCCAAGTAATTAAATACCAAGAAGAACAATCAATTAATCAAAAGATCAAATAACTCTAAGAATCACGAATATCTAAAACAATGTTGAATTAAAATAAAACAATTAACATATCATTGTCATGAAAAAGAAAACAAAGTAAAAAAGAGCACTCACATATAAGCATCATTCTTCTTCCTTTGAATACTTTCTTGTACAACCCTCCTTGAACTTAAAGAATTCCTCCTTTGATTGAGTGATTTTCTCTAATGATCAATGAATTCCCCCCCTTTTCCCTTGTGTTTTTCATCTATTCATAGGCTTAGGAAGTGCTTAAACCCGTAGGTACAAAGTTCTTGGCCGAGTAGAAGTTGGAAGATACTAAAACTCCACAGAATACCGAAAATCACGTAGAAAGATCACAGCACCGCCATGGCATCAGAGCACAGCCGGCGCCGCCTTGGCTCTCGGAGCCGGCACCGGTTGTGCTTTGTTCCTCCACTCGTTTGCTGATTTTTCTTCGAATTTTGCACAATGTGTTCCAGAATGTAGCCGGTGCCGCCTTGGTTCTATTCCACCAATTTTTCCGTCGTTTCGAAGTTCGTTTCTACAGTGCAAGGCTGGCGCTGGTTGTAGAGCCCGAGCTGGCACCGCCTCTTCTCTGTTTTGGAACGTTTTTATTTCATTTTACGCTAAAAATCTGCAATAAAGAACAAAATACCTTTCCAAGGGTAAAATCTCAAATATAAAGGAATATGACTAGTTATTGAACAAAATGTATTACAAATAAACCTCAAATAACTAGGAAAAACATAACTAATTTAGCCCCTGTCATATTCCCCCACACTTAGTTCTTTGCTTGTCCTCAAGCAATGTATCAAGAACAAGTAGGAAAACACATGGTTAAATCAATCACTCAATCAATTTCCAAACCATATCTTCAATGCTTTCTTCATTCAAGAACATAAAACACATGCTACTACATCTTTCACAACCAATGCAAGACTTGTGTTAGTGATAAATGACTCAGTAGAACCATCACAATACTTAACAATATTCTCAAACCATTGGAAAGAATTTAGCTCAAAAAGAATATGCGTTCCATATGCTTACTTTTCATACACTCTCTCCACTAATCCAAGACATATCATGATTCTACTTAGGTCAAGTAGGACTTTTAAGCTTGTAATGTAAGGCTAAAGGCTTGTAATGTAGCTTATCAAATGATGGATATAGGAGAATCAAAAGTCAAAGAAAAACTGAGAGTTAGCAAGAAAAGGATAAACAAAATGAATCAATAATTTCCAACTCTTCTTGCTCTCCTATTCCAAGAATCAATCAAACCATGACCTTGTATAGCAATTACAACTCCGCTCAAGCAAATCCTGCATTTTTTCTCTTTTTCTTTCAACTCTTCTTTATTTTTTCCACAAGATCACTCAAATTTTCCAGCAATGGTGTCAAGTACTTTATATGAACTTTAACTTTTTTTTTTTTCAGCTCAATCACCATTCCTTTTGTGATCTTTTCTTTTTTTCTTCTTCCTTCATTGTGTCTTTTCTTTCACTGCTGCTGTTTTTTTTCCCCCTCTTCTTCCTTTCTTTCTAGCAGCTTTTTGCTTTCTTCCCTCACTTATTGCTACTCTTCTTTTCTTTTCTTGTTTTCACACTCTATTTTCTCTTTCTTATCTTTCCCTTTTCTTTTCAACTCAACTTGTTATTGATGCATGACTGAAAGTAACAAGTCATGATCTTTATCCCAACATTCTTCCTCAACATTCTCATTCATATACTTTCATCCACCAAGAGCATAAAGATTTGGAAAATTATTCAAACTCTTAGCAACAAGCAATGGACAAAATATTATGACGGGTTTTAATGAAAGAAATCAACAACTTAGGCTCAAAATAGGCACTAGGGATAATATGACAATAGGTAGGCTTGAAAAGCTCAAACTATCCAAAGAAAGCCTATTACCATCATCCCTAAGTTAAATCATGATTGTCTTTCTTATTTCGCCTCGAGAGGTATTCAAGTAAGTTCTAGAATACTCTATGAATTTTAGTAGAAAAATAGGGTTTAAGAACAATGTATAGCATTTAATCAAGAACTACTTTGTCTAAGTGCGTGCAAAAAGTCATGCATAAGCCATAAATGATCTAGAACATATGCTCTATAGTCCATCATAAAGACATCCAGAAAATTAGAAAATTTTTTGAAAATTTTGCTCAAAATTTGCTCCTAAGAAGGCAAAAGTATATGTATAGAAGACTTGTCAATGAAATCACTCTCCCACACGTAAACTAGACATTGTCCTCAATGGCCAAATAAATATAACAAGACCAACAATACCATGGGACCAAAAATATAAAGGAGAAGAGATAAGACAGACAATACTTCCATTTGGTTGGCATTGTATTGTTCAAGATCTGAATGCTTTGAAGAATGAGGCAGTGCAAAGTACCTAAAAAGAAAAATACAAAAGAGCAAACCAAAGCATAAAAACTAGAAAAGGAAAATAAATCAAAAACAAAAGAAAGAAAATAGTACAAATGAACAACTGCCACACGATGAACCAAAAATTTCTATGTGGAAGCGTCGAAAAGCATCTCAACTTGCTCGGTGTTGGGACGACCTTTGCCCACATAGTGCTTTACATGATTGCCATTGACTTTGAAGGTGCCCCTAGTGGGGTGAGTGATTTTAAGAGTGCCAAAAGGGAATATCTTACTCACTGTGTACAAATGGCATGCTTTCCCATAGACTAACCGAAAAGGAGTTGTGCCAATTGGGGTCTTAAAAGCTTTCCTATATGCCTAAAAGGTATCCTCTAATTTTAAGTTGCAATCCTTTCAAGTATGGTTAACAGTTTTTTCCAAGATTCTTTTAATTTCCTTATTAACTACTTCAACCTATCCACTCGTTTGGGGATGATAGGGGGTGGCAAATCTGTGGTTTAGTCCTACATGTTTGAGAACTTTCTCCATTTGTGCATTACAAAAATGAGTCCCCCTATCATTAATGAGTGTCTTAGGCACATCAAAATGGGTGAAAAGTTTTTTCAAAAATTTGACCACACCTTTTGCATCATTAATAGGTAAAGCTTGGGCTTCTACCCATCTAGAAACATAATCTACCGCCACCAAAATATATTTATTCCCCAAAGAACTAGGGAAAGGTCCTATAAAGTCTATTCCCTAACAGTCAAATACTTCCCAAGCTTGAAACATTTGTAATGGCATCTCGTTAGATTTAGAAAGGTTACCTGTACGTTGACACCTATCGCAACTTTTCACAAACCTGTGGGCATCTTTGAACAATGTGGGCCAATAGATTTCGGAGTCGAGTACCTTTCATGCAGTGTTATTGGCTTGATAGTGGCCTCCAGCAAGCCCTTCATGTCAATGTCTAAGAATATCCTCTCCTTCCCTAGAGTCCATGTATCTACGAATGATATAGTCCGCACAACACTTAAACAAATATTGAACTTCCCAAAAGTAATGTTGTACTTCAGAGAGGAATTTCTTCTTTTGTTGCATCATGAGGTCTTTTGGAGTAATTTCTGCAACCAAGTAGTTAGCAAAGTCAGCGAACCATGGGATGTTTGGAATCTCACCTTCTATGAGCAAGAGTTGCTCATCCAAAAAAGCATCATCGATGCCTTCTTTTATCAAGGATTCCAAATTTGGATTGTCCATTCTTGACAAGTGATCCGCAGCTAAGTTTTACGCACCTTTTTTATCCCTAATTTCCAAATCAAATTCCTGCAATAATAGAATCCATCTTATCAACTTTGGTTTGGAATCATGTTTGGTTAATAGGTACTTCAGGGCTGAATGGTCCGTATAAACAATGACTTTGGACAGAATAAGATATGAATGAAATTTATCAAAGGCAAACACTCTGGCAAATAGTTTTTTCTCTGTTGTTGTGTAATTTTCCTGTGCATCCGTTAAAGTCTTGCTTGCATAGTATATTGATTGGAAGTGCTTATTCCGTCTTTGTCCCAATACTACACCAACTGCAAAATCACTTGCATCACACATTAGTTCAAAGGGAAGAGACCAATCAGGTTCAATTAGAATGGGTGAATTAATCAATTTCTCTTTAAGTATGGTAAAAGCGTTGAGACATTTATTATCAAAATTAAACACAACATCCTTTTCAAGTAAAGAGGTAAGAGGTTTTGAAAGTTTTGAGAAGTCTAAGATGAACCTCTTGTAGAAACTTGCATGACCAAGAAAGCTTCTTATAGCTTTTACCGAAGTGGGGGGAGGCAGCTTCTCAATTACTTCAATTTTGGCCCTATCAACCTCTATTCCATTCCTTGAAATTTTATGCCCCAACACAATACCTTCTTGTACCATAAAGTGGCATTTTCCCAATTAAGCATGATGTTTATCTCTTCACATCTTGCTAGCACCTTTTCGAGATTAGATAAACATAAATCAAACGAATCACCAAAAATTGAAAAATCATCCATAAATACCTCTATGATGTTCTCCACGAGTCCTTCAAAATATAACTGGCATGCACCTTTGGAATGTTCCAGGACCAATACAAAGACCAAAGGGCATCATACGATATGCAAAAGTGCCATATGGACACGTGAAAGTGGTTTTTTCTTAGTCCTCTAGAGCTATGGGAATTTGTAGGCAGCCATAAAATCCATCTAAGAAACAATAATACTGATGTCCGACTAACCTTTCCAACATTTGGTCGATGAAAGGGAGAGAGAAGTGATATTTTCTAGTGGCTTTGTTTAGCATCCGATAATCTATGCAAAACCTCCAACCCATGACTAATCCCATAGGGACTAACTCATTTTTATCATCGGGGCTCACCATCATTCCTCCCTTCTTTGGTACCACTTGAGTAGGACTCACCCAAACACTATCAGAAATAGGGTAAATAATGCCTGAATCAAAAAGCTTAACCACCTCACTTTTTACCACTTCACTCGTATGTGAGTTCAACCTACGTTGGGGTTGTACTATGGGTTTTGCATCTTCTTCCATCAAGATCTTGTGCGTGTAAAAGGATGGACTAATACTTTTAATATCAATGATCTTCCAAGCTATCACTCCTTTATATTTTCCCAACATACTTACTAGCTTGGTCTTTTGTTCTAGATCGAGATCTTTGGCAATGATGACAGGAAACTTACGTTCTTCAGCCAAGAAAACATATTCCAAATGCTTGGGTAAGTCTTTTAAGTCCAATTCGGGAGGATCTTCTATAGATGATTTCATTCTCCTTAAACTGCTTTTCTCTATTTCCAAATTCTGCATCCCATCGTCATTGTGAAATTCCTCCAAATATGCCTTTGATGTTTCCATCAATTCATCCTTAATAGATTCCTGCATCAACTCAAAAATTGGTTCATCAAGCATATCAATTCTTAGATAAGAATCATCAAAAGACACAGGGTGTTGCATACTCTTGTGGATTTGAATGACTACTTCCTCATCCCCAACCCTAAGTGTCAACCTTCCCCCATGAATATCAATTAATGCTTTTGCTGTAGCTTGGAAGGGTCTACCTAAAATTAAAGGGACTTTGGAATCTTCATCCTTTTCAAGAATAACAAAATCCACGGGAAATATGAATTTATCAACTTTTACCAACACATCTTCTATTATGCCCGTAGGATATTTGATAGATCTATCCGCGAGTTGAATACTCATCCTAGTGAATTATAGTTCTCCTAGGCCTAGCCTTTTGAATGTTTTATATGGTAATAAATAAATGCTAGCACCTAGGTCAGCTAATGCATTACAGACATGAAGAGTGACAATTAAACATGGGATAGAGAAACTCCCTGGATCTTTTGCTTTATGTGGTAAATTTGAGTTGTCCTACAGGATGGCGGAGCATTCTTCGTTGAGGACTACTGTGGACAACTCTTCCAATCGCTTTTTATTAACAAGCATGCTTTTGAGGAATTTGGCATATTTTGGCATGTGAATTAAAGTTTCACTTAGGGGGATGTTTATGTGTAGTCGTTTGAACACGTCAAGGAATTTGTCGAATTGAGCATCTTTTTAGGCTTTGTGTAACTGGGTCAGATATGGTATGTTAGGCTGAAAAGTAGGTTTTTCAGGAGGTGGACAGGGGATAGCCGGCGCCGGGTCTAGTTCCGTAGCTGGCGCCGGTTCAGTTCTGTGTTGTGTAGTCTCTGGTATTTCGGATAGCCGGTGCTAGTTCAGTTCTTCCAACCGGTGCCAGTTGTCATCTGGATTATCAGGTAATTCTTTTCCACTTCGCAATGTGATAGTAGTTGTTTCCGCACTGGTTATTGGTGTTAGGTCATGGGATTTTATCACCATGTCCGTCAAGAACCAAATTTGTCATTCCATGTTGCGGATCATTGCTTCGAATTTCTCAAATATGGAATCAATTTCTTGCAAACGCCTCATGACATGAACAGCAAATTTCCAGATTAACGTTTCAAGCTCTGCTGATCCTGGTGCTGCGAGTGTCCTCTTAGGAGTGCAATGGAGGTACTGCACTTCATTAGACTTCCTCGGATTCCAGTTCGCAATTTCTCCTACACATAGAGGTGAGTTAGATACGGAATTACTGATGAAAACAAAATTACAAGATTACAAAGTTAGTAAATCAAACAGAGTCCAAGTTAGTAGGTTAGGTTAGGTTACAAGGGTGTACAAGAATACATGAAATACAAAAGATAGCACCTTTTTGCAGAAAGAAAAATTATACACATCTACATATTTTCATATTTACAAATTTACACGGTTAAATCAACAAAATCCAAGCTTTCATGCTATTGTTCCCCGGCAATGAAGATAAAAACTTGATGTGTTCAGACTTGGGTATAAAAATCATACAAAAACTAAGCATATTCCCAATCAAGTTTTAATTAAAACGTTCAACCCAAATCACACATATGAGCAAGCGTACTCATCATTAACCGAGCATAGGGTTCAAACGAGTATCGATCCTCAAGGAACAAGTAGACATTAATCACCTTTCTTTCATTGTTTAACCGACTTAATAAAGTGAAAAACAAGTAAAAAGAAAAACAAAATAAAGAAAAATTAAAATAAAAATATATACATGTCAAGGAAGGAGAAGTATGTAATTCAAACCATTGTTTAGACGAACATGATCTTAAATGACCTAACCATTATCATAACTAATTCTTCTCTTGGCACCATCAAGGATAAAGGTAAATTAGCAATAATTGGTATGTCTCAACTAATTACTGCCTTCTAGATAAATTAGCATCACTTGGTCTGTCTCAACAAATTCATCCAAAAGATGCATTACGTTGATTAAATTTCCTTGATCTGGCAAATTTAAAACAAGAAATTAATCAATGAATCCTTAGTCTGGCAAACATCAATTAACCTCCAATTACTCAATCCTCAGCAATTAACCTCTTTGGTCTAGCAAGTTAACAACTAATAAATATGAAATTAATCAATTGCAATTATCATCAAGCTCTTTGGTCTAGCAAGTTAATGAAAAGAAACAATCAATTAATATCGTAATATGCCCAAGTAATTAAATACCAAGAAGAACAATCAATTAATCTAAAGGTGAAATAACTTTAAGAATCATGAATATGTAAAACAATGTTGAATTACAATAAAACAATTAACATATCATTGTTATGAAAAAGAAAACAAAGTAAAATAAAGTACTCATAGACAAGCCTATTTCTTCTTCCTTTGAATACCTTATTGTACAACCCTCCTTGAACTTGAAGAATTCCTTCTTTGATTGAGTGATTTTCTCTGATGATCAATGAATTTCCCCCTCTTCCCTTGTGTTTTTCATCTATTATAGGCTTAGGAAGTGCTTAAACTCGTAGGTACAAAGTTCTTGGCCGAGTAGAAGTTAGAAGATACTAAAACTCCATAGATTACCAAAAATCGCGTAGAAAGATCAGAGAACCACCTTGGCTTCAAGGCACAGCCGACGCCGCCTTGGCTCTCGAGCCGGTGCCGGTTATATTCTATTTCTCCACTCGTTTGCTGATTATTCTTTGAATTTTGCACAATGTGTTCTAGAATGTAGTTGGCACCGGTTCCAGCTTCATATCTAATGCCGCCTTAGTTCTGTTCTGCTCTGTTCCACCAATTTTTTCGTCGCGTCGAAGTTCGTTTCAACAGCGCATGGTTGGCGTTGGTTCTAGAGCCCTAGCTGGTGCCACCTCTCCTCTATTGTGTGACGTTTTTGTTTCGTTTTACCCTAAAAATCTGAAATATAGAACAAAATACCTTTCCAAGGGTAAAATCTCAACTATGATGGAATATAACTACTTATTGAACAAAATGTATTACAAATGAACCTCAAATAATTAGGAAAAACATGACTAATTTAGCCCCTATCATTGCCCTTAGGGAAAGTCCCAATATTCATCAAAACTATTACAATGCTAACAACATCTATGAGTGGAACATAGATGGTTAATCTCAGTGCAAAATTATGTTTAAACTTTAGCAAATGACCATGGTAGCCACTACTTATCGCACTACCAACAACTGTTTTGATCAGCTAGCAGCTCATGTACTTGCAGCAGGTTTTATAGGACAACTCAAAGGTTGGTGGGATGAACATCTCTCTGAAGCAAACTTGCATAACATTTTTCATGCTGTCAAAACCAACCCAGATGGTTAACCAATCCTTTAGGATGGAGAACCTATTTCTGATGTTGTGTCAACCCTTATCTTCACCGTCACTAAAACCTTCATAGGTAATCCTTGAATTTTTAGAGAAAAGTCTACTGAAATCCTAAACAACCTTAAGTGCAAAACCTTATCCAATTTCAGATGGTTTAAGGATATCTTTCTCACTAGGATCTATGCGAGACCTGATGGAAATAGCCATTACTGGAAAGAAAAATTCCTAGATGGGCTTCCAAAATCCCTTCGTGATCTTGTTTGTGAAGAACTCCAAACCCAGTACAATGGTGTTGTACCTTATGAAACCATTACTTTTGGCCAATTAACCAGCTAAATCTAACAGGTTGCTCTCAAAATATGTCGTCAAGATAAGATGCTAAGACAAATAGCTAAAGATCATGTCAACTGAAGTAAAGACTTAGGCACATTCTATGAACAATTTGGACTATCCTCAAGTAGTACCAAACCCCGTAGGAAACATAAACATAAACAATCTTCCTATAAACCTCCTCATCTTAGGAAAAAGTTCAATAGTTCAAAGAGGCCAGCCCTTCGTACTTCTCCTACAAAACCTTACAATCTATACAAAGCTGCCAAGTCTAGGTCTAAAACTAAGCCCATAGCAGCCCAACCCAAAACAGTTATCTGTTTCAAATGTAACCAACCAGGTCACCTTGCCCGGTTTTGCAAAGTTCACAAAAGAATCCAAGAAATGGACATTCCGGAAGATATTCAACAATCTCTTAACAATATTTTTTGTCTAAGTGAGACTTCTTCTAATTCCCCAGATGCTGATGATGAACAGCAATTCAACCAAATTCAGGAAGATGATATTCATTATTCTTCATCTTCTGATTTTATAGAAAATGATCATTTTACCCAATATGATCAACCAGTCATCAATACTCTGACAACAGAACATGGTCTTCTCCTTGAACTAATCAGTAAGCTTCTTGATTCTGCAAACAAGAAGGAGTATGTTAAACGATTCAAACAAATTCTTGATCAACCTTCTTCATTAAATTCCAATCCTTTTTCCCGACATCCAAGGATTGCCAACACCTACAATCTAATTGATATCCTTCTAAACCTTCGACATCTATTACTATTCAAGATCTCCAATTTGAAATTACTCTTATTAAGGAAGATATCCGAGAAATCAAAGCTTCTCAACAATTAGACCGACTAGTTCTTCAAAATCTCTGTTCTCAGAAGAAACCAGAACAACTAATATCAGAATCTACTGATACAAATTTCCTTAACTATCTTTCAAAAATGTCTATCCAAAGATGGTATGTTTGATTCACTTTGGTTATTCAAAATTCTCTAACTTTAGAAATTCTAGCACTTGTTGATACTGGAGCTAATCTCAACAGCATTCAGGAAGGTCTCATTCCTACAATTTTTTTTTTTTTTGAAAAAACCATAGAAACTCTCCGCTCAGCCAATGGTAAGAAACTAGGTATTAGTTTCAAACTTTCAAATGTTGAGGTAAAAAATTCTTCATTATCTGTCTTTACTTTCTTCTTACTTGCCAAAGATATTACTCATCCTGTAATCTTAGGCACCCATTTTATTCAACAGATCATTCCATTTATGGTCCTTAAAAAAGGCATTCAGGTAGAACATCTGAACCAAAAGATACTTATTCCTTTTGATAGACCTCTTCTTGTAAAAGAACTGCAGCTTCTAGAAAACAAGACAGCCCAAATCAATTTCTTCAAAGAAGATGTAGCCATTTAATGTCTTTAATAGTTTCTAATTGAGCTAGGCATCAAAACCCAAATTGCAAAAATGGATACTCATATCCAAACCCCACTTTGTTCTCATCTTCCAACTGTATTTTGGAATAGAAAACAACACATTGTTCGGCTTCCATACAAGCCAGACTTTGATGAAAAATTCATTCCAACAAAGGCCCATCCGATCCAAATAAATCATGAGCTCACAACTCATTGCCAAAAAGAGATCAATGATCTTCTACAAAAACGACTAATTTCTCCTAGCAAATCTCCTTGGAGCTGTGTAGGAACGATAATTTTGCCTCCCAAAAAGACTAAGCCTCCGAAACTCAATGAGTTTCCAGCCTTACCTTCAGCACCTGCAACACAGGACCCCAAAAAGGATTCTAGTGAATCCTCCTCTTCCTGTAAATCTAGATTTACCTCCCCAAAAGATTATTCCATGAGCATACCTCAAACGGCTGCTTCTCAATCAGCCAAAATACAGGAGCCTCTCTTCCTCACAAGCAAAAGCTAGTTGGGCTGATATTGTAGAAACTCAAGATTTACAAGATGCCTAAACTCAATCAATCTTCAGCCCATCAGACTTTGAAAAATGGTGCCAACAAATGAACTTCAATTTCAAACAGGTAACTGGACAGGTAACCCCTTCTGATTCAAAATCTGTGGCAGTAAAAAATCACATAAACACTGGAGCTTCAAGCTTCAAAATCACTGGCACGATGCAATCAGCATCCCAACAGGCTCTGTCTTCTGAGCCCAAACCTGTTTCTTCCAAGTTCTCTTCGACTTAAGAGCCTGCTTATATCAAAACTCCTAAAGTATACAAACTTTGGCAAATGGAACCCGAATTTTGGGATCCAAACCCATAAAAGGCAGCTACGCAACTCTTTGGCCCGGATGTCAATTTTATACAGAAATCTCCAAAATTTACTAAAAAATACTATGAGTTCAACCTTGTAGATACCAAAAGTGCCTATTTCCATCCATACAAAGACAAATAGACTGAAACATAAATTACCAATACTTCAGTCCAAATACACTTTGTCCATACTCCTTCTGCATGGAAAGCTTCTCCTAGCACATTTAAAGAATTATCCCAACCTTTTAACCCATTGGTTTACAACTATTGGGACTATCAATAGGTATAGATGAATGCCTTTACTTTTCAAAATCACTCTTGGTTTCTTTATTTTAACAAAAGAAACCCAGCCCAGTTAGTGTTCTTACATTAGTCTATCAACCATTGGTGGCCATGTTATTGGCCTATAGAATCAATTCTCCCAGAACCTGTTCAGGAAAGATTTGATTATTTCAAAAGTAGGTATTTTAATCAACAGCCAGCTGTTCCACTACTGCTCCAATTCTTTAGTATATTCAAGCTCTCTTGGATATATTCTCAGAAGTTTTCCTACCTCAAAGGAGTAAACCAGCAAGGTCTTCCTTACCTAGCTCATCAAGGACATTGTAAATGGTGGAAGGACTGGAATGCCCAGAACACTTATATTCCCTCCATCGATAAAAGGTTTAAGGCTAACCCAAAATATCTGTCTCCCTCTGACAGCCAGCAAACTGGATTTCTACAACTGAAATTAATTGCAGTAGCAACTTTTGCAGTAGCAACTTCCAAAGAAGATTTTCTAATAGCCATGGAGAACGTTTTACAACAAATGAAAAATGAACCTTCTGATTCGTCTCCAAAACAGTCATCTAAAGACATTCTACCAAATGACCAAAATGACAACGAAGAAGAATTTGAAGAAAAAGATTATTTTTTCAAATAAACTTCTAAAAAAAATTATGACATTAGCATGACATCATTGGTGACATCACAAGTGACATCAGCAAGACATCATTGGTGACATCGCAATTGAGTTCAGCATGACATCAACAAAACTACTGACATCACCCATGACATCAGCAAAAATTGTCTATAAATATAGACGTCACACTCCACACAACACACACTTGGTAACAGATATTCACACGACTCTCCAAGAGTACTCTACCTCTCCCAGTGGTTAGAATTCCCTTTCTAACTTTCAATATTTGTAATAGTATTTTCATTTATGTAATTTTTCTTTCTATTGTAATAAATCTATTTTCCGTATTTCTTTTTCTTCTTCTACATGCATCTGCATATGGTCGGTTAAACCGCCTAATTTCTTTCTTTTATACTTACTACTTTTTGTGTATTTTGTACTTACATTTGCATATGGTCGGCTAAGCCGCCTTATTTATTACTTTTTGTCCTTACTGCTTTCATTAATATGTTTTTACTTCGCATTGATTGCCAAGATGCAAAATCTGTTTTGCAAAAAGATGTTCAAAATCTTACCTCAAAATAGATATTTGCTAAGTGGCAAGCTATTTTATCTATTTTTTTATTTCTATATAGAGTATGTCAAAGGTTCTTCAAATTCTATTCCTGATTTTTTAACTCAGAAATTTCTGCAGGGATGATAATTATGCATCCCAAAAAGACTAAGCCTTCGAAGCTCAATGAGCTTCCAGCCTTAACTGCACCACCGGTAACACAGGTCCCCAAAAAGGATTCCTGTGAATCCTCCTCTTTCGGTAAATCTAGATTACCTCCCCAAAAGATTATGCCATGAGCATACCTCAAACACCTGCTTCTCAATCAGCCAAAAGGTTTTGAGAGCTACCAGTTAGATTTGGCTGGTTAATTAGCCAAAAGTAATGGTTTCATAAGGTACAACACCATTGTACTGGGTTTGGAGTTCTTCACAAACAAGATCACGAAGGGATTTTGGAAGCCCATCTAGGAATTTTTCTTTCCAGTATTGGTTGCTTCCATCAGGTCTCGCATAGATCCTGGTGAGAAAGGTATCCTTACACCATTTGAAATCGAATAAGGTTTTGCACTTAAGGTTGTTCAGGATTTATATATGTATGTATGTATGTATGTATGTATGTATGTATGTATGTATGTATGTATGTATGTATGTATGTATGTATGTATGTATGTATGTATGTATGTATGTATGTATGTATGTATGTATGTATGTATGTATGTATGTATGTATGTATGTATGTATGTATGTATGTATGTATGTATGTATGTATGTATGTATGTATGTATTATTTATTTTTTTGTTTTTTGGTTTTTTTTTTCAAAACACTGGCTGGTTACATAAATTTTATTTGTATAAAAATCAAATACAAATAAAGGTGTATGGTTCAATAAAATATTACGCAAAATCCTCATGCATTTTGCCTGTAAGCAATCTATGCAGAGGCGGGAATGGTGTAGAACCCTGCTCATTTACACCTTGGGAGTTATGGATTGAGTATTTAATTTTAAGCATATCATACTTATCGAAATTGTTTAAGTGACTTGCTCTTTTAACTTCTTTATGAGTACTAAGGGCGCATGTGGAATACTGTGAATAATTTCTGATTGTTAAGGTGACTAGGTATGACTATGTTTGAAAAATGATTTATTATGATTAAATTAAATATTTTCTAAAGAAATATTATTGCCATTATTTAGTGAGAAAATTGAATTTTACAAGTTCTGTAAACCCTGTTTTGAATTATTTGACATTATTTTTTGAATTATAAGGGTGCTTAGGAGATAAAGTGAATTATATGGGTTTACTAATGTGTATATTTGATTTATTTGTAGTACATGATTTATCAATAAATTAAAATACTATTCACAAAAGAAATGTCCTTATTATTATTATTATTATTATTATTATTATTATTATTATTATTATTATTATTATTATTATTATTATTATTATTATTATTATCTAAAAAATAATTCTTATAATTTTTCAAATATCTTTTTTTTTTTTAGTAATTTTGGCCTTTGACTTATCGAGAGTCTGTGTCTATAAAAGGCCAAATTATTTCGAGTAAATGACAATTATTTTGACTATTCTTCGATTAGTTTGACTAAGATTATTGGAACTAAACAATAAGATAGTTTTGAAGTCTTGAGGTGTAATGCCCTAGAAATTTCACCATCAGAAAAATTAGATAATTAATTTAATTTTATTAATTAATTGAATTGTTTGTGTGACTATTTTGTTTAAGGCGTATATGAGATTTCTTAAAGGCATAAAATGAAGAGAAAGTGACTATTAATGTGGCTATTTGCTTGGCGTGTGGTAATTAATTAAAAATCAATTAATTGCTACATTATGTCTAAAATAATATTATTACAGTGATTTTAATAGAAAAAATGATTCCTTGAACATTCAAAATTTTTTTCATAGCTATTTTTTAATTTTGAACAATTAAAACTCCTGGTCAAATTCAATACTAAAAATACTTTGACCAAGAAAATCCAAGACTTATTAATCAATTTTGACCAATTCAAATCCCTTAAATCTCAACTTTTGAATTTTAGTTGAATTCCAACAAACTTTGTTCAGCCATTGGTTAAAAAACAGCCATGTTAAATAAACCATATTTTCCCCATTTCCCCACCCACCCAACCAGCAGCCTTCTCTCTATTCTCATTTTTTCTCTCGTTTCTTCAAAAAAGAAAACCCTCATTTTTCTTCCACAAGGCTAATCAACAGCATTGTCCAAGAGGAAACCATTTTCCTCTTTGATTTTCTCAAGGCAGAAAAGTACCCCTCCCTTCTCTTATCATTCTCTTCCTCACAAACACAAGAAACCCAATCCATTGGGCTTGAAAAGAAGCCCTTTCATAATAATCTTTAAGTTTGAACCGGAATCATGAAGAAGGTAATGGCGAAAACCATCTTTTTTCTTCATTCCTTAAAAGCGAAACCTTCTTACCTTCGTCTTTATTTTCCTTTGAAGATACACAAGAAACCAGTTGGAAAAAAAATGTAGTTTGAAGCTTTCCTTAGCTATGTTTGAGTGCTTGAACCAGACCTTCAAGGCATGAGCCAAAGAATCTGTATTTTATTTGCAAAAATATGTAGGCTGAAAATAACTTGATGAAGTTTTGTCCAGCTTTGGATTTCTATTAAAATTGCCATGTTTGCTGACAATAGTGGTGAAGGAATGTAACACCCCTCTACCTGCACAGCCCAATCAGGCTGAGGGTGCCGTCTTGTCCTTTGGACCAAGGATCTTTATAGCACGATGAAAGAAAATAATAGACAAGTAAAACTATGAAATTTGAAATTAAATTAAAATCTTCAACTGCAAACTATTACAATCCCAAAACATAAATCCATCACAAATATGTTTTCCAAATGGAACTTAATAGAATCCGAAAATAAAAAGACAATAGCAATGTAACAAAGCTATTGCTATTACAAAACAAAACTTCAAGTCACAACCTTGATAAACTTCCATCCTCTTGAAAACGTGATTAGAGAAAATATGTGAGAATATAAATAATCTCAATAAGTCCGAGGTGTATGGTCGTGTTAGAATTTTCAAAATAAATGTCAGGATGCATGGATGAAAATAATTTGAATTGATATGCTCACAGTGGAATTTTTTTATTTTTTTTATCGCAATGTAAAAGATTTATATTGATCAAAAAGAATTTACATGAATGTTTACTAGTTTATAGTCAAGATGGCTATTAACTAGCAGAGCTGAATACTATTCTCCAAACTAGTCAGGACATTAGGGTACAATGTGAAAATAACAGTGCACACACGTGTTTTTATCTTTTTCGAAATATCCAGAGGTTGACACACGGTACCCTCAAATAACGCCTTGTTACGTGCAGTCCAGATGTAATAGAATGTGGCAGCCATAGCAGTAGCCCTAGCCTTTGCAACCCATGAAGAGCCGTGGTTTGCATGCTTGTACCACCTAAGACAAGAGCCCGCTGTATTTAATGCTTGTGGCAAGCCCAGCCACAGTCTAATTTCTGTCTAGATTGATGCAGATACTGGGCACTTGAAAAATAAATGGTTAGTCGTCTCCCTATGTGCTTTACACAGTGGACAAGACAAATCATCCAATCGGAATACAGTGCATCACAATGGAATTTACTCTTATGTAGAATCAAAATTTTGGGGAAAGGAATGAGTATGTTGTATTTTGCTACTTAAACAAGATTCATATGGGATAGAATGCTAAATTACGCAACATAATTTCTGGAATAGATTTTTGTTTATACAAAGACTTGGATCCAAATTCTCCACATTAATCCTAATTTGTCTTAAGTGGCTAAGACATGACCAAAGCCAAAAATAGCATGTAGGGCTTACATCCCTCCTAAGAAAATATCCCTAAACATTTCTCTCATCTAATCCATCATGTGGATGTCCCATATCTGTTCTTCAGTTTTACCTACTGAAAACCATGTCACTACCTTTGGACTAAGCTTGGTTACCTAGAACTGACGCCCCATTTGGTAAAATACAGACAACTGAAGATGGCCAATGCAAGGGGGTAGGATTTCCTAAACAAATGCAAGCTGGTCCTAGTACCTCACTTTTTGAGCACTCAATGTCTACTTTAATGTGGTTCAAGAAATTCCCATTCCAATTTGTAATATACAACTTCATTTCTAAAAATATTATTGCAGTCTTAAAAATTCAGTTTTCC
Organism: Voacanga thouarsii; assembly: GCA_026120185.1. Classification (NCBI taxonomy): domain Eukaryota; kingdom Viridiplantae; phylum Streptophyta; class Magnoliopsida; order Gentianales; family Apocynaceae; genus Voacanga; species Voacanga thouarsii. Next base: position 53,488 of record JANUWF010002378.1, on the reverse strand, counting down.
AAAACTCAACCCGACCAAGGCTCAAGCCCTATTTATTCATTTTTTTTTTCCAAAAATTCCAAAATCAAAATCCCTGTATTTATTCTGGCAGTTTTTTTTTTTTTCCGCACAAGGCGTGATAAATTTTTAAGTTTCATAATTCGCTTTGATAGGTGGTATACATGGGAGCCATCAAGTTCAAGAATTCATGCTGTGATTTTCACAATTTTATGCATGAAGGAAAACTTCACAATTGATAAATCAAAACATTTCATAATATTTAATGCTGGGCTCCTATACACATATATTTTGAATTTAATATTCATAATAAGGTCCCTCAAAATAACTCAAGTACCAGCATAGCATTTGTTTAATAGTTTACCTAAAACATGGTAAATAGTGTCACAATGTCAATTTTTCAAATCCGTTTCTTAGTACATGAGAATGGTTAATAATACAAATCATGTCATTTCCATGCATTTGAGTAAAACGATTAATTTCTTGCATAAAAGCATTTCTTTAATGAGATGCAAGGATTTACATTGCCGAAGCTTAGCAAAAATGTCTTCACTAAATTAAGATCTTGGTCCACTTCCTCCTTCTAAATCGTTCGCGTCTAACATATATAACACATAGAAATTAATTTTCTAATTATATTAATCTATATAAAGCATGAATCGAGACCCTAGAATAATTATAGAATTATTTTGGTCTTAAGTAATCTAAAACGCTTAGCGACAAAGCCTAATTAATTCTAATTATAAGCATCCCATCAAGAAATTTAATAATCTATTAAACCATCCACAGTTCACATTACAAATAATTCTCCGATTTTCGTATTAGCACCCATGGGCAAACAAAGCCTTAATTAACATGCAACCCTAATTATCCATGCAAACCCTACTTAACTACGCTAACCCTAATTAGTCATGCAAATTCTATGTAGTATAGAAAATCCTTAATTATCCAAGGAACTCCCTAGTCAGTTGTTAAACCATGTACATCATGGTATTAAGTAGTCTAGCAAAAATTAAAATCCTTACAAAACTATATTTCACAGAATGTGTAATTTTTCATTACCCAAAATCATATGGTCCAATGAAATTCATAAAACCTTAACAAATAATTCCCCAATAAAAGGTCATAAATTCCGATCTAATCAATTGCGAAATCCATTTTATTTTTCATTGAAACATTCCATTTTACTACCTTGGTATATTCGCTAAATTATCATGAATTAATTTCCCAACAATCCCACCCAAAAAAGCTTCAAATAATTTTTATATAACAATGCGTCAGAACAGTAACTGGTTTGATCCGTGATTTTCAAAAATCCATATCTCCCAATTTTTATAGGCTTTTTCGGTGATTATTTTACAAAAAATTTTCTAACATCTTGAAGTTTCTGAAAAAATAATGAGCAAATTCATTTGAAAAAGGGGGGGGGTTGGAGGCTTAAAGTTGATCCCCCTCTGCACAGGGATTTTTCACAGGTTAGGCCATTTTGTACAAAATTCATATACTTGTGTTTTTCTTTATTTGATTCATGCAAAATCCACACCATAAAGTCCTAGCACATTACTCAACGTTCTAGAATTCAAACTCTAGCATGGTCATAACAAATTTCATCTCCCAAATAACACCCATCTTGTATTCTGAATCAAACCAGCATTCCTCTGTTTTAGTCAAAACAATATAAACACCTTGACATCATCAAATCTTCCTACCCTTCACATATATAACCACTTATACTCAACATATCATGACTACATCATGACTGCACCAATCCATCAACAAAAACACACACAAAGCAAGCATTAGCAATGAATTCCACTAAGCTGTACAAAAACAGTGCATTTTGGCAATTTCACATTGCAGAAAATTGGAGGACAGTTGTGTTCACTCAAAGGCTACATATTAACTAAACTCAACATTTCCTTGGCATAAATGTAGCATTATTATTTCATTTTTTAATACAAAAAGAGCAAAGAAATCAAATTTATATGGAGTTAGACAGATTATATAGGATTTTCCGTCAATTAAATGCATTTTTCAGCCACAAAGTGACATCTTTATTTGATTTCTTATAGTTCTAAGCTAGACATATCGTTCATAATTCAACATAACACATAAAAATGGTGTCAAAATTCATATTCATTGAGCTGAATAGTGGGTTAATTTTCGGCCAGCAAGAAGGGCAAAAATAGTGGAGGTTTTTCTTGAAGACTCACCTTGGTACTTGTCCAAAATTTTTCATAGAAATGACAACCCTTCTTGCTCAAAATAAGTGATGAATCTTTTCAAGAATGGATGAGGAGAGGTTGTAGGAATGAAAATGCTGCACTTGTTCAACAAAAAAATGCAAGAGGAAATAGCTTCCCTCTTGAATCTTCAAAGTGTCGGCCAGCCTATTGAGGGGAAGAACGGTGGATGTTTTCCGTGGAGAAAGGAAAGAAGAAATGTGGGGGAAAATGGGGAGAGATGCCCGGCTTTGTAAGGGAACAAAGAGGGCAAAAATATGTTTATATAGTTGGGCAATTTAGATCCTAGGGTTGAAATGAGTTCATTTAAATGCACCCTATATTCAAGGGCTAAGATGAGATGATTTTAATGGGTCAAAATGATCCATGGATATTGGATCCTATAGGGTCAAGTGGTCAAAGTTAGTCTTGTCTCGAATTTCGACCAAGACTTCTAATTAATCAAAAATCGAATTTAGTTTTGAAGTTGTTTAAGAAAACGTCTCTCTAATGAAAATTTATTTTTATAATCTTGTGTAGATATAATAGAGCAGCTAATTAAGAATATATCATTTTTTTTCTCAAATCAAGCAAATAATCACCTCGATTTCCCCTGTTTCTCTAAGAAATTTCAAATAAAAATTAAATAAGAAAATCACACAAATAAATCATTTAATTTATAATATTAAATTAATTAATTAACTAATTTCCCAGTTTGTGATTAGTAGGGTATTACAAGGAATGCTGTAAGATTGATTAAGTCTTGCAATGCTATGTGTAGGAGATGTCTTTTGGGTAAATAAGTCATTTTTTTTCCATCCATTACACATGTAAACCGAAAATGATGCATTCTGTCCAGTTTTTGGAAACTTAATTTATGCGCCAATTTTGAGTGAATTATAGATGATTGGATGATGCATTTGTCGTAGAGAACTGCTATAATATGTGTTGTTGAAGCTCTTTTGCACAAATGGGCCATTTTTCCTCCACAATAATGTGTAAAAAAAAAAGTGCATGTAATCTATCCAGATTTGTGCATAAAGGGTGAATCATGTGATTTTGTGAACCACAATGTGTTATAAGCCAATGTGAGTGAATAACATGATTTGATTTGTGTATTAAATTTAATAATGGTGTGATTAAAATAAGGGCACTGCCAGAAATGTGTTTCAGCAGAAATGGGTGCGGTATTTAATTTCAAAAACTGTGAATAACTTGGGACAGAGCTTCTGAATGATTTATGTTGTGTGAGGTGTGCATTTATGTGGTTTATGTACGATAAAAATGAAATGAAGAAGGCTTTACAATTTTTGAAAGATATATTTGCAATCTGTCAAAATGCTGTGAAATGGCACAAATGTTTTCTCCTGAGAAACACTCTTTCTGAACGAATTTGACCATGAAACTTATACTGTATAAATGTCAAGATGTTGGAAAATTTTAGGATAAGAATCACCAATAAATCACTTGTAGATTGGGAGAAAATTTTAGAATAAGAATCACCAATAAATCACTTGATGATCCAAAAATTGTTATGTTATTTTGGGCAATGAAAACCCAAAAAATAGCCACTTTTTGGTAAATAAAGCATTAAATGAATATTTAATCCTGGCAAACTATTTTTATTGCATAATTTGTTCCCTACTTGCTCTAGGGTCTTGTTTAGAATTTTATATGAGACACGTAAAAAGGAAATTAGTTCCTATATGTTGTATATGGTAGGCTCAATGGTCATAGACGGAGAAGGTAGGGCAAAAGCATAAATTAAGTTGATAAATTTATTATCTTGGTCAAAGGTAAGTCATTGCATCCCAAGCATCTCTTGAAATGCATAACAAAAAATGCTTAAGTACCATGTTTGGAATAGGAAAAAAATTGCATTCAAATGCATATAAAATATTCACATAATTTTATGAACTGCTTTATGACTACGGCATGAAATTCATGAATTAAATTGTGAGCATGCCATTTTGAAAAAACTCTTATGCCTGAAAATAATGCTAAATGAAAATATTGATTCTATTATCATATTATAATTTATTCATATAGAAGTATTTATGTGAAGTCTTCATGAGTATGATGATTATGAAATGGAGCCAAGTATCAAATATATGTGACACATGAAAATATATTTATACATTTCATGGATGCACTACAAGAAAAGCCCAATTTGCAACTGAAAAATGGTGGATTGTGGAGTTACAACTGCATTGTGACCGTAATCGTTGGGTCACCCAATTACAACAGCATTGCAACTGACACTATACGAGCGCAAATATACTAACACATTTGCGATCGATAAATCAAGTCTCGTCCAAATTTGGCAAGAATTATTCCGCCAATAAAAAGTGACTGATTTGCTATTGACTATCAACTGAATTTTGTGACTAAACGATGTTGTGGTATCTATTCTATCGCAAAACCCTAAGCACAATTTCAGAGTAGCTAAACCCTAAACTCTAGAAATTATTTGTCCCTAATCGATCGCAATGGTTTCTCCCTTAAGGGTAATTTGTCATACATCGGTCAAAAAGATGCTGCAAATCAGTCACATTTTTTGTCATTTGACGCAAATCAGTCACTATCTATAATTTTATAACCTATTATATATTTTTAATAATTTAAAAGGTAGTGAAAAAAGAAGTTGTCCAAAATGCAATGTGTCAAATAATTTCTAAACAAAATTCATAGTTTGATTGTGAATAGCTTATGATGTAATGAATCGTGGTTGGTATATATTACCAATAATGCTTGAAATATTAAAATTTTCGAGTCGACCATCTATTCAATATAAATGACCATTTTTACATATTTGAATTCTCTTAACTTTGTCATTGTTGTCCATTAATTTGACCCAATGACAAATAACAAATTAGTGTTGCCAGAGATAATAGTACATATTTATTTCATCATGAAAATGATTGCTCATATTATTATATTTGTTGCAATAAATTATTTTGATCAACTTATATGTTTGAAACTGATACAAAACATTTAAAGTTTTTTTTTTTTTTTTTTTTTGCAATTTGCATCAAGTTATTTTAAAGTGACCTCTCTACTTGAAAGTTTATAAAGAGAATGAATTTACTTAGTATATTAAAAAATTAATAGAATATTAGAATATATTTGTAACTAAAGAAAATTAAGAATATTAATTTAATTAAGAGAACATTGAAAGAGAAATTAATATATTATTTTTGTTTTTTGAAAGAATTTAACTCTTTGTTTTTTTAGAAGAAAAAGTTATTTTGTTAAATAAAACATGCATCTTCTGTGGAACAATTTGCCTTGAAGATTTACTCTTTATTTTTCATTAACTTTTTATTTAAATTAGTGTTCTAATTTAGCTTTGAAGAAATATATACTTTACTCTAAAATTCAAAAAAAAAAAAAAAAGAAAAGAAAAACTGTTTTTGAATTGTTTTGGCAAAAAATCGAGAGTTGTTTTTAGGCAAAAAGGAAAGCAACGCAAACAACGTTGTCCTTTCACTCGCCGTCTTTCGAGTTTCTGTTTCTGTTGCTCATTCTTTGCATTTGAGCATCACAACGGAGCTCCCACTGTCTGTTCTTCTCCATGATTAACTCTTCCCAGCCATTTATGCTCCTCTCCCGTTAAAAAGCTTTTGCTTACCAAATGAAGCTAGCTTAATCTCCTTATCTTCAATGGACGGCAAGCATAGTGTCCTGAATATCAATTGGTTGATTGAGTTGAATTTCGGCCAAATTGGATTTTCAATCCTTGAATCTCTACTGATTTTGAAGAGATTTGTGATAAATTGAGTTTAATTTGTTCATAATTTATGTCATTTTACAGTTGCTCTTGTCCCTGCTAAAACCCCACATTATGTGTTAAATTGTTTGAAATCCTTTTCTCAAGGGCTTATTTTCTCCCATTCTTTCTTCAGTTTTTAGATCTGTAAATGCCTATGAAGGTCGCCATCATAAGTTGAGTCAGAGAATTACTTATTCTCTTGCCATGTATGTTGGCAAAAATTCTTGGCTAATGAACTCTTTGTTCTTGCAACAACAACTTTTGATAATACGCCTAAATAATAACTTTTGATGATTCAATTTGTCATGTAGTTTTAAAGAGGTTTTTTTTTATGCCAAGAGAAATCTTATGCTTAAACCTGTATGTTCATATACATTTCTTGAAAGTTTTCTGTCATGCAAGGGAATTCTTGATAATAAAAAGTTTACAATGACCATGAATTTTTATTTTCGTTTCTGAAATTTGACAAGGTGAAGATGCATAAATTTTCATTGAATTGCGGTGGCCTTCTTAGTGTAGTTTTGTGAGGTCATTGGGTGCAATTGTCCCCACTTATTAAAATTTGATATCCATTTTGGCCTCTTTCCCTTTTCTTTCTTTTTTTTTAACTTTTCAAATCATACTAAGTCCGACTTCTAATTTGGTATCTAAATATGAGAACTTTGAGAGTCCACTCACCAAAGCTTCCTCAGTTGTCCACCTATTAATGAAGATATTCTGGAACTTTAGGCGCACTGCAGTTGTATCATGTTTGCTTTTTTCATATGGGTTTATTAGAGACTCAACCTAGCAACATTTTATTTTCTAGAACTGATGCTTCTTTCTTAGGGCTGTATCAAGTGTTTTAGTTATGCTTGCTAGTAAAGACATGGGGTGAACACCTTAAATTGCTCCTACATTGGAAGTTTATTGCTGGAATTTTGTGGCTACATTAATGATGATGTATTGATGCATTCTTGATGGGATTTTGTTTAGTTTAGGTTACAATAAAATAGTATTTGAATTGAATTGCGTTGGATTATTACTTTCAATGTAAAAGAATTTACCTTTAAAAGTGCAACTTCTATGATGTATAAATGATGGGATATTGTATTTTTAAAATGTGAATTGTTGCGATCATTGTATTGTGGTTTTTGTGTGGAAAAAAAAATGCAAGGAACTTAATATGAAATTCTACTCCATTTCCTTACACTTATCAACCTAAAGTTTTTACTTGGAATTATTCTAAATACAGAGTTGTATTTATACATACACATATACATATATATCTTTTTAATTGGTGCAATATAAGATTTAAACTTTGGACTTTGTATGTGCCGTATAATTTGGTGCACAAGATAAGTTGAGATAGCAGCTTAAACAGGGTGATTCTAATTGCTAATAATTGTTGCTAGTTTGTCTATTGTATTGCATGCTTCCCAATATATGCTGCTGGTTGAAATTTCATCTAGTTCTCACTTCCTCGTTGCCACTTCTATCATCCCATTATTGTGGTAGTTTTTGAAAAATGTTACATATATTAGTGATCTTGCTTGCGGATTATTGTTCAGGTTATTGTGTCGTTTTAACCTCTCAAGTAGTTTTGATTTCTCTAAGTTTACACAAACTTGATTAATCCTCCTAGTACATCACTCTTCAAATGAATGCTTTTCACTTTTTCGCATTTTTTTCTACAGAGAGAAAGAATGGGAAACTAATTTGCATACCATAAAAGCTAGGAACAACAACACACAATTCAAAGAGATTGTCCTGAAAAAGGGCAATTCATGGATCCTAAACCTAAGCTTGTATGTAAATAACTTTTTATTGATCTTTACATTTTATTTTCCTTCATCAACATAAGATTGGATGTAAATAACTTTATAATGTCTTATTTTTTAGGAAATTTTTAGTTCCCTTGTCGAGAAACAAAATTAACAAACCCAAGGCTCTTCAAGTTATTTACAAGCCACGGATAAGAAAGAATTGTTTACTATTGCTAAACGGGTACTAAATAAGGGTCATGTGTATGGGATGGGCTCCGAGAGTAAACGAATCAAAGAAAGAAAAAATTTGCATATTGGTGCATCTCAATCACAAGCTTCTTCTGCCGAAAGGGAGATAATTAGAAACCTTACTTCCAAGCTTAGCAAGGTGGAAAAGATGTTGGCCACTAAAGATGAGCAAATTCAAATTTTTCTTGACCAACAAAAGAAGATGCAGTAGACTTTAAATGAACTGCGAGGAAGTAATAGGTGTATATGCATGAACGATGCATCTGCTACTATTGGTGACTTAGGATCCAATGATGATGATTTGACTTTATTAGTGTGTATTCTTTCTAACCTTGTCTATGGTCCATTTGATCAATGTATTCTTTCTCTATTATGCTTCTTAAGTGGTTTGAATAAATTACACTACTATTGGCAATGTGCTAAAAATAATCTTTTATTTTCTAATCCTAAGCAGAAAGCATCAAACCCTCTTTCATTCACATATTTGTCTATGTTTTTGGTAGTTTTGAACCCTTGCAGTGTCCATGGCTTAAAAGGAAACTATGTATATTTGGAAATAAGAAGGGAGATTTAAAAAAAAAAATCAGTTTCCAAAATCCCTCCATCCCGATACAAATCCAAACGTGCTTGGACAAAGGTCCCAAAGGATCTACCAAAGTCCTTGTATATAATTTTAAAAGCCCAGTCCAAATAATTCCTTCTCAAGAATATTATGTTAAAATTAGTATAAAGAACTTTTAAATTTCTTAGACGATGAAGTCTCTAATTATCTTTTACAAGAAAATATTTCATTAAAAAATAAAATTGAAGTTTATATTTTCAATCGAAATAAACTTAAAGCATAGAATAAATTGAAAAATTAGCCTACTTGGTCTGTAAGTTTGGGATTTATATTATTTTCATCCTTAGTTTTCAATCAGCCCTTGGCACACAACCAAACCATGAACGAATGTCTTGGCGTGAGCCCCAACTTCTAGATTGTTTTGGCCCAATGTACCTTCGGCAATGATGGTCTGAGATAGTTGTATGCCTGTGCAAGGAATCCTATGGTCCTTATTACCCAAAATTGCAAAAGTATTGCTACTTGATTTGCATCTCTTTCCCTTTCCAGAATGGAATCTCTAATTGATAGTATTTTTTGGAATAAAGGAGAATGGTCCTTATGCTGTTGTATCTTCCAGATTGAACGCCCCTCCATGTAATAGTGATTAAGCCATTTAACCCATAGTGACTATTTCTCTGCTTGGATAACCCATATAACTCGGGATAATAGTGCTCCGTTCCAAATGCTCACATTTCTAAGTCCTAGGCTCCCTTCTTCCTTAAGTAGGCAAATATCGCTCCAAGCCACAAGTGCATGCTTTGAGTCCCAAAGGAAGTCCCTGGCCAATTTGTCCAACTGATTGATAACCACATCTGGAGTTGGAAGTATAGAAAGCCAAAAGCAATCAACTCCTTACAGGACAGTTTAAATTAGCTGCAATCACCCTGCATATGATAATGACCGTGCCGACCATCTTCTAATATAAGGTCCAATCCTGTCCAGCAAAGGGCGAAAGTAAGAAACTCTCATTTTACCTGCCATGATTGGAATGCCAAGATAGCAAAACGGGAAGCCACCCATACGGATGCCAGTGTCAGCTAGAATAGTATTCTGGTCCGAAGTACCCAACCCAGCAAGGACCGAAAACTGACTGCTTGGAGGTTAGCAGAGGCAAAGATGAAGTTTTATCAGCAGCTAGCAAAAGGGAAATATGTTGTGTAGGCAGACAAATGCACTAAATACTTCCATGCTATGGTGAAATGGAACAAGAAATGGAACTTCATTGCATCCATTATAATGGAGGATGGAACGAGAACATACAGTCAAAAGGCACTTGTGAAAGAATTTGTCGACTACTATTATAGACTGCTTGGGACTCGGGCTCAGTGCCAGAAAATCAATGTGGACTATGTCAGGGCTGGTCCATTGATGCCACACCATCACATGGCAGATCTAGTAACGGAGGTCTTAGATCAGGAAATCAAGCTTACCTTGTGGGATATTGGTGACTGCAAAGCCCCAAATGTCATTTGATCAATCCAATCCAAAACTGGACAACTACCCTCAACCGGCCAAATAAACAAAGTCTGATTTCATGTGTGCACTTTGTACAACTATCCTTAACCAGACAAATCTCATTCACCCACCCACAAACACCAATTTCTTAATCCTAACCACATAAAGACAACTCACATCCGGCCATCCATGGCCTAAACCTGTAGCAAAACGCTTGGCAACCAGGGTACCCAAGACTCACCCTCACCTAACCATTCAAGGGGACAGGAAGAAAATAAGAAGAATTAGTGTTCCTCTCCCCAGGTTTCAACCTCAAACATAATAACCAATATTCATTCCCAAACTAATGAAATCTCCTTGCCTTCACCTCCTAACACCATTGATCCATCTTTGTCCATAATTCTTGTTCTACACCAAAAAGTCCAGGCTTCCCCTACTCCTATCCAGGCACCATGCTTTGGTCATATGGATAGGGAGCCTCAGGCATCTGCAAATAAGGTTGCTAAGCCAGAATCCTCTAACTCCTCTGCAGATAAGGTTGCCTAGTCTATATAATTCCTTCTCAAGAATATTATGTTAAGATTAGTCGAAAGAAGTTTTAAGTCTTTTAGACAATGAAGTCTCTAATTATATTTTACAAGAAAATATTTCATTAAGGAATAAAATTGGAGTTTAATTACCCACTCGAAATAAAATTAAAACATCTAATAAATTGAAAAATTAGCCAATTTTGTCCGTAAGTTTGGGGTTTATATTGTTTTCATCCTTAATGATTTTTTCTACCTTTATAGCCTCTAATGAATTTATAACATATCAAGGGGTCCGCAACTCTAGCAAATAAAGGCATTTTCATTGCATATGATGTTATTGGTTTTGAATGGAATTAACAGATATCTCAATTTTGCGCTTAAAAGAATTTGAAAAATAGAGTTGGGGACTGCCACTTGGCAAGTTTTAATTTCATCAGAGACCATAACGGTAGGAAGAAATTATTAGTGAAAAAAATATTATTCGTTGCATTCATTAGCGATCAAATAGGATAATTTTCAAAAAAAAAAAAAAAAGACAGAGAGAGAAAGGGAGGGAAAGAGATGGGAAAGAAATGGAAGTATCACGCTACTAAAATTACTAAGAAGCGATAGTGCAATTCAAGGGTGTACATGTGGGCATTGGAAAATCGGAATAATTGCCCAAGCTAAACCAATTTGACTGTGAAAATGTAGAAAGATTTGTCTTAATGCGATCAGAAAATGATTTCATATTGTCGCAAGGAGGAATGAATAGACCAGAGAGAAATTGGAGTCCAATCAAATTGCTTAATCGTGTTAGTTTAATAACTAGAATTTTATTAATTTAATACTTAAAATAATTAAAAATAAGAATGATATTTATAAGAAAAATATAAATTATGCCCTACAATTTAAGAAATCAAATAAGGAGGTCGACCCATATACAAAAAACAAATAAAAAATGATAGAAAACCTGTAATTAAAACTTCTCAGCAAATATCTTGTTACAATTTCAAATCCTTATCTTCGTTTAGAATTCAATTTCAATTAATGATTACCATCATGAAAAGGATGCTGTAAATTAATTGTGGACTGTCCATTATACTTTTATTACAACAACAACAATAATTATAATAACAACAACGACAACAAATGGTATACGACTAAATCTTTGAGCTAATAGGATTAAGAAATAGAAAGAAATTGGAATTGACAAACGTTGTGTCCAAATGTATTGTTCAATAATTGCAATACGTCCCCGAGTGCAAGAATTAAAATAAGTTGAGGGAATTTTTCTTAAAGGTGTCATTTTGTGTTAGGCTAAATCGTACTTCAGACCTCTGCAATCCAGTAATTCACCTTACCAAGTGATGCCGATAGGTAAGTCCTTGCATTTAATAATTGATACTAAAGCTCGAATTGAAAATCATTTTGGAAAATGATTATTATCTAAATGATGTGATTATTTCGGAATGCAATCTTGAATATATTTCAATAAAAGCTTGAATACAAGAAAGGGTTTTATTGGAAAATCACCTTTTATTTGTAAAAGGATTTTACCACAAATCATTTGAAAATCATGCTTGTTTGACCATAGTATGTTGCAAATGATTTCATTGAGAATGGATCTTGAACGATGTAATGAAATGTTAAGTACTCAATAAGAGGAGGCCTTTGGGACTAACCTTTGAAAGGAATGGCAAGTCTCTCAGTAGGAGGCCACCTCTAAAATATGAGCTCTATCTGGAAAAGGTGACAATCCTAGTAGGTATGGCCGGTTAGAGCTCGCACCTCAGTCCTAGTGGGCTGTTATTCCGATGTGGACGTCCGATAAGTTAAGGTCAGTAATGGAGGAGTATGTTACCCGTTGGGCTATACACCCTCTATATTGTGACACAAGGGTTCACAGTATTTCTCATAATGTGGAGTTCTATAGCAAGACTTTGATGTGAGGTTTCATAGCCATTTATTTTGAGTGTTTTTGTTTGTTACTTACTACTGTGAATTGACTTCAATATGATATATCACTCACGATGCTTATAGAAACTGTTTGACTTGCAATCTACTTTTGACAATTAGTTTCAAAGTACCTTCATGAAAGTTATTTTGACTCAATCAAGAACACACATAGGACTTCTTGTTAAATTCCTTTCTCACACAAATTCTTTGTGTCATATTTCAGGAAGTACTAGACTTGAGATAGGCGTTTTGTAGAGACAAGGGCTGTCCAAGTTGACCTTGCTTATTTATTTTTGATTGAAGAGATGTTTGTCTTTTAACGAGCTTTTATTTGAGTCATGAATTTTGGATTGCACACTTTAAGTTTTTCTTACCTGTGTAACACCTCTATTAAAGATAACAGCAGAAACATATCAAATACTGGGTGTTACCTCATCTAGTTTCCCAAATAAGGGGTCTTTATAACGAAAACAACAGAGTATACAAGGTCAAGATCCATACAACCACTCATACTGATGGTCACATACACATACATAATAGAAAATCTCATACGTGAAAATTTCTGCTTCACATCAGTAATAAGGCACATTATCAAAAGGGAAATGTTCGGACCTAAACTGTTGTCACTGTGGTATCGTGCTTCTATTTGTAGGATCGCTTAACTCTAGATCTTTCAAAAAAGGTAAGATAAAAGACACATGTGGGTGAAAAATTACCCAGTGAGTCCTATGGGTGCTAGTACTTTATGAAAGAACAGAGTACATAAAACATTTGTGGGGAAAGCATATCATTTGTTCACTGGAAACAATTACAAAACTCTTTAAAGAAGAGTTTATTCAAACTCAGTCGTTATGGAAAACTGTATTTCAAATTTCAAATCATTGCCGCGATTTTCATGTCACAGGCACTTCTCCAATAGGAGGCCGGCCTACGAGCAAAGCTCACAAAGCTTCACCTTCGACATCACAATTTTATTATACTAAGGACACAAGCCTATAGTAGTCAACTATGTATTGTCGGAAGGGTATGTGCAAACAAGCACAATACCAAGTAATTCAGAGTGTTTTTCTTACCACTGTAAGCCCTGGGATCCTAATACCTACCTTACACACCATAAGTCGGGGATCCTAATACCTTCCATACTCACCATTATCAATGCCAACCTTACTCATCGTTATCAACGCCAACCTTACTTATTGTATGACTCATCTCAGTGTCATGTCACCCCATTTAGAGTAAGACAATCCTTAAAACAAGGCCAGGTTACTAGGGCCGTCTAACTCTAACATAACTAGTACAAAGATCAAAGTCCTTGTTGAGTACTCAATGTTACCAATACCAACCCCTTCTGACTGAACAGGTAGAAGGCTATCTGATCCCGTTGGATTTTCAAAACAAACATTTTTGGGCAAAATAATATTTTTCAGAATTTGATCCCACTGACCTGCAAGTCAAATCATCATTTACATAGGCTCTACAGGGCCAATCAATTCATTCCATAGGCACATCAAGCCAATAAAACAATTTTCGAGATCAAAATATCTTTTTCCAAAAGTCAATCTCATTACGAGAGATCATTTTCCAAAAATTGTGTCAAAACAGGTTAAAGAGTTCTTTTCACACATCAAAACAAGTTTCAAAGAGTATTCGGGTAGTTTTACCCATACTCGATCACAAAAGTCATTTCCAAGGACATTCGGGTCATTTTACCCATACCCGATTCCAAAGGACTTTTCGAGGGTATTCAGGTCATTTTACCCTTACCCGATTTGAGAAGTGTCACAAGTGTTCCAATAAGGATATTTCGGTCATTTATTGAATACTTGATTCCAAAGCTTTCATAAAACATTCTAATAAGGACATTTGAATCATTTTCCAAATACCCAATTCCTAAAGGAACTCATTTCACAAAATCCAGAATTCTAATCCCAAAAGAGGATTAAATTTAAAGTTTCCAAACACACTTTCATAAAATGTTTCAATAAGGGCATTCTAGTTAATTTATGAATGCGTGATTCCAAAATTATCATTTTCCGAAAAACCTAAGTATTTAATCAAAAAAGGACTAAATTCACAAAATTCATACTTTAATTGTTTGTTATGGTTTCCAAGCCAATCATAAAGTTCATTTAAGACCAAAATGGCATAAAACAAATCTTGGTCAGATAACCCTTAAACATATTCAGGGATTTTCAAAATGGTATAAAACATAGCATTTACTTAATCTCAGAGTAAGGACTCATCGTACAATCATAGAACTACGATTAACCTAAGATGCCCTACATATATTTTATCACAAAAGCCCCCTCAATTCTAAAAAGACAACATGACACCACTTTGACAAAAGCATAAATAAGGTTGATTCAAATTCTCAAGACTTAGTCATATCACACCTAATATACATGTTTATACAAACACAAACTCATCCAATGAGGTCTTAAACCAAATACCCATGCCAAAAGAAACGTAATAACATGACCATAATAGCCAAACATAGACCAAAAGTTTAAAAAGGTTAGCCTATTTTTCAAGCACACACTAAAATCATAAGAAAAAAACTAAAAGCATAGATAGAAATTGAAGAGAATATTACTAACCCCTCCCCTACACTTAAAGATGACAATGTCCTTATTAGCTAAAATTAACCCAATTAGAGGATATCCGATAGAACAAAAAATGGATAAAGAGAGGAAAGGTTAGTAATACACTCCAAGTGACTGCAATGCATGAAAGAGGAGTTTTTGATGAAGAAGTTTGTAAAATGAGGAGAGGAGTAGACTTGCAAAAGGAAATAAAAATCCAATAAAGCTCAAAGAAGGTAGACTATCATCAAGCTTACTTAAGAAAAAATAAAATAAAATAAACAGGAATTAGAAAGAAGGCTTATGAATTCTAAATCCTAAGAAAGCAAGAACAAAACAAAGGCAAACACTTTTTCCATTCATCATACTTTCTCATCAGCTCTTGGTGCAAAAAATTAACATTTAGTGCAGACTAAGAAGTATGTAATAATAAGGGAAGGTTTTGGAGGAGGAAAGGTACATGCAAATCAATAGTCTCATTGAAAATAAAGGCATGAACCCCATTCTTTTGCATCTATTTAGACACATAAATTTGTTCGTCTACACACAAATACACAATATACCTAAAAAGTGCATCAATACTTAAAGTATCAATCATCTCTTCAAATGAACCATCACTATGAAAATTAAGTTTCCAAGTCCAAACCATACATTCTAGCTCTTAAAGAAGTAGTCAAGCTTACTTTGCAACTAATTGTCTACAATCACTAAGTTACCGCCCTTGATTTGGAACAAGGAATTATATCATGAAATGTGTGGATACTTGTAATATGTCGAGGTCTTCTCATAATCATTGGCATTCATTTCTCCTTGAACCAAGATGTGCCTACAAATGAGAAGAAGTTAAAATTAGCAGAAAGTAGAATAGAATCTTCATAAAGTAGTACATTAATAATATCCTTGATTCTAATTGGTTCTACAATCCCATGTTCTTTCAACAAATGCATTTTCTCCTCCTATTCTCTCTTGGCTTTTTGGGGATTTTTTTTTCCTTGTAGACTCTCACATGGTTTCTTGATAAGCTCACTCTTTTCATCCTCTTGACGTAGAGTCTCTTTTTCTTTAATAGTGTGGGCCACTATATAATCTTCCCTCAAGAGACAAAGTTTTTCTTTAAAATTTTCTAATTGTAGCTTCATGACGTCTACTTCATGCACTTCATCTTGCTTTTCTTCAATAATCTCCATATAGTGGGCAGCTTGGTTTCTCATTCTTTGAAACAATTTTTCTTGATGATTAAAAAATACATTTTTGTTGGAAAAAAATGTATTTACCAATTCTTCAGTAGAATGTTTAGCATGCAGAGGTGGATAGGACATAAGGAAAATACTATTGTTTACTACAATATGAACTTGCATGATCACACCAATCCAGATTGTATATCTTTCTTTTCCCATATTCTACAAAGTGATAAGCTTGTTCCCAAGCATGTAGCCTTGCAACTCCTATTTGTTATGTCGTATAATTGAACTGTTGTTACCCATGAAAATCAAAACTTATATCTTGATTCTCTAGAGAAGTTACATTCCAATTGACATTCGTACTTCTTAAAACATCAATAAGAGCCCGTAATCTTACCAACATATCACTATTATGACACTCTTGTGTTTGTGCCCATGTATTGCCCAATAAATGGTTAGCGAAGATGATGGTTTCAAACAACTTAAAATCTCCAAACAAAAGAAAAAGTTTGTAATTAGAAAAATCAAGCACTAAGACTTCAAAAAATACAAAAATCATACAAAAACAAATAAAAGAAAACATTCAAACTAAAACAAAAGCAAAATAAAATTTAGAATGATAAAATTGGCCAAAACAAATATCACTATTCAGTCCCCGACAACAGTGCAAAAAACTTGATAGTAGGCTTGTGTGTATTAGAAATGGATACCAACAATGTCCACAAATCATTCGAGTTTTAAAAATTAAAATGCCAAATTTACTAACACAACACATAATTAGGCAAGTGTAACTATTGTGTAGTACAGAATATAATGACAAGTATCGAAGAATCTAAGAGAAAGATGGCAAGTACCCCTACTTTCTTCTCATCTCAATTGTCTAACCAATTAAATAATTGGTAAAAAGGACTAACTAACTACACTAGAAAGAAATTTAGGTCCACCCAAGAAAAAGATACAAGGTTCACCAAAGAATGTGAAAAAGAGAGAAAGGCTAGGTAATAGATTGAATTCCCCCAATTAAACACATGTGAAGACTATCATTTAGATAAATTAATCCCAACTCTAGCCACCGGTATGAGTTTCAAAGGTCGATTTCACTCTCTTTCAAGTTTTGAAATCCATAATCCCCAGTTCAAGTAATTGGTATCTCTACCTAATCAACCAAACCAAAAAAGGCATTAATCACAAATCATCAATCCAAGGTATCCGGAAGCCATAAAATCCCTATTTTTGAGCAATTTCATCTACCATTTCATAATCAAGTTCAAATCCCCAACCTCTTTTTCGATTTAGTTAAGGAAAACAAACATCAAATTAGTCAAATGGGTGTTTAAACCCTTAACTACGTCTCCCAAAATTATTAAGGTAGAACAATCAATTGAAGAAAATCAATCAAACCTAACTCAACAAACTCAACACAGTAAAACTAAATAATCAAATGCCATAGAGAGAAATCAGTAGATCCAAGGAATATACATCAATCCAATGCATAAAAAAGGGCACAAACCTTCATTAAAAATAAAAATCAAAATTTAGTAAAATATTGACGAGTTAGATTTAGAAAAAAGAGGGAAAAGAAAACCTCATAGACAAGCCCTTCTTTTCTTCTTCTTGAAATCATCTTTGCCACATCTCTTCTTCTTCCTTGATGGCCAAGCTCTTCCTCTTCTTTGCCATGCAATCCATGCTTTCTAGGGTTCTTGAAGGAATACCCAAGGTCAAAGACAACTATTGAAGGCATATAAAAAGAGGTATTTATAGCCTCCATCTCTTGAATGCCCTCAAATCCATATAGGTCATTCTGCGAACCTTGGTGGCAGAGGCCTAGGATATTTTTTTCCTCTCTCTAGGGCCTAGGTAGCCCTACCTCATCCGACCTAGGCTGGGATGCCTAGCTCTAGCTTTTGAGATCTTAAACATAGGTAGCTCTACCTCATTTGACCTAGGCAAACTTAGGTCGAAGTCTTGTTGGCCATTTTGCTTCAATTTTCGTCCTTTTTCATCATTGTTCTTCTTCAAATGATCGTTTGTAAATTCCTACACAAAACAAGGTAAAAAAAGGCGGTGTGAATAGTCATCCAAACAAAATTCTCAACAGATAGAGCATGAATTGACAAGAAAATATGTACATTTTCACCACTCATCACTTCCTAGGATAGATAACGATAATATTTATATTACTGGTTTGTTTAAAAATATTAATAACTAACTTTCTATTCTTTTAAAGATATAGTCACAACTATATTTAAGAGGTTTAACAAAATTTATAGAACATAATATTATAATACATTATATAGTTTTTTTAAGAAAATCTCTTTTTAATTTTTTATGTCTATAATATTTTTAATTTACTAGCAATTGTTGTAGATCTTATTCGCTTGACTTAATAACATTTTTATCTTTTTAATGGTTGTGATATTTATGTACTTTCGTTTTAGATACTGAATAAATTTTGAAGTCCTATACTGTCGTTTACTTTCTTTTCCAACCATCTATTATTTTCATTTCAACAATTTTTTCCATCTTTGTTTCAATTTTTTTAGTTCACATCCACTTTATAGCAATTGCAATCGTATTTCTTTTTTCTCTTGATAATAAATTTATTTTACATTTCTAATATAGGATTTCATGTAACTACATTTAAGATTTATTTGATAATCTCACTGTAAATGTGTATATGTAACACCTCCACTCCATTAAGAAATTTTATGAGTTCATAATAAGCTAAAATTTTTTGGGATAACATTTATGGGCAATGATATAACGGTCACGCACTTATTTGTTTTCCGTCATGTGATTTGAGATTCGACAGCTTCTAATAAAGTTTCGTTGAGAAATTTTCATTGTGTCAAAAATTATATTATTACAATGATTTTGATTGGTGTGTGGTAGTTAATTTATGATCAATTAATTGCTACATTGTGTTTAAAAATATAGTATTAAAACGATTTTGATTGGTGTGTGGTAATTAATTTATGATCAATTAATTTACAATGATTTTGATTAGAGAAAATGCTTCCTTGAACATTCAAATTTTTTTTTTTCAAACCAGTTTTTTATTTTTTGAACAATTACAACTCCTAGTCAAATTCAAGACTAAAAATATTTTGACCACTTGACAGAATTTTTTAACCAAGAAAATGCAAGACTTATTAATTAATTTTGACCAATTCCAACCTCTTAAATCTCAGCTTTTGAATTTTAGTTGAATTCAAACAAATTTTGTTCAGCCATTGGTTAAAAAAACAGCCATGGTAAATAAACCATAGTTTCCCCATTTCCCCATCCACACAACTGGCAGCCTTCTCCTCTCTATTCTTAGTTATTCTCTCTTTTCTTCGAAAAAGAAAGCTCTCATTTTGCCTCCTCATGCCTAATCAACAGCCTTGTGCAAGAGGAAACCATTTTCCTCTTTGATTTTCTCGAGGCCGAAAAGCACCCCTCCCTTCTCTTATCATTCTCTTCCTCACAAACACAAGAAACCCAACCCATTCGGGTTGAAAACAAGCCCTTTCATACAGATCTTCAAGTTAGAACCGGAATCATGAAGAAGGTAATGGTCAAAACCATCTTTTTTCTGCATTCCTCATAAACGAAACCTTCATACCTTCGTTTTTATTGTCCTTTGAAGATACACAAGAAACCAGCTGCAAAAAAACTGAAGTTTGAAGCTTTCCATAGCTATGTTTGAGTGCTTGAACCAGGCCTTCAAGGCTTGAGCCAAAGTATCTGCATTTCATTTGCAAAAACATGTAGGTTGAAAAAAACATGAAGTTTTGTCCACATTTGGATTTCTGTTAAAAATGACATTTTTGCTTACAATAGTGGTGAAGGAATGTAACACCCCTCTACATATGCAGCCTAATCAGGCAAAGGGTATCGTCCTATCCTTTGGACCAAGAGTCTTTATAACACGATGAAAGAAAATAACTGACAAGTAGAACTTTGAAATTTGAAATTAAATTAAAATCTTCAACAGAAAACTATTACAATCCTAAAACACAAATCCATCACAAATATGTTTTCTGAATGGAACTTCCAAGAATCCAAAAATAAAAAGACAATAGCAATGTAACAAAGCTATCGATATTACAAAACTGAACTTCAAGTCCTAGCCTTGATAAACTTGTATCATCTTGAAAACGTGATTAGAGAAAATATGTGAGATTATAAATAATCTCAGTAAGTCCAACACTACAAGAAAGTCAGCAAATTGCAATGGATTTTTGTGATGGACAAAATCCGTCACAAATTTGCGATGGCTCACTGTCTGAAAAAGGGTTAAGGGATGTAGTTGACAGGCCCTTGCAAATCCATCACAAAATTAGAGACAGATTTGTGACGGATTTAGAGATTCTGTTGCAAATCCCTCGCAACAATTGCAAGGGATTTGCGATGGAAATTATTTTTTAAAAAATTGAACAAAAAAATTTTAAAAAATTACTCTAGCTAATCCATCGCAAAATTAGAGATGGATTTGTGACGGAAATTATTTGAGATGGATTTGCGATGGATTTAAAGAGGCCGTTGCAAATCCCTCGCAAAAATTGTGAGGGATTTGCGACGAAATTCAATTCTTTTTAAAAAAAATGAAGCAAAAAATAAAAAAATGCTCTAGCTAATCCGTCGCAAAATTAGAGATAGATTTGCGAAGGAAATTATTTGAGACGGATTTGCGAGGGATTTAGTGATTCCGTCGCAAATCCCTTTCAAAAATTGCAAGGGATTTGCGGCGGATTTTTTTTAAAAAAAAAAATTGAAGCAAAGAATTAAAAAGACTTGCTATAGCTAATCCATCACAAATTTAGAGATGGATTTGCAATGGAAAATATTTGAGATGGATTTAAAGATTCCGTCGCAAATCCCTCGCAACAATTGCGAGGGATTTGCGAAGGAATTCAATTTTTTAAAAAAAATTGAAGCAAATAATAAAAAGATTTGGTCTAGCTAATTCGTCGTAAAATTAAAGCCAGATTTTCAACGGAAAATATTTGAGACGGATTTGCGACGGATTTAGTCGCAAATCCCTTGCAAAAATTGCAACGGATTTGCTACGGAAGTTTTTTGAGACAGATTTACGACGGGTTTAATGATTCCATCGCAAATCTCTCGCAATAGTTGCGACAGATTTGCGATGGATTGGTTGCGACAGATTGGTGTTTTCTTTAAATTTGCGACGGATTAGTGTTTTCTATAAAATGAAGTTTAAAAAAAATTATCGCTGTAAATAATTTTAATCTAAAACATTTAAAGTTACTTATTAAGGCTTTTTTGTATAATTTTATACACTATATACACATGAGTGTTCTTATCATAGAATATGTCCATGATTTTCTTGCTAATATTGCTTATTGTATAAAATATTCTTACATGTTCTTTATAGATAACTTTCTTCGACCACGCGACTCCCCCCGCCCATTTGATATTCTTCTCTCGTTGCTTGGAGAATCTATAAATGCATTCCTCTGATGTTGGTTGGAATTTGTTTTGAAGTTTTTGTTGATGATGGCAGATCCCACTATAGAAAGCTCTATAAAGCTCATACTATTTTCTGTACTTTGAAATGAACAAGATTTGAAATCTTTTTAATTATAAATTCATGCTATGCCCAGTGGAAAGAAATATTGTCTCACTATCCATCCAACTACAAGCAATCTATAGTCATTCCTTTACTGGATCTTGCACAGTAGCAACACGGAGGATGGCTTCCAATTTCAGCCATGAATGAAGTATGTTGCAATTGATTGTATCATGTAGTCTCTAATTAATTTTTCTCAGTATTACGTGCATCACATCAAGAATTAGCAATTTTAGGGTTTTTATAAGTGAGTTCAGTGTAATTGACTTTCAGCTAGCATTTAACTGAAGAAAATTCATTGGCATTTGCTATTTCTTATGTTGCTACAGGGATATATTTGCTAAATATTGTTTGATGTACTGTTGATTGGTCTTACTTAAAAGTTGCAAGGTGATCAACACGTCATTGGATATGAATTCGAACATTGTGCATATAATTTTTTACGCTACTTGTATTTGGGTTGAATATGGTGGTTTAGATTTTGTTTGATGCATCTACTATTCCATGCTGAAATGGAACACAAGATATGATGTACAACATCGTCTTCTCAAGGACTGTCAATGGAATAAGCATTATACCAAATATGGCTACTTTGTTATTATTTAGCTAATACATGTCTGGCACTACATTTTGAACTTATGTAATGCTGTCAATGTTGAAGGATCCATCTTTCTTTTGTGTTGCTAGAGAGGATTTTTCTACCTTCTGCTATCATTGAGGGCCTCACTAGAACACCTAAGTAGTTACTTAGAGATGCGAAATGACTGTCTTTTTTAACTTTATCTGGTCAGCTAAAAAGATGAAGTTGCTTTTTCTATGTGCTCTTGTTTTCTTGCCACAGAGAGACATAAATTACTGAATGATTGTGCTCTTTATATATATATATATATATATATATATATATATATATAATATTGGAGATAACTGTACTGATAAAGATGCCTTCAAGGTAATGCCGGAGAAATCAAAAGCAGATTAGCTTTTGACAAATATATCCTATTTGGTTGGGTTGCTGGTTATTTATAATACTAAATCCCGTCATTAAAATTTTCAACAGGTCTTGAAAAAGCGAAATCAGGGTTATGGCATTTTGGTATCTTCTATGCCAAAGGACAGCAATGCATTCTACTCCCTTAGGGATCCATCAGAGGTAACTAATACTTCCTGCAAAAAATGCTTGTCAAAATAGGTGACCTGTGATGTTTCAAAAATGACTGCTGCCCTTTTTCACTCATGAGGGAAAATACACTATTTCTTAATCAAGATGAAATTGTTTAGCTAAAGAAAACTGAACTACTATGCCGTAGTGGGAATTTTATGTTGTAGAATTGGCTTTTACTTCTATACTTCACCACTTGGAGTCGGAGAAGGCATTATATTTGTTTAATGCAAATGTAAATGGTTTAATATTGATCGATAAGTATTTACAAGGATGACTAGTTTACAATCGAGGAGACTTCAAACTAGAGGTTCTCAATACATATCTTAAAACTAGTCTGGACCTCAGGGTACAACGTAAAGATTACAGTGTACACATGAGTTTTAATCTTCTTGACTATACCCCCCGGCTGGCTGGCAACACCATCAAAGATTGCCTTATTCCGGGCAGTCCAGATGTAGTAAAAACTGGCCACCAGGGCAGTAGACTTGGCCTTTGAAATCCAGGAGGTACCTCGGTTGTCATTCTTATACCACCTGAGACAAGCTTTTGCTGAGTTCAAGAATTGTGGAAGATTTAACCATGCTTTTGATTCTCTCCAGATAGTAGCAGAAACCGAGCATTTGAAGAACAGATGGTTCATCATTTCAGATTGGGACTTACACAAAGGACATGTCATGTCATCAAGTCTGAACGCAAGTGCATCTTTTGTCTTAAGCCTACCTTTGGCACATAACCAAAGAATGAATGAGTGTTTCGACGTTAAACCCTGCTTCCATATAGTATTGGCCCAATACATAGATCGCATAGTAGATCTCAAATAGTCATAAGCAAGAGATGTGAAAGAAGTATTTGCAATTTCCCCACGAATGAAGAAGATCAGCAGCATGATGAGGCTCACCTTCACGCTCAACAATCATGTCTCTTATAACCAGTAGTTTGCGAAACAAAGGTGAATAATCTTTATGATCTTCAATTTCCCAAATAGAGCCACCTTTCAAGTAGTAGTGGTCCACCCATTTGACCCACAAAGATTGCTTCTCTGCCTGTATGTCCCAAATGATTCTAGACATAAGGGCCCCATTCCAAACTTTTAAGTTCCTCAAGCCCAGACCACCCTCAGTCTTTGGAAGGCAAACATTGTCCCAAGCAACCGGATGGTTTTTAGAGTCCCACAGGAAATCCCGAGCCATCCTTTCCAACTGACAAATAACTGCAGATGGAGTAGGAAGAATTGACAACCAAAAACATTCGACCCCATGGAGCACAGATTGAATCAACTGTAGTCTACCAGCATAGGAGAGGTAGCGAGCTGACCATCTCCCAATGTAAGATCCAATCCGATCAATCAATGGTTTAAAGAAAGTTAGTCTAATTTTACCATTCATGATTGGAATTCCAAGGTAGCGAAAAGGAAGTTCCCCAACAGGAATGCCCGTATCTACAATAATCGTTTCTTGATTACTCGGATCAATTCCTGCTAGATAAATACTGGACTTATCCTTATTGATTTCAAGACCAGACCAGCTTTTAAATTCCTCTAGGCAGTCCAGGAGAATGTGAATAGAAGTACAGTCACCCCTTGAGAACAACATAAGGTCATCTGTAAATGCAAGGTGGGTGACCCTTAAGTCCTTACACTTGGGGTGGAAATGGAATGAAGTCCCTAATGTATGCACTTTGACCACCCTTGAGAAATATTCTAAACAAATGACAAACAGCAGTGGGGAAAGAGGATCTCCTTGCCTTAGACCCTTTGCTCCAGAAAAGTAGCCATGCACATTACCATTGATAGCAATAGAGAAAGAGGTAGTGGTTACATATTGCTTAATCCAATTAACAAAAGGATAGGGGAATCCAAGCTCAGTAAGTAAATCCAATAAGAAATCCCAACTGACAGAATCATAGGCTTTCCTAAGATCCACCTTCAATGTACATCGCGGAGAAACCTTTTTGCGGCTATATATATGTAACAGTTCTTGAACTAGAAAGATATTATCACTCATGACTCTATCGTGTATGAATGCAGATTGAGCACTGTCCACCAGAGGTACCACCAATTTGAGTCTATCAGCCAAAATTTTAGAGATGATCTTATAAACCACGTTACAGCAAGAAATTGGTCGATAGTTATCCACCCTATTAGCATGATCATTATTTGGCGCCAAGGTAATAATAGAGTGATTAATCTGTTTAAGAAGTTTCCCCGAACTAAAGAATTCCATAACTACATCACACAAACTCTGCCCAACCATACCCCATGACTTCTTGAAGAATAATGCTGAGTAACCATCAGGTCCAGGAGCTTTGGAATCCCCAATATCCCACAGAGCTAATCTAATATCCTGAGTAGTGACATCCCTAACCAAGTTCACCATCATATCTTGAGGCACCAAAGGACCGACTCTGACAAAATCCACATTGATTCCCCTACAATCAACCTTAGTCCCCAAAAGCTTCTTGTAATATTTAACAAATTCATCCACAAGAGCTTGTGGGCTATTGGTCATTCTACCATCCGCCATAGAGATAGAAGAGATGAAGTTCCTCTTTTTATTACATTTAACAATGTTGAACAAGTAACGAGTATTTTTGTCAAAGAGAGCTACATACCGTCCTTTAGCAAGTTGCTGGTAGAACTTCATTTCTGCTTCCTCCAAACACCATGCTGATCTTTTACATTCCTTGAATTGTGCAATAAGATTTTGATCTGTAGGATCAGCAAGTAATAGCTGTTATGTATTGAGTACAGCCTGGTTTGCCTGTTCAACACATTCAGAAAGGTGAGAAAATTCACGTTTATTCAGTCTCCTCAAGTCACTCTTAAGTATCTTCAGGCGACGACACAGAATGAACTGGTGGAAGCCCAAGATCGACTGATCCCAGACACCTTTAACCATTTCCTGGAATGACTCATGTTCAGCCCAAATATTAAGGAACCTAAATGGACGTACATTGCTCACATTGTTGTCTACCACAGACCAAATAACAGGACTATGATCAGAAATGCATCCAATAGGGAAAAACTCAATAGAAGCCTGTGTATGGCAGTGAAACCATGCTGCATTACCCATAACCCTATCAAGCTTGGACCACACTCTAGAATTTGTCCAAGTATACCTTGATCCGACATAAGGAAGATCCCCAGCCCAATGTCCTCACATAGAAATGCAAAGTCCCTAATATCATAAGAGGAAGGCATAGAATCACCAAGTTTGTCCTTAATATGTAAATAGGTATTGAAATCGCCCATAAGAATCCATGGATCTGAAATAGATGAAGATAAGGATTGGATATCCTCCCATAAACTTCTTCTAGCCATAACTGAATTGTAAGCATAGATAAAGGTGAAGAGATAGGTAGAATGGGAAATATTACATCTGATACTCACAGTGATAGCTTGAGGCATGTGGTGAAGTAACTAAACATCCACCCTAGCATCATTCCATAGGATAACCACTCTGCCTCCTTCTGATTTATTCAAGTTATGAAAAGTCGTCCAATTAGGGAATTTTTGTTGTATAATATTGTCAACTCCAAGAACATTCAACTTTGTTTCCAATAATCCAATAATGTCCACACGATGATTAGAAATAAAGCTCCGAACCCCATGATGTTTGAGGGTCATGTTAAACGCTCTAATATTCCAGCAAGCTACTCTCATTGTGGACCTACTAGTGCCTTTTGGGCACTAACCAAGTCAACACTCCGCTGGGCATATTTTTTCCATACCGAAGAAATAAATTTTGTTGCCTGAGTAGTCACTTTACCAGCATTCCCCATGTTCGGTGGGACCTCCTCAACACAAACTCCCAACCTGGACGGGGAGAATGATTGGCTAAGACCAGGTTGTGCATTTAATTTTTTCTGCCAATGAGACCGTCCCCTACTCCTAACTCATGATCGGCCTCTTGTGTGAAAGAGTTTGTTTCTCGAACCATTAGATGAAGAGGGAGCATCAACTGCTGCATTTCCATTATAATTACAGTCTGGAGGAAGTTTATATCTCAAATAGTGGAAATTTCTATTAATCACACATCCCTTTCCTAATATTGTCTTTTTTTATTACGCTATTATGGCTTCCTTCTCTGTTTGGAACTGAAGATTGGATTTCTTTTTCCATGAGTGGTTGTTACAATCTATGGAAGAATGAATTTTTGTGAATCTACATACGCAGGTCATGGAGCTCCTCAAGTGCTTAGTAAAGTGGAAGAAATCAAGTGCTCAGTAGTTGTGGTTCAAATAGAAGAAAACATACGTTACATGATACATATAGCACTAGGAAAAGTTCAATTATAGTTTAGTTTTTTTAAGAATAACTAATGGTTAGGAGCAGAGGTGCCAAATGTCAACTTTTTGAGCAGATGACAGGAGTTGTAGACTGTTTCTGTTCTGTAATCTTTGTAAATCCTCTCATTCATCTAACTGTTTTAGAAAGAGCATTTCTAGAACTTGATTGTTAATCATCTCTTACCTTGCAAGGTTCTTGTTGTCTCAGATATTAAACAAGACCTTGGTTATCAAGGAGTTCAAGGTCATAAAACTTTGAGAAATATAGAGTTTTCTTCTATTTTTTTTCCGTTTATTTTTCTCTATTCATTACGATTATCATGTCCTCATCACATTATTTGTTGTTAGATATGTAATCGGTTGGAAGAAGCTCAAGTAGCGGAGGTGTTCCGTCTGAAGTCAACAAGAAAGTAAGTACAATTATTCTTTCGCCAGCACTGCCTGCATTTAGTACATCTTCAACTGATTTTCCACGTAGTTTGCTGTGTAAAAATTTCAGCTCTAGAATTTCATACCATAAGCCATATCTGCTAAAGCCCCATATCTTTCCACTTTGCTCAATCCTTTTCTATTAGAGTTGTCCTTTATTCTTCATTATCCTTTATTGTTCATTTACTTTAATCTAGCATTGAGTTCTCTCATCTAACACAGTAAAGTTGTAATACATCATGGTAGTACTTGGAATAGCAGTCCATAAAAAAATGAATAAATGATTTGTCAGTTTGGTTTATTTGGATTGTTAAGAGTAAGATGGTGCACCAATCTTTTCCAAAATGTTTATTTTCCAATTGATTGTGTTAACAACTAAAAGTGTTTCGTCTAAACAATTAACTCCAATATGACAGTCACTCAAATGTTGAATTTAGTTCTTTGACAAATTGAAAATCAATTAAAGAACCACAAAATCTTTAGAAGAGATCTATATGATTTCTAAAATTTCTGATCAGGCACTTGTTTGGTTTATAGGAAGCAAATTAGTAGAACGGGATCAATTAATTTTAACGAAACTAAGGAATCTGATACAACTAGTCTAAATTCCAGTCATCAAATCATTTCAAGTCAATTGTTTCACATTAAGGAGGGGAACACAATGAAGTGATTGTAAGTGATATATTGGGAGGTTCAACTTCTTCCACTATGATAATGTGTGTGAAAAGCATTCTTGGAAATATCAAGCTATGTACTAATTTTTGGATTGATATGTTAGCTCTTGTTGGATGATAGGCTGTGTTTCCAAAGTACTACCTTGTGCATAGTAGTTCTATGTGTCAAACTTTAATAGCTTCCTATTCTCCTTTTTGTTTCTTGTTTGACAGTGTTTTCTGGTGGATGAACGAAGTCATAGTTGCAAACATTCTACCACCCCTTTAGCTACATGATTGTATTTTTAGCATTATTTATCTATTGTGATACTTATGTGTATACAAAGGTTTGGATTATTGTAGTTTTACTTTATGATTTGGCATATTGTAATTTATTATTGTTTTCAAAATTTTCTTAGTTTTATTAGATTTTTTCACGTTAAAAAACATTACAGATTTGATATTTATGAGAAAAATTGCTTAAATAATTGTCACAGGTTTTCTAAAATTAATTTAATTAAAATTAATTTTGACAAAATTGGTCTTAACTAGTAGCGGATTTGCGACGAATTTTTTAATTTTTTTAAATTGTAATTATTCCGTCGCAAATCTGTAGCAAGTTGCTACGAATTTGCGATGGAATAATTACATTTTAAAAAATAAAAAAATCCGTCGTAATTCTGTAGCAACTTGCCACGGATTTGCGACGGACCCTAGCAAACTGCTACTGATTTGCGACGGTGTAATTACATATTTAAAATAAATGAAAAAATATCCATCACAAATCCATAGCAATCTGTGACAAATCCATTTTATTTTTATCCATGAAAATATTCCGTTGCAAATCCATCGCAACTTGCTACGCTTTTGCGACGGATTTTTTTTCACATTTTATTTTATTTTTCAATTATTCCGTCGCAATTCCGTAGCAAAATGTAATTTGGTTGACCAGAGATTTGGCCATTGCAAATGTGTCGTTATTTGCAACGGATTAAGTTTTCCATCGCTGTTTGTGACACTCTACTTTGCGACGGCCGAATCTGTCGCAAAACTGGATTTGCGACGGATTTGGCCGTCGCAAATAGTGTTTTTTTTTTTTGTAGTGCAAGGTGTGTGGTCGTGGCACAATTTCCAAAATAAATATCATGATGCATGGATGGAAATAATTTGAATTGATACGCTCACAATGGAATTTACTGGTACGCAGAATCAAATTTTTGGGGAAAGGAATGAGTATGTTATATTATGCTACTTAAAGAAAATTCTCATCGGATAGAATGCTAAATTATGCAACATAATTTGAACAGATTTTTGTTTATACAAAGTCTTGCATCCAAATTCTCCACATTAATCCCGATATGTCTTAAGTGGCTAAGACATAAACAAAGCAAAAAATAGCATGTAGGGTGTACATCCCTGTCGAGAGAATTCCCCAAACATTTCTCTCATCTAATCCATTATGTTTATGTCCCACATCCGTTCTTCTATTTTACATACTGAAAGCCATGTTGCTAGCTAGGGACTTGACTTGGTTACCTAAAAATGACGCCCTATTTGGTTAAATATAGAGAACTAGATATGGCCAATCTTCCGGTACGATCTCTTAAACTAATGCCTGTTAGTCCTAGTACCTCACTTTTTGAGTACTCAATGTCTAATTTAATGTGGTTTCCAATATGGAATATGCAATTTCATTTATAAAAATATTATTCTTGTCTAAAAAATTCAATTTTCCAAAACTCAACCCGAACGAAGCTCAAGCCCTATTTTTTTCTTTTTAAATTCCAAAACCAAAATCCCTATATTCATTCTAGCAATTTTTTTTTTTTTTTTTTGGTACAAGATGCGATAAATTTTTATGTTTCATAATTCGATTTGAGAGGTGGCATAGATGGGAGCCATCAAGTTCAAGAATTCAAGCCATGATTTTTGCAATTATATGCATGAAGGAAAACTTCATAATTGATCAATCGAAATATTTCGTAATATTTAATGTATGGCTCATATACATGTAAATTATGAATGTAATATTCATAATATGGTCCCTCAAAATAATGTCACAATAGTTTACTTAACACATCATAAATAGTGTCAAAATGTCAAGTTTCCAATCCATTCCTTATTACATAAGAATGGTTAATAATACAAATCATGTCATTTCCATGCATTTGAGTAAAACGTTTAATTTCTTGCATAAAAGCATTTCTTCAATGAGATGCAAGGACTTACATTGTCCAACCCTAGCAAAATGTCTCCACCAAATCAAGTTCTTGGTTCACTTCCTATTTCTAAATCCTTCGCATCTAACATATATAGATAACAAATAGAAATTAATTTCCTATTTATATTAATCTTTATAAAGCGTCAATCAGGACCCTAGAATAATGAGGAAATTATTTTGGTCTTACGTAATCTAAAATGCATATAATTATTTCCACCACAACTTGAGAGCAGAAGCCTGACTTACTTCTTCTAGGAATTTGAAGTTAAGGCATTCTCATTCTTAGGAAAACACAAAGAATGCCTGCTCATCCATTGCCTTTTTTCCCCGTGAACTGAGCTTCCCCAAAGAAAAATGGCTAAGTGCCTCTCAATGTCCCAGAAAACTGATTTTGGAGGATTGATTACCTACAATAGATTAAGAGGCATAGCAGATAATACTGATTAAACAAGCCGCATTTGACCTGCTTCAGAAAGATGCTTAAATCTCCACCCTTGTAGCCTTTTTTTAACTTTGTCAATAAGGGGTTGAAAATATATCTTCCTTCTTCTACCTTTGAACATAGGACAACCAAGGTACATGAAAGGTTGAAACATTCTCGTAAAACCCAATATTCTATGTACCATAAAGAACCACTGTGTAGAAGTATTATTTGAAATAATGTAGGAGCTTTTGGCATCATTAATGAGCTGTCCTGAACATTTTTTATATTCCCAGAGAATGGATTTCATCAGAGTTAGAGATTTCTTTGAAGCAGTTGTAAAAACCAGCATATCATCAGCAAAACAGAGGTGAGAAACCAGAAAGCAAGAAGAAGGCAGCTTAAAAGGAATAAGTCTACCCATTGTCAACTTCTCATTCAAGCCTTTTGCGAATAATTCCTGGGCAATGATAAAGAGCATAGGTGATAAAGGATCCCCTTGTCTTAAACCATGCAAGGATTTGAAGTAGCCACACATTTCTCCATTTATCACCACTGAAAACCAGCAATTATTTATACAATTCTCCATCAGCTAAATAAAATGAGCATTAATGCCAAGACGAGAAAGCACTGCGCACAACGACGACCAAGAAACTCTATCAAATGCTTTACACATATCAAGCTTGAGAGCTACATTATTCCCCATCACTCTTCTTTCTGTGGAGTGAAAGATTTCATAAGCTAAAAGGAAATTATCAAAAATATTGTGCCCTTTGATAAAACCCGACTAATCAGGGGATATGATTTTGGAGAGAAAAGGACTAAGCCTTGAAGCCAAAACTTTAGTGACAATTTTGTTGCAATAGGTACAGAAACTGATAGGTCAGAAATCCCTAAAATTTCTAGGAGAGGCATTCTTTGGAACCAAAACAAGAAGAGTACTTCTAAAGCCTCTCGGAAATGGAACTCCAGCAAAAAAATCCCGAACAGTGTGCATAACCTCCAATCCCACAATATTCCAACAATGAGTATAAAAATTTCCTGAAAAACCATCTGGCCCTGGAGCACTATCAACTCCCAGGGTAAACACAGCCTCTTTTACTTCATCCAATGATGGAATGGCTAAGAGAGAAATATTATCTTGTTAAAAAATAATAGATCGGATGCAGTTGTACATCCAGGAGGACTCATCCATGTTGGTGGCCTTAGAGGGGGCCAAGAGCATAGAGAAATAACTCACCGCTTCTACCTTGATCAATCCCATGTCATAGAGCAAATATCCTGACTTATCTTGGATGCATGTAGTGCATAATTTCTACCTTCTGACATTACAGTAGTTATGAAGGAAAGCAGTGCCTGCATCTCCTTCTTTTAACCATTTAATCCTGGAATTTTTCCCTCCAATAATCCTTCTCATTCTTTAAGTGAAAGGCTAGTTTGACCTTGCATTCTTGAAGGGTAATATGATCCATCTTTTTGTGACTTAATTCAGGAGCATGTTCAGCTTGAAGTACCTCATCCTCAGCCTTGGATATATTATCATTAATATTACCAACATGCTCACGATTCCATTGGCGTAAAGCCACCTTTACTACCTTCAATTTGCCCAAAAGCCTTTGCATACCATTCTCATGAATATCGAGAGACTAGGCTGTTTTGCAGTTTCCTTAAACTGCGAGCGATTGGTCCACATCTTCAAAAATTTGAAAGGCTGAGGAGTTAGCGTCTTAATAAAAACCAGAAGAGGTGAGTGATCTGCGCCACTCCTTGTAAGATATTGCACTTTGGTAGCATGGAAATCCTCCCTCCACCTGCTAATAATCAGAATCTGGTCTAATCTTTCAAAACAGGGCCGCTCCCCCATTTTGCACCAGGTAAATACTCCCAGTAGAAGACGGGCTTTGCATAAGACAATAATAGCAGCAAGGTTTGGGGTGGCAGAACCTAAATATTCTCTAACATCCGCAATCACATCAAAATCTCCCCCAATCAACCAAGGAGCTTCAGTCGAATGTTCAGCTATAAGTCGAAGAGAGGCCCATAAATTAATCTTGTCATTCCTATTACATGCAGCAGAGACAATGGTGCAAGAAACAAATATTCCAAATATAGAAATATGCAGATCAAAAGCTATGGGCTATCTTCTAAAACTGATAAATGGATATGATCCCTCTAGAAAATCCAAATTTTGCTATTGATATCAGAAAACCCACAATAAAAACCTAGCTTGGACACATACCGTTGCAAATTGTCTATAGATATCCTAGGTTCCAAAATTGCAAAAAAAAAAAAAATCAATATTATGAGTGCGAATCAATTTTTTTAGTCTTCTGAGTGAGAAAGCATTAGTAATGCCTCGAATGTTCCAGATGACAGTATTCATGTTAACTTGTTGATGAAGGCAAAGTGGAATACTTTAATGGTGGTCTTCTCCTTCTGGGAGGCATCAAACGAATGTCTGTATCAACACCCTCCTTCGTCTTCTTTTGCTTTTTACGAGTGGCATTCTTTCCGTCCACAACCACCTGGAGGAAGAGCAAGAAATCAGCTCTGAAAGGGGGCCTTTCTGTATCTGAGTACTTCCTATGAGCATCTCAGGCCTTATCGTCACTGGATTCATAAATTAATTCGTTTAAATATGAGCAAGGCATGTCATCAATAATCTCACCTAGACATCTATGTTGGGTATCTCACGCATATCATATATGGTGCAACGAAAAATAAAACAAGCTACCAACCCATGATCCACATATGTGTGGAAAATAAGACATAAAGAGAACAAAGGTAACAGCTTTACCGTTCTTTGAGCATGTGGAAAATAAAATTTTTTCTTCTTCAAGTCGAGGCGCGATCCAGCAATCCTCTTGATCAAACACCACGAGAGTTGAACGCCCAACCACTATAATCATAGTATGTGTTATCTCTAACAGAAATCCACATGGAGGAATACTCAAGCACCAAGATTTTCTGTGCTAGTAGAAATAACAATGGCGGCTATGGTTTTGTTCAAGAACAACGAGTGAGAGAGAGAGAAGAGAAAGGATTGTGTATCCTCTAGGGTTTTTGGAGAGTTGTTTCCGTTAATCCCTAACCAATTAGGTTTCGTGCATATCATCATATAACACAAAAAACCCTACCAAAACCGAGTTTTCTAAAACAGTTAGAATTTCCTAATTGTGATCGGAAACATCAAGTTCTCACAATTACAATTTGAACCATAAATATAACTAATTATAATTTGGCCACAACAACTTCTCTTTCTTGCAATTAACCCTACTATGCTATCAAATAACATCTTAATTATATAATCCTCGGTTGTGTATGACCTATTAGGTTTCCCAATCAATTGCTAGTGAACATAAATTAATCCAAACGTCTTTGAGATTAATAATCCATAATTAATTAGAATTAATCATATTGATTCTAATCAGGATTAGTTTATTAATTCATCAATTAATAAACCTATATTCTCAAATCATGAGCATATCTAGCAACACATTATGACCACCTAAGAGTCCAGGAAGTCAAGTGACTTGACATGAACCCTATAATAACAAACTATAGTGCAATTAATTCCTTTCACCATACAGTATCTCATTCAGTTTAGAGTATGAAATTAGTGCCAACTCCCTCCAGAATATATTAATTCTGGCCCGAATATAATAGTACTTGTACCAGGAACCCACTACTCTACATGTGTAACAATTGGAACTATTTCCAATACACAATTACCTTGGCCAAGGACTTCTTGAGTAGTAATTTCTACATGTGGCTGTGAGATATTCGCCTCTACTATTAGAAGTGGTGAATCCTTTATTGACCATCTCAACTACTTTTATTTACCTCACAATGTACCCAATATCCATCCCATAGGCGGCCCACAATCTGGCTCCAAAGATTGGAATCAAAGCATAATGCTCAGCAAACAAAGTACCTTGGAGATCTCAAGTCTAAGGATGCTTGCACATTTGCTATATTTAGATTATATCACTGGCACAAAATAGTTATCCGTGTGATTATCTCATAGCTAGGTCATCCAATAAACTTGTTCCATTAACAAGCATCCATGTGTTAACTTTGAGTATCTCAATACTCACGGAAAGGAGAACCACCGCTTGATCAAATCAGAAAGTCTAAAACATGCTAGTCTTAACGCATTAATGATGTCCAGTCTCATTAATACTACGACTAGGGACTATTTAAGTACTAACACTATACGGTATAGTAGGAATCTCATATCATGATCTCTATCATGATTTCCTTAACACAGTGTTGTACTAGGGACTTTATCTAATAGCTATATTACATAAAAGTAAACAAAAGAAACTGTAAGATAAATAATTCCTTTTATTAAAACAAAATATGTTATACATAATGTACAAGTGATTGCCACATCAGAACTTGATGCCTGTAATGGCGTTTGCTGTTCCCCAACATTATCATCTCTCAGTGTTTCAGTTAGGTTAGCGGCTGCCTAAAGGGCAGATAGTTGATTATTAGGCATCACATCTGGTATTATAGGGAGAATGCAGGGTTCTAAAAAAGGAATCTGCAATGTAGTTGAGGGGATTTCGTGCTGTGACTGCAGTTGCTATGGCGACACTAAGGTTTCTGGGTTTTCTCGACAATTTACAATAGCTGGTAGGGTAGTTGTCTGTGTATTAGGAAGCCATTGTTCCATAGTCGATGGTGGAGTAGGTTTAGGCACAACTTTCTCTCTGAGACCGCAGCAAGAAATGTTATGTCTAAGTCTAGAAAACTATCTGCAATATGGAATGTTCTCATAAGCCACTGATTGGAAAAACCTAGATTCACCTTCGCCTATACAAGTGGACAATGGATTTGATTTAAGCAAATCCACTTCAATGCAAATTCTTGTGACACTGGGCCTCGAGAGATTTACTGTGGCTTCATCAAGCTTCAATGGCCGCCCGATCTTTGAAGCTATTGTGAAGAGAACTACCTTTCTGAATAGGTGAATTAGTAGATGCTCAAAGAAAATCTTATGAGGGATGATGGAGAGGTCTAATAAAATTTTAAAGTCCTTAATCTAATTCAGAATTCACATTGGAAAACCCTTAAGAAACCAGAGATTCTTTATCCAAAGCCGAAAATAGTCTTCCTCCAAAGCAGGATGGATTAACACATTCTCTACGTGTAAAGATCCAATAATAACTTCCCCTCGTAAGCCAAACGTTTTAAACTCCCTTCGAAGATCCTCCATAGATGGCCGACCTAGTGCAAATATTCCTACCGGGCCAAAACGGTAAGGGGCAGCAAGTGAAGAAGTCTCTTCATCAGAGAAGAAGATTGTTGGGAATCCTTTGTAAGAGGAAGGTTATTTGATAGTGGAGCAGACTTCACCAGATTAACTAAATAGATCTGCAAAGGACTTACGTCCCCATGAAGCTGTAAGGGCCGGCACCAGCTCGCCACCATGCCAAGGTTTGCTGTCACCAAGATCTAAAAAAGTAGGGGTTCGTTCTTCTCAACACTCCAAAAAAGTAGGATCCCCGTATCCTAGTCATCCTAAAGCATCAGATTTCGCAACTTGTGCAGGTTAGACTCTTGCACTCTCTTATTTTCCAAGCTTAAATTTTTTTGACCTTTTTTTCAACTAATGTCAAACTACAGTAATCTCACAACTTTGTCAGTACTTATTTTTTTCTTAGAGCACCATACAAAAAAAATAATGACTAACATTAATAGTATTTTGCAGTTTCTGCGGCTCAAGATAAGGTCGAGGGAGAACAAGAATTACCTGAAATTGAAATGCCAAGGAAAATGCTTCTATTAATTGAGATAATAAGTACCATAATGCAAGTGCCTGAGAAGTATCAATATTTGGGATGTACTCTTGTTGGAGCACCTTGTGGTCCTCACAGACATAGGTGCTGCTGATGGCTCCGTTGCAATGGGGTTACAAGCCGTTGAATCTGTCTCTAAATTTTAAACTCTCTAAAGTTACTCAAGATGTTTTGCCAGAGTGCAATAAATAAAATAAAGATGTCCGACCACGTCTAATTTCAATTTGATCAATGCATGCTTTCTTTATTCTGCTTGTTATATGGTTTTAATAAACTACTCTACTATTGACTCTGTGCTGAATACAATATTTTGATTTCTAATCCCTAGCAAAATGCAAAAACCCTCTTTCTTTTACGTATTTGTCTACGCTTTTACTAGTTTTAAACCTTTGCAATATCTATTTTGAAATTTGGTTTCCAAAATCCCTCATTCCTAATAAAAATCCAAACCTTCTTGGAGATTTACATTTGTTTGTGTTGTGTGGCTATATTGTATTCTGGTCTTTTGTTTGCTTCATGCCTATCCGACTGTGATTACTGGGCAGTTTTGTTGGTTTGTCGGAACATATGATTGCTATGCTATGCTATAGTTGCACATGATAGAAGGGTCCTATATGAGTTTCTTTGGTGTTGTTGATATCCGCCATTTCTTTCTTGTTCTTATTCTTCAATTTTCTTGTTTTAACTTGGGACCATGCGGAGCGTTAGCACCCGGTCTATGGTGTTTTTAACCTGTGAATCAGGGTTTTGGTTTAACCTTTTTACCTGACTATTGTGGGGTGTTTGTGTCTCTCTTCTGTCCTGTGTATAATCTGTGTTCTTCGTTGAATCTTACCATCACATGCTATACTAGCCATCTGTTGTGTTTAATCCATAAAAACCTCTTATTAGATATTCAAACTAGTTTGTCAGCTTTTGTTAACTAACATCCTCAATGAACTCCTACCTGGGTGCCAGGTCCAAATTCAAATTTTCCTCTACACTCTGCATTCCTGGCCTGTATAATTGTAGTTAACGTTTGGCCTTTATAGCTATCAGTAGACAATTCTACCTACCCGGGTAAAAACAAATCACAAAGTTTCAAAACCCTTTCCAGCTGCCATTCTACTATATCGGCCCTCATTTTGTTTTGGGGGCCTAGACCTATTGGTCTAGACCAGAGGACGAAAGAAAGTAGACAAATCTGTGGTTCCACTTGCTTCCCTACCCCGGCTAGCCTCACCATATAGTCTACCAAGGGCACTCAAAATGCATAACAATAACCCATCCTCTCTCTGCGTGGTACTGAAGTCCACACACCCCACTCCATTAGAGTTATCTTACCCCCATCATCTAGCCCCTGAAACGTCCAATGCCACATGCATTGTGTCCCCTGTTGTGGGGAGCATGTCCCCTCCTGATGATCCTATGTCTTCTGTGTTGGGGATATGCCCTAGAGTCAATTTGTACTTATAATATTGTCATTATGTTTTATATAATAATATGAGGCTTTCCTTTCCATGAATAGTGAGTTTTGTTTTGTGGTCATCAAGTACGTGACTTGATAGTAAAACCCTACAATGAATACAATGACTATTATAAAACTGTCCCTGATCGATTATTATTATTGGAATAATAATAAATTAAGATTAGTATGTTTGTGACTTGATGGCTATGTTTTACTGGCCGTGGATATTTGTGATATCGAGTCAAGACATAAATAAATGTTAGAGAACATTGTATTGGGCATGACCCACTGTGAGAGTACTTCATGGAATATGTCATAAGTACTTTCTAGCCATAATAATATTGAAAGTCCTTCGACCTAAATTCATCATAGTTTCCTACTTGATAAATTCTATATTTTGACATGGTCTAAAGTTTTCTTTAACCAGATAATAAATTAGACTGTTGTTGGATATAGAATAAATCAAGGAGAGGAATATGATTGATTGTGAAGGAATTTGTCCCTCTCAATTATGGGAGAGATATCCATAGGCCCCTTGATAAGTTAGACTGTTAAAAATGCATGGCCATGCTCAAATATATCAATCTAAGATATTGATATCATTTGTTTGAACAGTCTACAATGAAATCAAGAAATAATTGATTAAGCTTAATAAGGATGACATGCTCCGTGCCTTATGCTTAATTTGGATATCGTGTGACAAAAGGACTAAATATAAAATTATGGTTTGGTTCAAAGAGATCACCGATCTTTATTTAACTTGGACAATTATAATGTTTTGCTAGAAACTGCTTATAACTTGTGGGCCATTTAAATATGATTTAGGTACACTACCAGTGTTAAATGAACCTATAGGGTCACACAATAAGCGAACTTGTTAGGTTATTTTTCTGGTGACCAGATTCGATGAATCTGGAATATGTCTAAGTTAATCGTACTTAGAAAATTTACCAGATACAATGAATTTGGAAATATATCCACATTCGATGTATCTGGATGATGTCCAGATTATAAGAATCTGACTCGGTAAATTAATTAGTTAAATTACCGAGATAATGGCAAAATCTTATCATATCAGTTTTAATTTAATTTGAATTTAAATTAGAATATGATAAGATATTATTAGGGTTGGACTCTAAGAGGTTCGGGGGTTTTTAAGAAAACCCTAGTCGTCTTTTCAAGAGTCCAATTTTTCGGTTGAGAACATTTGTGCCATTCTCTACCAGAGGAGGAAAAAAAAAACCTCTCAAACCCTAGGTGCTAGCACTCCCTGGGTATCGAGTGAATTCGCGGTGTGTATCCGATAGAGGACGTTCGCATACTGCAGTGTCTGGTGATTGTTCGGGTTGAACGTACAACAGCGCAATCAGAATAGAAGGATTTCGATTACAGCAACTAGAGGTAATTCTTAAACATTAGATCTTCTTAATCGTTTACTTGGGTCCTCGGGAGGGATTCGTGGATGTTTTTCGCGTTTAGGAGTCCACGAATTCCAACATTTTAAGCCCTCTGCCCCCTATGTGGGTGAGACCAACATCTTTCAACCAGAGAAACAATCTGATCCCAAACCTTTGGAAATCGAGCGACCTCTACATACTTGGGCAAATGTTATGAAAGGGAACTGTGAGCAGTGTAATGGAATGAGATTAAGCCATATCCCCAGCTCGGGTGAATTCATTGACATTTATGTGCTCGACTTTGAGGATGCTGAGGTAAAGTTGGACTATTGCTTAATTGGGATGTTTGCGGGAAGATTCCCGAGCATGAAAACTGTGATAGAGCTCACTAAACAGTGGGGAGTTCATTCTAAGATGCACACACATGCCTTTGGATGGCTTATTTTTCATTTCTCATCGGAAGAAGATAGGCAGGTAGTTCTCTATTGGGGGCCATATACAGTGTTTGGTAGGTCTCTTATGCTCAAGGTTATGCCATCTAAATTCGATTTCTCCATGGATGAAATGAGCATAATGCCCATATGGGTGACGTTTCCATCACTACCCCTCGATTGTTGGAACAATAAGGCACTAAGCAAAATTGCATATGCTACTGGCATCCCCATTATGACAGACATGCTTACTGCCAGGTTTGATAGACTGTCCTATGCTAGAGTTCTGGTGGAAGTTGATGTTTCTAAACCCCTAGTGAAAGTGGTGCCACTTAGACTACCATCAGGAAAGATAAAACAGCACTCTGTGTGGTTTAGGTTCGAGCCTGCTTTCTGTAATCACTACTGAAAATTCAGTTGCTTGGATGGGGGATGAGATGAAAAAGAAAGAACAATTACTGAATACCATGGTTGATGATATGAGTATTCGGCAAAAAAACAGGCTAATAAAAAAAAAAAAGAGACAACTGTCTGCACCGGCTGGAGATAACAAACAACTACGGTCACCTTCACCTGGGGAGACACATTCTTCGTGCATTCACAAGGGAAAAGAACTAGTCCAGCATCATGAACACGAAGGCATGCTGAAACCACTGTCCTGAGTATTGTCCAGTACATAGGTGGTTGGCCAGCATTCTTCAATACACAACTAGTGCAATGCTAGGCTTGATGCGCCTAATACCCTGACTATAGCTGTCAAGCCACCAAACTAGATAAGGGAAAGCAAAGGGCGTTCCAGGAAAAGGTGTACGGGGAATTTCCAATCCCGATCAAATTCAAGGGTGCATGTACAATTTCAAAATACTTCCACGATCCCTCCCAGTATGAATGATGCTAGAATGGATGAGTTTCCTAAGGTAATGGTGAGAGCAAGTAAGGTAACTGTGCAGGCCACAAGGTTCATTTGTTCCGTATGGAAGAAATATGCTGACCATAGTTTTAACTTGATTGGTGTCCAATGGGCACTAGTTAGTCCCCAATGAGAGTCGCATGCTGGAATATTAGAAGGTTCAACATAACCCTCAATGAACACGGGGTTTGGGAGTTTATCTCTAAACATCATGTGGACATTATTGGATTACTGGAAACAAAGTTAGCTTTGGACGGGCTTGAGAATATCCTTCAAAACCAGTTCCCTAATTGGTCGGTGATATATAACTTGGTTAAGTCGGATGCGGGTAGAGTGGTCATCTTTTGGAACAGAGCTATGGTGGATGTCCAGCTATTCCACTGCATGGCTCAGGCTATTACTATTTGCATCACCTGTAGGATTACTCATGTTGCTTATTATTTTACTTTTGTCTATGCTTACAATACTGTCGTTGCATGAAGGCCGTTATGGGAGGATTTTTAGTACTTATCTAGCACGCTCTCGGAGCCATAAATCCTTATGAGAGATTTTAATACCTACTTACAAGTGGATGACAAGCTCAGTGGTATCTCGCCATCAAATTATACAATTAAAGATTTCGCTTCTGTTTGTGTGGAGACAGGCCTGGAGGATCTTCCCTATGTAGGGCCGCGGTTTACTTGGACAAATTCGAGGATTTGGTCTAAGCTGGACAGGGCTATGGGTGAGGCATAGTTCCAGTTCCATGCCCAGGCATCTGTGGAGTTCTTCCCCATTAGTTGTCTATCTGATCAAAGCCCCTTCCTTTGGTCACTGGTTGACAACAAGGGGGGATTAGTGTGACCGTTCAGGTTCCTTAATTTTTGGGCTGACCATCACTCTTTTCTTAACTTGGTCAACGGAGTATGGGATCATTCATACACGGGTTTCCACTAGTTCACAACCTGTCACCGATTGAAAGATCTTAACAGGGACTTGAGGAGATTAAATAGGCTGGAATTCTCTCATCTATCTGATCATGTTGAACAAGCAAACAGAGCTGTCGATAGTACACAAGAGCAATTACTATGGAACCCTATGGACATGGACCTTATTGCACAGTACAAGGAGTGTATGCTATCAGCTTGGCGTCTTGCGGAGGCAGAAATGAAGTTCTATCGGCAACTTGCAAAAGGAAAGTATGTGGCTCAAGCAGACAAGAATACGAGCTGCCTGTTTAACATAGTCAAACAAAACAAAAAAAAGGAGCTTCAGTGCATCGATTCTCAAGGAGGATGCTACTATGACAGACAATCCTAAGGCTTTAGCTGAGGAATTTGTTAAATACCACTGTAGACTACTGAGGACAAGGGTACAAAAGAACCTTCTTGGAAAAAGGTCTCAAAAGAACAACCAAAGGCCTTGTTAATAATTTTAAAAGCCTAGTCTACATAATTCCTCTCGAGAATAATTTGTTAAGTTTAGTCAATAGAACTTTTATGATTTTTAGATGATGAAGTCTCCAATTATCTTTTACAAGAAAATATTACACTAAGGAAAAATATTGGAGTTTAATTACCCAAACAAAATAAACTTAAAGCATAGAAAAATTTAAAAAATTACCTTGACTGGTGCCTAAGTTTAAGGTTTATAATATTTTTGTCCTTATTGATTTCTTCTGCCTTCATGGCCCCTAATGAATTTATTACATATCAAGGGGTCCCCAACTCTCTTTTCTAGTGTAAATTAAAGCAAATGAAGTCATTTTCATTGCACATGAAGTTCTTGGTTTGAAAGGGAATTAATAGATATTCCAATTTAGAACTATAAAAAATTTGAAAAATAGAGTTGGGGAGTGCCAATTGGAGTGTTATAATTTCATCAATAACCATAAAAGTATGAAGAAATTATTAACGATGATAATATTATACTTCCCATTCTTTAGGATCCAAAAAGGCTAATTTTCAAAAAAGATATAATGAAAGGAAAGAGATGAAAGTATCACGTTATTGAAATGACTAAGAAGCGATAGTGCATTTCAATGGTGAAATTGTAGGCATTGAAGAATCACAATAATTGACCAAGAATAACAACCTTGACTGAGAAAATGTGGTCATATTTCTCCTAATGTGATCTGATAATGACTTGATATATATCGCCTAAGCGCCTTACTTTAATAACTAGAACTTTATTAATTTTATACTAAGAGGGTATAGGAAGCTATTCTGCAGCCGTTTCATGCAGAGGCAATAGACTCGTTCCAGCTTCATTCCCTCCCTGACATTTTAAATGATTGGAGGTCGTACTCTGGGCCCAAAGGGTGGCTGCTTAAGGTTTTCTGAGCTACTATTCTATAGAATATTAGAAGGAACGTAATGGTGTAGTTTTTGAGGACAAGCAGTCTTTAATGCTTAAAGTCCATCGGAATGTTTAGTCTTTTTTAAAGGATTGTTCGGTTGGTTTCCCTATAATAGCGTCATCCCTTCTACGTGGCACACTGGCATCTTTGAACCTGACCTGGTCTTCTGAGATGAGTGTTCATATATGGCCAGTAAAATAGAGGGACAAGGTCCATATGCACAAGCATTTCATCCCTAATATCGATGGTGGCTATAAGGGATTGACTGACTTTGCTGGGGGTGGAGGAAATCTTACTTTTCCTAATGTGTCTTTTCACTCTGTGTTTGCATCCGTCCTCAGGCGGCCACTAATATGGAGGTTGAAATGGAGGTTCTTCATCTTGGTCTCAAAACCTGTATGCGGTTGAAGGTTTCAGACATTCAAATCCAATCTGATTCGCTTGGATTGGTATAGATGCTTTTAGGACTACAGAGAGTTCCTTGCCATTAAAGGGCTGGTTTTTGAAAATCAAGTTTCACTTGATTAAAATGCCTTTGCCTTCATTGATACATACATACAGGGAAGGAAATCAATTGGTGGATTTTATGGCTAATGAGAGTTGTCGTTTGCATGCTTCCGTACCATACTCGCACTTCACGGACTTAACTTCAGAGGCTAAGGGAAATTTGTAATATGGATTGGCTTAGCATTCCTTCTTTGCATATTAAATTGGTTGTATCTTAATTATTTAATAAAATTTTAGGGGGTTCTGTCCTCCTTTAACCAATATATATATTCGAGTAACCTCACAACTCCGTTAGTGCTTATGTTTTTCTTATAGCAGCATACAAAAAAAATAATGACCGACATTACTGGTATTTTACTATTTTTGGAGCTCAAGATATGGTCGAGGGAGTACAAGAATTACCTGAAATTGAAATTCCAAGGAAAATGCTTCTGTTGTTTGAGATAATAAGTACCATAATTCAAGTGACTGAGAACTATCAAAATTTAGGATGTACTCCTTTTGGAGCACCCTGTGGTCCTCACAGACCTTGGTGCTGCTGAGGGCTCCATTGCACTGGGGTTAAAAGCTGTCGAATCTGTCTATAAATTTTAAACTCTCTAATGTCGCAATAAATAATATAAAGATGTCCGGCCACATCTAATTTCAATTTGATCAATGTATGCTTTATCTATTCTGCATGTTATGTGGTTTTAATAAATTACTCTACTATTAACTC
Source organism: Voacanga thouarsii (assembly GCA_026120185.1). Taxonomy (NCBI): domain Eukaryota; kingdom Viridiplantae; phylum Streptophyta; class Magnoliopsida; order Gentianales; family Apocynaceae; genus Voacanga; species Voacanga thouarsii. The sequence continues at coordinate 8,904 of JANUWF010002378.1, read as the reverse complement.
TCTGCCAAATACAATCTTTTGATTTCTACTCCCTAGCAAAAAGCATCGAACCCTCTTTCTTTTATGTATTTGTCTACATTTTTGCTAGTTTTGAACCCTTGCAATGTCTAGTTCTTTAAAGCAAACTATGTATATTTCAAAATAAAAGAAGAGATTTACATTGAAAATTGGTTTCCAAAATCCCTCCTTCGTAGTACAAATCCAAACCTTCTTGGAAATAGGTCTCAAAAGAACTACCGAATGCCTTGTTAATAATTTTAAAAGCCAAGTCTATATAATTCATTCTCAAGAATAATTTGTTAAGTCTAGTCAATAGAACTTTTATGATTTTTAGACGATGAAGTCTCTAATTATCTTTTACAAGAAAGTATTACACTAAAGAAAAATATTGGAGTTTAATTACTCAATCAAAATAAACTGAAAGCATAGAAAATTTTTAAAAATTACTTTGTCTGGTCCGTAAGTTTAGGGTTTATAATGTTTTTGTCCTAATTGATTTTTTCTGCCTTCAGGGCCCCTAATGAATTTATTACATATCAAGGGGTCCCCAACTCTTTTTCTCTAGTGTAAATTAACGCAAATGTAGTCATTTTCATTGCACCTGAAGTTCTTGGTTTGAAAGGGAATTAACAGATATTCCGATTTAGCACTTTAAAATTTTCAAAAAATAAAGTTGGGGACTGTCACTTGGCAATTTATAATTTGTATAAAGAAATTATTAATGACGATAATATTGTACTTCCCATTCTATAGGATCCTAATTGGCTAATTTTAAAAACTGATATAAAGAAATGTGAAATTTGCTCCAACCCCAGACCAATTGGAATTGATCTAATATTAAAATGACAGCTATTAGGACCATTTAGATATTTAAAATTTAATTCTCAACACTATAAATCCAGAAGATTTCTGGGCAATGGAAAGCACCATCTTATTTACAAAGTTTGAAAGGTTTCTCAAAGAACAAGCATTCTATATGGCTAACCTCACTTGCTTCCTTTTTGTTTTGTTCACAGCCTTTGCAAGTTTTTTTTTTTTTTTTTTTGGTTTTTTTTCCTGTAACGGTGTGGAATTTTGACCCCTACCAATTTATTAATAAAAAAAACTGTTACATGGTGAAAGTCCTCTAACCAAATTGTACAGACGATTTTCTTATAGTCCTTATATTATGGACACCCCTACTATCTTAGATACAGAGCCCTTGAACTCACTTTAGAAGGCGATAAAATGAAATAAATGATTGTTATAACCAGCAGCACAAGCTAGGTTGGCTAAGGCATCAGCCACTTGGTTAGCCTCTCTGTAGATATGCCTCAATTCGATGGTGCGAAATGAACTACATAGCCATCGTACCTGACGTGGAAGTTGGTGGAGCATGCCTGTCGTCTCCATGGATAAGGTGAGGCGTTGTAAAGTAGTAGCTGAATCAGATTGGAATAGAATGTCAAGAAATCCATATTGTCAAGCTATTCTCAAGACTTCACAAATAGCTAAAAGCTTTGCTCTTCGATAGTCTCCCAATCCTATATGTCTAGCAAATGCCATCAGGAATTCTCCCTTATTGCCCCTAATGATACCTCCCACTCCTGAAAGACCAAAACCCTTAGCTGCCCCATCGATAGTGACCACAATAGTTGCATCAGTAGCAGACCAAGATATTGGTATATGTCGAATTTGTGACCATAGAGTGATGCTGATCTGGAACCCGTGCAAGCTAGCTATGTCGTGGGAAGCCTGGCTAAGCGAAAAAGCTACTGAAGAGAGCTTTATGAAATACATAATATTACCTCTCAAATGAGCTGACGTGACAGAACATGAATCTTACCTAGCCTTATTCCTCCCCTTCCAAACTTCCTACAAGAACGCAGTCAAAAGTATGAGAGCAAAAGGCCTGCATCGCTAGTAAGCCGTCAACCACAAATGCCAAAAATCACTAAAAGAAGAGGGAGCCAAGTAAGAAAGACAACTCCATATAGTAGGAAGGATGGAAGACCATAAACCTTTAACAACCCCACAGTCAACAAAAACTTGCCATAAAGACTCTATAGCTTCATTACAGAGGCTACACTTGGAGCATAGTTGCAGAGGCTACACAAGCTAGGTTAGCTAAGGCATCATCCACTGGGTTATCCTCTCTGTAGATATGCCTCAATTCGATGGTGCGAAATGAACTACATAGCCATTGTACTTGACATTGAAGTTGGTGAAGCATGGCAGTCATCTCCATGGATAAGGTGAGGCACTGTAAAGTAGTAGCTGAATTAGATTGGAGTAGAATGTCAAGAAATCCATGTTGTCAGGCTATTTTTAGGCCTTCCCAAATAGCTAAAATCTCTGCTCTCTGATAGTCTCCCAATCATGTATGTCTAGCGAATGCCATTAGAAATTCTCCCTTATTACCCCTAAAGATACCTCCTACTCCTAAAAGACCTGAACCCTTAGCTGCCTAATCAACAGTGACCACAATAGTTGAATCAGTAGCTGACCAAGAAACTCCTATATGTCGAATTTGCTACCATGGACTGATGTTGATCTGGAACCCGTGCAAGCTAGCTATGTTATGGGAAGCCTGGCTAAGCGAAAAAACTGCTGAAGAGAGCTTTTTGAAATACATAATATTACCTCTCAAATGAGTTGAAGTGATAGAACATGAATCTTACCCAGCCTTATTCCTCCCCTTCCAAACTTCCCACAAGAACGCAGTAAAAAATATGCGAACAAAAGGCCTACATCGTCGGGAAGCCATTCACCACAAATGCCAGAAATCACTAAAAGAAGAGGGAGCCAAGTAAGAAAGACCACCCCACACAGTAGGATGGATGGAAGAGCATAAACCTTTAACAACCCCATAGTCAACAAAAACATGCCATAAAGACTCCATAGCTTCATTGCAGAGGCTGCACTTGGAGCACAGTTGCACACCCAGACATTGTAATTTGTCATCAAGGGGCAAGAAGTTATTGATAAGATGCCATAGGAAGAATTTGACATTAACTTGGACTCCCAACATCTATATGCCTTCCTTTACCTTGCAAATAGCGTTACTCTTTCTAATCATCACCCAAGCTGAAGATAAAGAGAAAGAACCATACAGAGCCGGGACCCAAAACATAACATCTTGAGTTTCGAGTTGAAGGGGGGCTGGATTTTGAGAATGGAATATGCCAAATGACCATCAAGTAGTTGCAAAATCTTCCTGGAATTCCAAAATCCATTGGAAATACAATTCTTAACTGTAATTTCTGGAAGGCATATGGAGGAATTGCGGGCAACAAAGTTACCATCGCCTGTCCAGTTATCAAACCAAAAGGATGAGCCACCAAATTTTAGTGAAAAGGTAATGTGTAGTTATGCATTCTTGGAAATCAGAAGAATACACTTCCAAATCAACGAGGACTGGGAAGACGACTCCTGCAATGTTGGAGTGTTGTATTTTCTCCAAATAAACAAAGTCCACAGGGTATCCCTTTCCCTAAATTTCCACCACAACTTGAGAGAAGAAGCTTGGCTTACTTCTTGCAGGAATCTAAAGTTAAGGCCCTTCTCATTCTTAGGAAAACACAAAGAACGCTAACTCATCCAATGCCTTTTTTCCCCGTGAACTGAGCTTCCCCAAAGAAAAATGGCTAAGTGCCTTTCACTGTCCTAGAAAACTAATTTTGGAGGATTGATTACCTACAATAGATGAAGAGGCATAGCAGATAATATTGATTGAACAAGCTACATTTGACCTGCTTTGAAAAGATGCTTAAATCTCCACCCTTGTAGCCTTTTTTTAACTTTGTCAATAAGGGGCTGAAAATATATCTTGAAGATAGGACAACCAAGGTACATGAAAGGTTGAAACAATCTCATAAAACACAATATTCTACGTACCATAGACGACCTTTGTGTAGAAGCTTTATTTGAGATAATGTAGGAGTTTTGGCATCATTAATGAGCTGCCCCGAACATTTTTTATATTCCAAGAGAATGGATTTCATCAGAGTTAGAGATTTCATTGAAGCAGTTGCAAATACCAGCGTATCATCAGCAAAACAAATGGGAGAAACCAAAAAGCAAGAAGAAGGCAGCTTAAAAGGAATAAGTCCACCTGTAGTCAACTTCTCATTCAAGCCTCTTGCGAATAATTCCTGGGCAATGATAAAGAGCATAGGTGATAAAGGATCCCCGTGTCTTAAACCCTGCAAGGATTTGAAGTAGCCACACATTTCTCAATATATCACCACTGAAAAGTAGCAATTATTTATACAATTCTCCACCAGCTTAATAAAATGAGCGTTAAAGCCAAGACGAGAAAGTAGCATGCACAACGAGAACCAAGAAACTCTAGCAAATGCTTTAGACATATCAAGCTTGAGGGCCATATTATTCCCCACTACTCTTCTGTCTATGGAGTGAAAGATTTCATAAGATAAAAGGAAATTATCAGAAAGATTGTGCCCTTTGATGAAACCTGACTAATCCGGAGATATGATTTTGGAGAGAAAATGACAAAGCCTTGAAGCCAAAACTTTAGTGACAATTTTGTTGCAATTGGTACAGAGACTGATCGGTCAGAAATCCATAAAATTTCTAGGAAAGGCCTTCTTTGGATCCAAAACAAGAAGAGTACTACTAAAGCCTCTCGAAAATGGAACTCCAGCAAAAAAATCCCGAACAACGTGCATAACCTCCAATCCCACAATATTCCAACAATGAGTATAAAAATTTCCTTAAAAACCATTTGGCCCTGCAGCACTATCAACTCCCAGGGAAAAGACAGTCTCTTTAACTTCATCCAATGATGGAAGGGCTGAGAGAGAAATATTATCTTGTTTAGAAATAATAGAAGGGATGCAGTTGTACATCCAAGAGGACTTATCCAAGCTGGTGGCCTTAGAGGGGGCCAGAAGCATAGAGAAATAACACACCGCTTTAGCCTTGATCAATCCCATGTCATGGAGCAAAGATCCTGACTTATCTTGGATGAATGTAATGCATAATTTCTACCTCTTGACGTTACAGTAGTTATGAAGAAAAGTAGTGCTAGCATCTCCTTCTTTTAACCATTTAATCTTGGATTTTTCCCTACAATAATTCTTCTCATTCTTTAAGTGAAAGGCTAGTTTGCCCTTTCTTTCTTGAAGGGCAATATGATCCACCTTTGTGTGACTCGATCCATAAGCAAGTTCAGCTTGATGTACCTCGTCCTCAACCTTGGATTTATTATCATTAATATTACCAACATGCTCACGGTTCCATTGTCGTAAAGGCACCTTTACTGCCTTCAATTTGCCGAAAAGCCTTCAATCCTAGCAAATTGCGAGGGTTTTGCCTCAATCGCAAAACCCTCGCAATTTGTGAGGATTTTGCGATGGTATAGAATTTTCCCTTTTTTAAATTATGAAAAGTCCATCGTAAAATCCTCACAAATTGCGAGGGTTTTGCTTTGAACATTCAAAAAAAAATTTATTTACTTATCGATGCAAAACCCTCGCAATTTGTGAGGGATTTGCGATGGTATAGATTTTCTCTTTTTTTTTTTAAATATGAAAATTCTGTCGCAAATTGTGAAGGTTTTGTGATGGACATTCAAAAAAAAAATTCATTTAAATATATTTTTTTCATAAAAACAATCAACCATCGCAAAACCCTCACAATTTTGCAAGGATTTTATCTGTCGCAAAACCTTCACAATTTGTGAGGGTTTTTGTGATGGTCTAGATTTTTTGTTTGTTTAAAATATGAAATGTCTATCGAAAAATCCTCGCAAATTGCGAGAGTTCTTCGATGAACATTCAAAAAAAATTTTAGTTATATACTTTTTCTTATTGCAAGGGTTTTGCGATGGATAGACTTTTAATTTTCTTCATAGGAAAAATTCATCGCAAAATCTTCGCAATTTGTGAGGGTTTTGTAACTGACATTCCAAAAAATTTCCATTTAAACTTTTTCTTTCAAAAAACAACCCGCCGTTGCAATACGCTCGCAACATTGCAAGGTAGGGTATTGCAACGCCCCACCAACTAGACTTTTTATTTTTGTATCTTTTAAATTATAAAAAATTCATCGCAAAATCCTCGCTAATGCGACGTTTGCAAAAATTTTATTTTTTGTTTAAATATTTTATTCTAAAAACAAATTAACCGTTGCAAAACCCTCGCTAATTTGCAAGGGATTTGCAAGGGCATTCAAGCCATCGCAAAACCCACGCAAATAGCGACAGTTTTGCTGTGAATTGTGATGGCTATTTTGGCTGTCGCAAAACCATCGCAAATTGCGAGGATTTTCCAATGGTGTTGGTCAACCTGCGAATTCCTCAATAATCATCGCAAAACTGACGCTAATTAGTGATAGTATTGTAGCTATCGTAAATTGTGATTTTTCCTGTAGTGAAATATAGAAATATTTTTTAAAGATAAATTAGAAGTTAATGGTCACTTGTGCCCCGAAGAATACTAAAACGGTCAAAGGATGAGGCGGTGCCATTGGCAAAATGATCACATCTTGAACACTGAGAATGCTAAAATAGTCATTCCTTGCTTCTGAAAAATAAAGAAAATGTCAAATTTCCTCCAACCTCGGACCAATTGGAATAGATGAAAAATTAAAATGGCAGCTATTAGTACCATTCACATATTTAAAATTGCAATCCCAACACTATAAATCTAGAAGATTTCTGGGCAATGGAAAACACCATCTCGTTTACTCAAGATGTTTCGCCGGAGCGCAATAAATAAAATAAAGATGTCCGACCACATCTAATTTCAATTTGATCAATGTATGCCTTCTCTATTCTGCTTGTTATGTGGTTTCAATAAATTACTCTAATATTGACTCTATGCCAAATACAGTCTTTTGATTTCTAATCCCTAGCAAAAAGCATCAAACCCTCATTCTTTTACATATTTGTCTATGTTTTTGCTAGTTTTGAATCCTTGCAATGTCTAGGGTTTAAAAGCAAACTATGTATATTTTGAAATAAAATCGGTGATATACATTGAAAATTGGATTCCAAAATCCCTCCTTCCTAATACAAATCCAAACCTTCTTGGAAAAAGGTCTCAAAAGAACTACCAAATGCCTTGTTAATAATTTTAAAAGCCTAGTCTATATAATTCTTCTCAAGAATAATTTTTTAAGTTTAGTCGATTGAACTTTTATGATTTTTAGATGATGAAGTCTCTAATTATCTTTTACAAGAAAATATTACACTAAAGAAAAATATTGGAGTTTAATTACCCAATCAAAATAAACTTAAAGCGTAGAAAAAATTTAAAAATTACCTTGTCTAGTCCCTAAATTTAGGGTTCATAATATTTTTGTCCTTATTGATTTTTTTTGCCTTCACAGTCCCAAATGAATTTATTACATATCAAGGGCTCCACAACTCTCTTTTCTTGTGTAAATTCCAGTGAATGAAGTCATTTTCATTGCACATGAAGTTCTTGGTATGAAAGGGAATTTACTCATATTCCAATTTTGCACTTTAAAAAATTTGAAAAATAGAGTTGGGGACCGCCCCTTGGCAAGTTATAATTTCATCAGTAACCATAACTATATGAAGAAATTATTAGCGATGATAATATTATACTTCCAATTCTTTAGGATCCAAATAGTCTAATTTTCAAAAAAGATATAAAGAATGGAAAGAGATGAAAGTATCACATTCTAGAAATGACTAAGAAGCGATAGTGCATTTCAAGGGTCTACTTGAAGGCTTTGAAGAATCACAATAATTGCCCAAGAATAACCACTATGACTGAGAAAATCTGGACAGATTTTTCTTAATGGGATCTGATAATGACTTGATATAGTCGCACGGAGGAATGAATAGAAGAGAGAAAAATTGGAGTCCAATCGAATCACCTAATCACGTTAGTTTAATAACCAGAACTTTAATAACTTTATGCTAAGCGGGTTTGGGAAACATTTCTGCTGCTGTTTCATCTTGAAGCAATAGACTCGTTCTAGCTTCATTCCCTCCCGAAAATTTAAATGATTGGGGGTCGTACTTTGGGCCTAAAGGGTTGCTGCTTAGGGTTTTCTGAGCTGCAATTCTATGGAATATTGGAAGGAACAAACTTGTGAAACCCCTGTCAAAACCAACCTTAGAGTAAGAGGATTAGGATGCATATCATATTTTATTACTTGTTTAAATATATATTTTTATATGATTTTATGTGATTTGGATTTGTGTTTTCTAGTCTAGAGGGCTTAGATATGATTATTGAGTAAGAAGGGCAAAATGGTAATTTTTGCTTGAGGTGAAAATAGGGAGATAGCTTTAGGATTAAATAGGAAAAATATTTTAGAGAGAAAATAACAACAAGAGTTGTTGTGGTTTTGTGGTTAGAGCTTAGGAATAAGTTCTTGAGGTTTTGGGTTAAAATTCTATCATTGGAGTTTTAGCATGATTAAATTTTATTTTTGCTTGGGAAGTGATATTTTCAGCCTTAAGTGCTTTAGAATAGGGTAGAGGTGTTGTCCTAGGGGAGACATGATAGGAGTATCCTAATCATATTCTTGTGCCCTACTCAAAAATTCCTAAGGGAATTCATTACTCCTTGATCTTTAATTTTTCCTAATTCTCAATTCATTAGATTGGACAAAATTGTTCTAGCCAATTTCATTCTAGAAATTTCAGTAAACTGCTGTGTCCTAGAAGGTTCAAAATGTCTTAGTGAAAGACATCTTATGGACCGAAAATGTGGAAGAGATGGGGAAGGTTCCAAGAGAATTAATTTAACTACTGAACCTTCTAAACTTCACTCTAGCAAGGTTCATTTTCCTTCATGTAATGAACTGAAATTTTTCCGGCTTCTTGTGCCTTCAAGGTGCCAAAATTCTCAGCCATTATTCCCTCCTAAATGATGCCAAAAAATGGCCCTTTTGATCAGCTCGAAATCTGAAATTTTCTGG
>JANUWF010002366.1:0-49532 GCA_026120185.1 Voacanga thouarsii | reverse complement strand
AAATGGCGATTATATATATCCCTTAATTTGTCTTTCTTTTTCTTTTCTTTGATTTTTTTTCTTAATTATGCTATATATATATATATGTGTCTGGGGGGGGGCGAGGGGGAGGGGGGGGGAATGCTCTCATAACAGAGTTGATCTTCAAAAATTTTGTTCGCATTCAAAGATAAGAAATTGGATAGGAGATAGTGAAAATTTTCTTTATTACTGAAACTTCTTACACAAATGTCTCTAGCTGAGCCCGATCACGGAAGAAAAGCACAGTCTCAGGAAAAGAAAAGTACAGACCATATTCAACAAGGTTCATCTTTTTGTTCAACAAATAGGCAAATAGTTTAAAAGCCACATCTCTCCCACATGCCGCTTTTAATGCAAGAGCGTACTTTGAAGACAAACAAAGACACAAATGCAAAAAGGAATAGAAGCAAATAGCTGGTCTTGCATCTCTAAACCTAAAAGATATCAACCAAATAAGGGAAAATCATTAGATCGTGAATTTGCATGAATCATATACAATTAACTCAATGTTCGAAATTGCATGAAAAAAAGGTCCCTTCAACTAGACTTAACGTTTTCATCAACAGGTCTGAAGTTGATTTACCCCACCAAAAGGCAACATCACTATGGTCCTTTCCTTTTGGACAGTGAAATAAAGCCACAACAACTAGGAAGCTGTGATGAGGAAACGCACAATTTTTACTTTTGATTAGATGCACATGAATACAATGACTGCATCCCCTCTCCTGCTGGAAACAAAGGGAATTATCTTCATCTCAGATAAAGAATACAAGGCAAGGAATTCATGTGAAACCACAAGCTGTTAGGCCTCTCCAAAATGCCCTACACTCTAAGCAATTCTCCCACCAAGACAAGACTTGAGACCTAACACCACCTCCCTTTAACCAGAAGGCTCCCCCTTCCTCTCCCATGCAGGCGGCAACGTAAAATCCAGCACTATTGTCGTCACGATTCCAATGAAAATGACTGCAAATACTATTCCATTCGAGCCTTGAGATGTTTAGGCAAAAGAGGCACTGTTGGATCCCTCATAATGCAAGAAATTGAGTACTTAAGCAAACTTCAATTGGGTTGTCGAGAAAGCTCTTGCATGCCTTGCCAACTGACTGACAAGGCTTCTACAAGTAGTTCCAAGGCGCGATTGGCTATACGGCTTGCCCATCCCATGCCCTATATCATGGGTTTCCACATTTTATGTCCACAAACTTCAACCATGTGTGTAAGATATCCGTTGCCAGATTTTTGCCTTGTAGGAATTCCATGAATCCATTTGATTGAAGCCCCTCATGTGGTGGTGCTTGATCTTCCAGACAGTTTCGGGAGTTACATGCTTAGTATTGTTGCAGGTGCTGCTGTGCTGCTCACTGATCAAATCCACTGAGACTCGTGACTATGATACTTTTGGACTACAAACACCTCTCTGGTTGAAGCAGATTCTTTACTCCATTTTGCTGCACTGATCTTAGGTAACTTACATAAAGGGTGCTCTTTGTATCCTTTGTTTTGATTGTTTTGTGCAAGATGGATGCTTCTCTTAGTTGGATATATTTCATTGATTTCAATTTTTGATTGTCTTTTTTTGCACTATATATACTATATATAGAAGAAATAATAAGAGCCAATTTAGTTGTGTGGGTTAATTTAATTTAACCCTTCAAAAATTGTATGTTTTGCAATTAAGACTCTCTCAATTTAAATCAAGCAATCATATCTCCCAAAAAATTCAAGTAAATCCTTCCATCAATTTTCTAATACGTGGCTCAAATTTGACTGTTTGACTGGATAAATAAGCAGAAAAGAAAAAAAAAAGGCAAATATGTAATTTCACTTATTTCACTTTTTCATGCTTTTCTTTTTCCTTTTACTTCTTCTCCTTACCGTTATGGATCAATTTGTTGAAACTACATTTTTGATGGATCAAAACAAGAAATTAATTTGGCATATATGTATATATATATATATATATATATATATATATATATATATATATATTTGAATAATGGAATTGTTGGAGAGATAGAAGGGATTGAAATTGCTGGAGTAGAGACACTTGGAGTGGAAGCACTTGGTTTTGAAATCAAGTATTCTCCAATTGTTTGTAAATATTTGTTTGTATAATTATTTTGTTCTACTAAATTTTAAATATCTTTTGCAGATACTGTTTCATCAGTTTCATATATATGTTTTCTTTTGAAAGGGGCAGCAGTAATAGTTTCTGTGCCTATTTGAATTTTGAAATTCTGGTTTGGAGGGAGTTCAGATGAAATACTGGTTCCCTGCGAAGTCTGCCATGTCTTTGAAACATTAACAGAATGAGCAAAAGGATAATCTATTTTATTGATTGAAGTATAAGCTTCAAACCATAAAAAGAAATCAATTTTCTTTTCAATATTTTTTAAAAATTCATTATATTTATCTTGAATTTGTTGTCTGCCAGATCCTTGATAATTTTTGAAAAACCATTCTCTTTTCAAAATATTTGTAGGAGAATAGAATTCTTTTCTTAATTGGTCTTTGTCAATAACAAATTCTTTTTGTAAAACATTGAGGTCTCCAATCATAGCAGAATGAGTAGGAGATGTAGGATTGTCATCAGACTCAGGTTGTGTAACATACCTGGCCTGAGGAATCCTCAGATCTTGATCAACATCCTGTAGTTGTGTTGCTACAGAGGATGTGGAATGTCTAGGTGGTTGTAACCTAGATGATGCACCTATTCTGGATACATGAGATGAAGGAGGATATGAAATCCTTTGACTGAGAGACCTTTGGAATGTTATTTCAACATTTCCAGAAGGGGATTGATGGATTTCTGAGACTGTAGTATTCTCAGGTTTTTCGGGAGGAGTAGCCCCAGTAAGGAGCCAATTGGAAGGAAGAGAAACCTGATCCCATGAGATCGGTTTCGGAATTGAAAGATGAGATTTGGTTAAATCAGTTTGGAACAAGATTGTCTCACCTTTGTTTGAGACCCTCATTGCTCCAGTATTGAAGGCAGAATTCATAGCCTTATACTGAATTCTATACAGAATGGCTAATGGGAGAGATCCAGTTTTGATTTTGTAGTTGGCTGTCTGGACATTCAAGGTTAAGGAATCTAAGAGATTTCTATCTTGAAGAGAGACAGTGAAATTGGGAAAACAATCAAAATAAACTGGGCCGTTGCAGAGACTGGTTTCTACCATCCCAAGCAAGGCATCATTGAAGTTTAGAAATCTAGAATCCCTAAGACATAAGAGAAGAGAAGTGTCTAAACCTTCTCGGGATAAGGGTTTGGCTCCGATCTGAACAAGACCGAAGTGGAGGTATTTGTACTTTTGTCTGAATTTTGCTAGAACACTTGGAGTAAGAAGTTTAATTTCCTTACTATCAGAATCTATTTCAACTGTTTCTTCAACAGTTCGAATGACATAGTCACTACTAAGTGACCATCTCTGATTTTTGTAAATTTCTTTATCAGAAAATTTGGGGATTTTCCAATTATCAATTGATTGTTGAAGATCAGAGAAGTGAATTTCTTCTTTGATCTTGGATGATAAATAGGGTGCAACTGGATAAGGAGAGGATGAAGAGGAAGAAGAAGAAGGAGATCTGAACATTCTGGAAAATGACATAATGTAAAACGCAAAAAATAAATCAATAATAAAGAGTAGTAAGTAAAAACACGAGTATTTAAATCAAACTTAAATACTTCCCTTAACTTGGTAATCATCACCACCAGATTCCATAAGATGGAATTCATTCAAGTTATTAGTCATTTTAAACAATAACCAAATGTGACCATTGAGAATAGAATTCTCGTCTCAATAAGGTACCAGAACCACCAGTGGCCTTATCCTGCGGCCTAAAAGGTTCAGTAAGCCTTGTTGAGTAAATCTGTTTCCAGATTTCCTTTCACATTTGTTTAGATCTAACACAAAGTTTACAGATCTACTCAAGATAGACCATATAAAGCACAGATTTAAGAAGATCGAAGCACATAGAAGCAAATAAGTTATAGTAGAAAATACTAATAACAGGAATCATCAACCTTACTTCCTCATCGGGCTCTGATACCAAGGGACGGGAAGCTTTGCCCGAAAAGGGAAAGGGAAGACGGGAAGTAAATTACAGAAAGTAAGGTCGCATTCGGAATGCTAAAAAGATTTAAAACATATGCATGAAACTGAAATTAAAAGGCAGCTTAGCCGACCATATGCATGACAAATAGAAAATAAATAAGTAAAGATGTAAAAAGCAGATAATTTAAACATAATACATCATAATGTACATATTACATCAGTTGGAGGATAGAAAATAAATTCTAACCAAAATAGGGGTCACCGGAATAGGGCACCGGTCAGGCCGGTACACAGTCACCGGACGGGGACTGGGGTACAGGACTAAGGCTACCGGGGTACAGATTCGGGAGAGGGAGTATAGCCAGGTAGAGAGAGAAACTAGTGAGTGGAAAAAGTCCCCTACAATTGAGCTGAAATAAGCTTTAAATAGACAAAAATTAAAAGGTACTATTTGCTACAGTGACTTGCTACAGTGTCCCGCCACAGTATACAGTGATGCACAGTAGTGAAAAGTGCTACAGTGCTACAGTGAACTCTGCCGACACTACAGTATGTTGTTGACGTCACTGCTGTCATCATGGCTGGTGTCATGCTGACAATATTGCTGGCATCACGGCTGGCGTTATGCTGATATCATTGCTATCATCACTGCTGGAGTCATCAGTCCAGGAGGTCAAAGTCTTCGGGATCATCTTCAGGATTTCCTTCTGATGGCTGTAGGGAGACTTCTCCTTGCTGTAAATGTTGTAGCATTTTCTGTATGGCTGCTACAAAGTCTTCTTTGGATTTGGTGGCAGGTAGTGTGGTAGCTACTATATATTTCTGTTGCAGAAATTCTGTTTGTTGACTATCCTTCAGAGATAGTTGGTTGGAGTTCACCTTGAACCATTTTTCAATGGATGGGATGTAAGAATTTCGGGCATCCCAGTCTTTCCACCATTTACAATGGCCTTGAAGAATAAGATAAGGAAGGCCATGTTGGTTTGCTTCTTTATGATAAGCAAATTTTTGAGAATATATCCAAGCAAGCTTGAATATAGAAAAGAACTGGAGCGAAAAGAACTGGAGCAGTAGAGGAACTGCTGGTTGGGGATTGGAAGTATTCAAATCCTTCTTTGACAGGCTGGGGAAGAATATCCTCAGTTGGACCATAGACTGGCCACCATTGGTTTAAAAACCAGTGAGGGAACTCAATCTGGGCTGGTTTCTTCTTTTTATCAAAATAAAAGAACCAAGAATGATTTTGGTATTTGTTTTGATAGGTAAAAGTATTTACCCAGGCAGTTTGATAATCCCAATAATTATATATCATGGGATCAAAGGGTTGTGAAAATTTTTTGAATGTGTTTGGAGATGTTTTCCATGCCGTAGGGGTATGGATGGAATGAATTTGAACTGAAGTGTTTGTAATGAACGATTCAGTCTTTTTATCTTTGTGAGGGTTAAAAGATGCACTTCCAGTGTCTACCAGAATAAACTCATAGTATTTCTGGGTAAACTTTGGAGATTTTTGTAGAAAATTGACATCTGGGCCAAAGATTTGCCTAGCTGCCAATTGAGGATTGGAATTCCAGAATTCTGGTTCCATTTGAATAAGTTTGTAGACTCCTGGAGTCTTAACATAAGTGCCCTCTGGTGTACCAGGGAGATTGGAAGAAATGGGTTGTGGCTCGAAAGAAAGAGCCTTGGAGGATGCAGATTGCTTCGTGCTAGTGTTTGTGTTTGTGGGCTAGATAGACCCAGTGGTTGTGGGGTTGGAATCCACCACAAGTTTTGGGTCAGAAGATTTTACCTGACTTACCTTTGTCTGGCTGGTACTGGCAGGAAAACCAACCTGCTGAGTTGGAGTGGGCAATGGGAAGCCCATTTGCTTGCACCAATTGTGTGTATCTGCTAAGGTCCATGCATATTGGGTTTGGGCTTCCTGTTGATCATCCGATTCTACTAAATCGGCCCAACTCTTGGAAGTGATATTCCCAAAGGAAATGGGTTCTGAATTTTTTGGGGGCTGTGAAACAGCTGTTTGGGCTATGGTCATAGCATAGTCTTTTGGGCTTGTGAACTGAGTTTTGACAGTTGATGGTCCAGTGGACTCTTTTGGGGTCTGTTGGGTTACAAGTGGAGGCAAGGCTGGAAGCTCTATGAGCTTCACATTTTTATTTCGGGTTTTGGGTGCCATAAACTAAGGCTATCGGCCCTGCAAGAATTCCCGAGTTAAAAAATCAGGAATTGAGTTTGAAGATCCTTTGATATATTCTATATCAAAATCAAATATAGATAAGATAGCTTGCCATCTAGAAAATATTTGTTTTGAGGCAAGGTTTTTTACATCTTTCTGTAAAACATATTTTGCAGCTTTGCAATCGATTCGTAATAAAAATTTCTGGTTTAATAAATCAGATTGAAACTTTTGAATGCATAAGACAATTGCCAAAATCTCTTTTTTGATCGTAAGATAGTTCTGTTGAAAACTATTCCAATGTTTTGAAGCAAATGCAATTATATGTTCCTTGCCATTTTTCTTTTGTTTGAGAATGCCACCATAACCAATGTCAGAGGCGTCAGTCTCCACAATTTTAAATGCATCGGGGTCAGGAAGAGCTAAACAAGGAAGTTGTTTAACTTGAAGTTTGACCTTTTGAACAATGGAAGTATGGACATTAGTCCATGGAGGAGGAGGTTGTTTAAGCCTATCATGAATAGGCTTAATCAGATTTTTGATTCCTGGGAGAAATTCAAAAATATAATTTAAGCATCCCAAAAATCTTTGGAGTTAAGTCCTGTCCAGAATTTGGTCAAGAAATTTATCAGCAAATTGGATAGATCTGGAGATAGGGGTAATAGTTCCCTGTTGAATATAATGTCCTAAAAATCGAACATTAGTTTGAAAAATGCTGAATTTAGTTTTTGAAAGGACTAGACCCTGATGTCGGATAATTTGGGATAAAACATGAAGATGTTTAAAGTGTTGTTCTTTATCATTTGAAAATACAAGAACATCATCAATGTACACAATGATAAACTTGGAGTATGGATTGAAAATTTCGTTCATAATTCTTTGAAATTCAGAAGGAGCATTTTTCAATCCGAAAGGCATTACATTCCATTCGTATTGACCAAATGGAACTGTAAATGCAGTTTTGTAATGATCTCTCGGAACAATCTGGATTTGCCAGTATTCGGATTTCAAATCAAATTTTGAAAAGACTACTGCAGCATGTAGTCGGTTAAGTAAATCTTTTTTGTTGGGGATAGGATACTGTATCCACCTGAGTGCTGTATTGAGGGGCTTGTAATTAATTACAAGTCGAGGAACTCCTCTTTCAATTTCAGCATTTTTGTAAACATAAAATACAGCACAACTCCAGGGAGATGTACTAGGAGTAATGATTTTCTTTTGAAGAAGATCTTCAATTTCTTTTTGGCAAAGAGTGGTTAACTCATGATTCATTTGGATTGGTCTAGCCTTGGTAGGGATAGATTTTTCATCGAAGTCAGGCTCATATGGAAGTCTGACAATATGCTGCTTCCCTATGGATAGACTTCCATATGAGCCTGACTTCGATGAAAAATCTATCCCTACCAAGGCTAGACCAATCCAAATGAATCATGAGTTAACCACTCTGTGCCAAAAAGAAATTGAAGATCTTCTTCAAAAGAAAATCATTACTCCTAGTACATCTCCTTGGAGTTGTGCTGCATTTTATGTTTACAAAAATGCTGAAATTGAAAGAGGAGTTCCTCGACTTGTAATTAAATTACAAGCCCCTCAATACAGCACTCAGGTGGATACGGTATCCTATCCCCAACAAAAAAGATTTACTTAACCGACTACATGCTGCAGTAGTCTTTTCAAAATTTGATTTGAAATCCGGATACTGGCAAATCCAGATTGATCCGAGAGATCGTTACAAAACTGCATTTACAGTTCCATTTGATCAAAACGAATGGAATGTAATGCCTTTCGGATTGAAAAATGCTCCTTCTGAATTTCAAAGAATTATGAACGAAATTTTCAATCCATACTCCAAGTTTATCATTGTGTACATTGATGATGTTCTTGTATTTTCAAATGATAAAGAACAACACTTTAAACATCTTCATGTTTTATCCCAAATTATCCGACATCAGGGTCTAGTCCTTTCAAAAACTAAATTCAGCCTTTTTCAAACTAATGTTCGATTTTTAGGACATTATATTCAACAGGGAACTATTACCCCTATCTCCATATCTATCCAATTTGCTGATAAATTTCTTGACCAAATTCTGGACAGGACTCAACTCTAAAGATTTTTGGGATGCTTAAATTATATTTCTGAATTTCTCCCAGGAATCAAAAATCTGATTAAGCCTCTTCATGATAGGCTTAAACAACCTCCTCCTCCATGGACTAATGTCCATACTTCCATTGTTCAAAAGGTCAAACTTCAAGTTAAACAACTTCCTTGTTTAGCTCTTCCTGACCCCGATGCATTTAAAATTGTGGAGACTGACGCCTCTGACATTGGTTATGGTGGCATTCTCAAACAAAAGAAAAATGGCAAGGAACATATAATTGCATTTGCTTCAAAACATTGGAATAGTTCTCAACAGAACTATCCTACGATCAAAAAAGAGATTTTGGCAATTGTCTTATGCATTCAAAAGTTTCAATCTGATTTATTAAACTAGAAATTTTTATTACGAATCGATTGCAAAGCTGCAAAATATGTTTTACAGAAAGATGTCAAAAACCTTGCCTCAAAACAAATATTTGCTAGATGGCAAGCTATCTTATCTATATTTGATTTTGATATAGAATATATCAAAGGATCTTCAAACTCAATTCCTGATTTTTTAACTCGGGAATTCTTGCAGGGCCGATAACCTTAGTTTATGGCACCCAAAACCCGAAATAAAAATGTGAAGCTCATAGAGCTTCCAGCCTTGCCTCCACCTGTAACCCAACAGACCCCAAAAGAGTCCACTGGACCATCAACTGTCAAAACTCAGTTCACAAGCCCAAAAGACTATGCTATGACCATAGCCCAAACAGCTGTTTCACAGCCCCCAAAAAATTCAGAACCCATTTCCTTTGGGAATATCACTTCCAAGAGTTGGGCCGATTTAGTAGAATCGGATGATCAACAGGAAGCCCAAACCCAATATGCATGGACCTTAGCAGATATACACAATTGGTGCAAGCAAATGGGCTTCCCATTGCCCACTCCAACTCAGCAGGTTGGTTTTCCGCCACGATCAGCCGTGACAAAGGTAAGTCAGGTAAAATCTTCTGACCCAAAACTTGTGGTGGATTCCAACCCCACAACCACTGGGTCTATCTAGCCCACAAACACAAACACTAGCACGAAGCAATCTGCATCCTCCAAGGCTCTTTCTTTCGAGCCACAACCCATTTCTTCCAATCTCCCTGGTACACCAGAGGGCACTTATGTTAAGACTCCAGGAGTCTACAAACTTATTCAAATGGAACCGAGACTCGGAATTCCAATCCTCAATTGGCAGCTAGGCAAATCTTTGGCCCGGATGTCAATTTTCTACAAAAATCTCCAAAGTTTACCCGTAAATACTATGAGTTTATTCTGGTAGACACTGGAAGTGCATCTTTTAACCCTCACAAAGATAAAAAGACTGAATCGTTCATTACAAACACTTCAGTTCAAATTCATTCCATCCATACCCCTACGGCATGGAAAACATCTCCAAACACATTCAAAAAATTTTCACAACCCTTTGATCCCATGATATATAATTATTGGGATTATCAAACTGCCTGGGTAAATACTTTTACCTATCAAAACAAATACCAAAATCATTCTTGGTTCTTTTATTTTGATAAAAAGAAGAAACCAGCCCAGATTGAGTTCCCTCACTGGTTTTTAAACCAATGGTGGCCAGTCTATGGTCCAACTGAGGATATTCTTCCCCAGCCTGTCAAAGAAGGATTTGAATACTTCCAATCCCCAACCAGCAGTTCCTCTACTGCTCCAGTTCTTTTCTATATTCAAGCTTGCTTGGATATATTCTCAAAAATTTGCTTATCATAAGGAAGCAAACCAACATGGCCTTCCTTATCTTGTTCTTCAAGGCCATTGTAAATGGTGGAAAGACTGGGATGCCCGAAATTCTTACATCCCATCCATTGAAAAATGGTTCAAGGTGAACCCCAACCAACTATCTCTGAAGGATAGTCAACAGACAGAATTTCTGCAACAGAAATCCATAGCAGCTACCACACTAGCTGCCGCCAAATCCAAAGAAGACTTTGTAGCAGCCATACAGAAAATGCTACAACAATTACAGCAAGGAGAAGTCTCCCCACAGCCATCAGAAGGAAATCCTGAAGATGATCCCGAAGACTTTGACCTCCTGGACTGATGACTCCAGCAGTGATGACAGCAATGATATCAGCATAACGCCAGCCGTGATGCCAGCAATATTGTCAGCATGACACCAGCCATGATGACAGCAGTGACGTCAACAACATACTATAGTGTCGGCAGAGTTCATTGTAGCACTGTTGCACTTTTCACTGGGTACTGTGCATCACTGTATACTGTGGGGGGGGACACTGTAGCAAGTCACTGTAGCAAATAGTACCTTTTAATTTTTGTCTATTTAAAGCTTATTTCAGCTCAATTGTAGGGGACTTTTTCCACTCACTAGTTTCTCTCTCTACCTGGCTATACTCCCTCTCCCGAATCTGTACCCCGGTAGCCTTAGTCCTGTACCCCAGTCCCCGTCCGGTGACTGTGTACTGGCCTGACCGGTGCCCTATTCTTGTGACCCATATTTCGGTTAGAATTTATTTTCTATCCTCCAACTGATGTAATATGTATATTATGATGTATTGTGTTTAAATTATCTTCTTTTTACATCTTTACTTATTTATTTTCTATTTGTCATGCATATGGTCGGCTAAGCCGCCTTTTAATTTCAGTTTCATGCATATGTTTTAAATCTTTTTAGCATTCCGAATGCGACCTTACTTTCTGTAATTTACTTCCCGTCTTCCCTTTCCCTTTTCGGGCAAAGCTTCCCGTCCCTTGGTATATATATATATATATATATATATATATATATATATATATATATATAACACATCAATCTACCTGACAGTAAGGATTTAATTAAAAATTTTAAAAGACAAAATGTTCAATTCGAGTAATTGAGCTTAGTTGTAAAACTATTTCATTTTTAAAGGCCAAATTGAAATTAATAAACGTTAGTTTTGCTGGTAAGCATTCAGCATGTGTATAAAAATAGCTTCAAGGCATATATCTCCTCTGGCTGAGACATTCTTGTATGAATACGTGAACTGAATGCATTAGTAATTTATACTATATAACTTATATTATATGAAGTATAATATGCTAATACACTTGATTCACATAGATCAGGTCCATACAAAAATTTCGATCTATGATTACTCTAACCTGGTGTTGAAGAATTACAGTGAAACCTGTGATTCAGCACTAGTGTCCCATAAAAATATTTGTTGAGCAATGGAACTTAAGCAGCACAATCATTTTTTAAAAAAAAAAATGATAGAATGCAAGGGACAGAAAAAATGCCCATCCTCATTCTCATATGTATATACAAGTAAAATACAAAATCCATCAAAAAAAGAAAAAAAAAACCCAAATATCTACTTAAAAACCTAATATTTTAGATAAGAAACTCATTTAATTAATTCACCTGAATAACATGTTTTACAGTAATAAACAATAACAGAATTAGGAACTTGAGGTTGGGGGCAAATTATATATAAGAAATAATACTATAATTTTTGAAAAATTTTTAAAAGGTAAAATTTTAAATTGTAAACCTTTTAATACGGAATCCATCCCACTAATATTGATACGTGAATCATATATATTGAAATATTATATTTTATATAATAAAAATTATATAGTATAATTTTTTAATATATTTGATGTACGAGTCTATATAAGTATTTCCTGTTATAATATGTTTTTAACACCTTCTGAGTTTACTGTAACATATAGATTCAAAGCAACCATACTTGCTTTGTGGGTTAATAGAAAAAGTAGCATAGGAAGCTAAGATGGAATGTCAATATTGACAGATTGGGAATTCAAAAATCAGAATATCAATAATCCTCAATACATACATTGAGAAAAAAAAAAAAATCCATTTTTTAAATACAAAGTAACGGAGTCAACGATAGCTCTCCGTTCACAAATCACGCCATAGTCTCCTCACTCGTTCCTTAACGCGCTCGCCAGGACTCTGACTCTGAGTCTTCCCCCTTACTCACCTTTCCAGTCTTCCCGCCCCCGCGCTTCCCGCGCCCCCCCCCCCCGCCCCCACACCCTCACGGGCTCAGTCATAGTCTCTCTCTCTCTCTCTGTGCCTAGAATCCTGCAGGCCTCTTGATTTCTTCTCTTTTCACCATCCTCGCTGTCAATCCCTTACCTTACCCTATACGCCTGCCTCCGCATTCTTTTACTCACGGACATACTTACAAGTCCTCACATGTCTTGCCTCACAATCAACCCAACCCGGAACTAAAGCCGGGAAGCCCACCAAAAAGGGAGGCAAAGGAAATTCCATTCCCACCTCCACCCTGTCATTTCTGCGGAAAAAAGTAGTAATAAGGAGTAATATGCATCCCGCCACGGTCACCGACTCGTCGGCTGTGACGCCGCCGACTACAACTCCGGCTGAAACCCTTGACCATCTAACTCAAGTGTTAGCTCAGCTCCTACCTTCGACCCTTTGTATCACTTCCTTCACATCGAGGTGGCAAGTTCTGCGCTCAAAGCTTGCTACTTTAAAATCTATGATCTCGGAGCTATCTGATTCCCCTCATTGGTCCGACAATCCACTGCTTCATACTCTGTTACCGGATCTGGTTGCGACTCTTAAACGAGTTCAGACCCTCTGCCGGCAGTGCTCTGACCCTTCTTTTGCTCCTGGCAAGCTTCTAATGCAATCCGACCTTGATATGTCTACTAATTGGCTGTCGAAACAAATCCATGACTTGGACCTGCTTCTTCGATCGGGTGTGCTTCGCCAGTCCACTGCCATTGTCCTGTCTCACCCATCGGCAAATGCTTGCAAAGAGGATATGTGCCTCTTCATTAAGGACCTCTTCACTAGGCTTCAGATCGGCGGCATTGAGTTCAAGAAAAAAGCCCTTGACTCATTGATTCAATTGCTTACTGAGGATGAGAAGTCTGCTAGCTTAGTTGCCAAGGAGGGTGAGATTAATTACTTGATCTCGCTTTTGGATATCAATGTCAACTCTTTCATTCGCGAGCAAGCGGTTTTAGCAGTGTCCATGCTTGCTGCTAATAGCGATCAGTCGCGAAAATGCGTGTTTGAAGAGGGGGCTTTAGGCCCTTTGTTGAGAATTATGGAGTCTAGCTCTATGCCACTGAAGGAAAAGGCTGCTATGGCTGTGGATTGTATAACTATGGATGCTGATAATGCCTGGGCAGTTTCGGCTTATGGAGGTGTTCCGATACTTGTTCAACTGTGTAAATCTGGGTCGGTTGTGGCACAATCACACGCCGTTGGGGCTATAAGGAATGTATCTACTAATGAAGATATTCGCCTGGTTTTAGCTGAGGAAGGGGCTATTCCTGTTCTCCTGCAATTGCTTGTTTCCGGGACGGCTGCAGCACAAGAAAAGGCTGCTAATTGTGTTGCAATTCTTGCTTCATCTAGTGAGTATTTCCAGAGTTTGTTGGTGCAAGAAAAGGGTTTGCAAAGATTGCTCCATTGCTTGCATGAGTCATCTAGTTCTGACACGCTGGAACATGTTTTGCGGGCAATTTATTCACTTTCTAAGTTAGATTCAGCGTTTAGGATATTGTCATCATCCACTGCATTTATTATACAACTTGCAGACTTGATAAAGCATGGTAATATAATGTTACAACATATTTCTGCTTCATTGCTCTCTAGTTTATCAATAAGTGAGGGGAATAAGAGGGCGATTAGTGGGTGTATTGGTTCTTTGGTGAAGCTAATGGAGTCAGCTAAGCCTAATGGATTGCAAGAGGTGGCTTCAAATGCATTGGTCTCACTATTGGCAGTTAAGTCGAATCGCAAAGAGTTGGTGAGGGATGAGAAGAGTCTGATGAGGCTAGTTCAAATGTTGGATCCCAGGAATGATTTAGTTTCAAAGAAATTTCCAATAGCGGTGGTGGCAGCAATTATGGCTGGAGGTAGTCAGGGTTGCCGGAAGAGGTTAGTGGCAGCTGGGGCTTATGGGCATCTACAGAGTTTGATGGAGTTGGAGGTTGCTGGAGCTAAAAAGGCCCTGCAGAGACTCTCTGGGAATAGGCTCAAGAAAATATTCAGTAGGACTTGGAGGGAATAATCACTAAAGTGACTAACAACCCTACCAACAGGTAATTTTTCCAAGGCTTAAGATTTCTATGTGGCATCTCACTGGGTCCAGTGATCAACTTTGTTCAGTGCCTATTTTTGCATTTGAGGCCTCCCAGATGTTATTCGTTTGTGCATGGAAAGACTGTTTTCAATATAAATGGATTTCCTACCATAAGTACATTAGCACAATTTCCACTACTCCTGGACAATATGATTTGAGACCTGAAAAGTGTCTCACAAGTCATTGTTGATAATAATATTCTTGGGAAAATTGTCAAGTTGAACAAATTAGAATAATCATTTTTTTTTTTGGTGGGGGGGGGGGGGTTGTTGATGACTTGTAATTTTTGCTGCTGCAAAAAGATTTTCACCCTGTTTGCATTTTGAATATGGTATTTGGAATGTATATTTAAGTCTTTGATTGGGGAAGAAAAATGGAATGAACTACTTAATCAATCCGTAAATAAAGAATAAACTTGACTAACAACCCTAAGTTAGTGAATGTTGTGGGGAGTTGATATTTGTGCTGCTATAAAGCTGGTCATACCATTTTTCTCGTTTGCTACATTCTTCTCATCTTCTGGTCAAATGTAATCTTAAATAAATTTCAGGCTGATATGTCTTCTTCTTCTTGTTTTACATGGAACGGATAAAGGGTCAGCATCAATTGATCCTACACCTATTGTCATTTTGGTACATAGGTGGATGAATCATTTTAGGCACAGAGGCATATTATGTGATTATTTTTCATAGTTATAGTTACTACAAATAACAAAGTACTCCTTTGATATACAAACTGCTAGCTAATGAGTTTAATGTACTTGTAATATTGGTTGGTGTATTATTTTAAGATTGGACCGTATTGCACGTGATTCAATATTCAGGTGTCCTAATGGTACTTTTACCTTGTTTCTTGATGCAGGATTTGTTTGGATTTTTCTAACTGTCTATGAGGAAGCAACCTGTTTCCTGCACAAGAAAACAACATATACACGGCATGCCCAAGTTTTGCCTTATACTATATTATCATCATAAAAAGTTGAAAAAAAGATCAATTATGCTAAATTATATGACAAAGGCATGGATGCGGTTTTTAGGAAGTATCCTAGTGTCTTCTTTTGTTTTTAGTAGTTTGACTTTGTTGAAGCTCTGAAAGCTAGTGCTGCTATTTGTGATTTTTATTTTTATCTTTCCCTCTTTTTGTTTTTCCTAAACAATTGTGTGACAATGTACATGAAGTTGCTTGTTCTCCTCTGTAATTGCCAAGCTGTAGTTGGAAAGAATGGAATTCATTTTTTTGTGTGTTTCTGTATTACATTTCACATGCCCATTTTGATAATTCTAGCTTTCTTGATAGTGCCTACAAGTGTGGTATTGTAATCTTTTGAATTATTGAAACTACTAACTCACTGCTTTCAAATCATTATTAGAACGTTGTACAATGTTGCCTATAAGCAACTTTGAAGATGGCAGCAACTGCGAGCTTAAGCTTTTGAGGTCAGATTTAGCTTTATATCCATTTATTTCCTATATTAGCAGCCCAGCAAGGGATGGGAATTGCTGTCCATGATAGAATTTTCTGATACTTGTTGGCACAGATGCAAATGTGATGCTGCCTGTGTTCTACTTTATTTAGCCTTGATTGTAATTGTGCTAAATCTGCTTGTTCTTCCCTGGGTTTTGGTGTAATTACAGAGACATCACTCGGATTATTTTCTTTTAGAGTTGCAGTGGCCTCTTCTATGTTGAAGCCTTATTGTCTGTCTAATAGGTTAATAGAGTGATGAGATTTTGGGGTTAAAGATGAGAAATAACTCCAATTCATTCCAGTCAGGGTAGAGTAAAAAATTCGGGGAGGTCTTTCTAGTTGTACCAAAATGGCATTGTACCAAAGGGTATTTTGCTGTCATTTGCTGTTCTTGTTCTATCGTTACTGACGTTATCAGTGACTGCTAATCATCCAATTCTTGGTGAGTGTTCTTAGTGGAAGCACAATGTATGATTGCTGACTATGAAATAAATGCAACTATTGTTGCACCTCTTATCTGAGGTGTAACACCCCATAACCACGGGGCCTGGTGGGTTGCGGATGTCGTCCCATCTAAATGACAAGGGATCTTTATAACGAAAGAATTAAGTAAAGAAAATCCTGGGACTTTAAAAAAATACTGAAATAAAAATAAAATATTACAAAGCCTTCAGAATATTACATCAACTCCCAAATTAGAATAATATCTCAAATATCCAACTCAATCATCCATAAATTAAAATATACGGATACAAAACATCATCTCAAAACAAAAATTCGCAAACCTTCTTCATTCTTGCTCCTAAACGTAATCTCCTCTTCTTTCTCAAAATCCTTGATAAGATTCATGATCTCAAAATCTCCATATGTATCACTAGTGGTGCTGTTGAAGTTCTCTATACTTGTTAACTTCCGGATCCTCAAATTCTAATTCTCCTAAGCCCGTCACCCTCTGGTGCAGATACCACCTTAAGCTCTACCTTAGGTTCTTCCTCTAGCTCAGATTCAAAGTTTACAAGTCTATCACTCTCAAAAATGTCTAAGGTTGAGTCCTAAGGTCGCTGAAGATGAGTCCAAGTCTGATGGTTCAAGATCAATTACAATTGGTCTTGGACTCATCCAAAATCTAGAATCCAGAATCTATCCAAAATCTATTCTAGTTATCTAAGGATAATCCATCTTAATATTCATTCTAACACCAAACTTATTGCTTTGATACTAATAGTAATTGATCCTGAATCATCGTACTTAGACTCATTTTCGGAGACCTTAGAACTTAACCCTGACATTTTTAAGCCTGAGGATTCGGTAAACTTTAAACTTGAGCAAGAGGAAGAGCCGGTAGAGCTTGAGGGTGGTACCTGCGCTCGAGGGTGATGGCTTAGTAGAATTAGAATTTGAGGATCCAAAAGCTAACAAGCCTAGAAAGAAGATGAGATTAGAGAAGTTCAATAGTGACACTAGTGATGTATCTGGAAATTTTGAGATCATAGATCTTACCAAGGACTCTGAGGAAGAGGAAATTATGTTTAGGAGCAAGACTTAAAAGAAGTTTTATGGATATTTGTTTTGAAATGATGTTTTGTATCCAGATATTTTACTTTGTGGATGATTGAGTTGGATATTTGAGCTATTATTCTACCTTGGGAGTTGATGTAATATTCTGAAAGCTTTGTAATATTTTATTTTTTTTAAGTCTCAAGATTTTTTTTACTTAGTTCTTTTGTTATAAAGACTCATTATTTAGACAGGGCAACATCTGCAACCTGCCAGATCCGTGGTTGTGAGGTGTTACACAAGGCGCCAAGCTTCATGCAGTACTTTATGCTTACCATAGTGGATCTGTCCCATACATGGCCATTCCTTGGTAGAATGAACAGGTTAGTTTATTTAATGGCAACGTGAACTTCTGTTTTCTCCTAATTTGCTATCTTATTTATTGGCTGGATGGCTTTTTCTCTTGTGGAGAGTAATTTCTAATCCTGCATGCAATAATGTTGGAGGTCTTGGATTGCCTGGCAATATGTAGTAACAAAGTGCTCCTTGTGTTAACTGCTACAGTTTTTTTTATTGTTGTTTGACAAGACCTGTAAATATGAGCTATCTTTAAGTACATATTTATCCAAGTAAGATCCTATTGACTTTTGAAATAAATATTTCCCTACATTTTCCCTTCTTCATGCGCAGTATAGAAATCATCTACACTAATATGAAGGCTCAAGTCTTCTTTATTGTTGAATTCACCTTCCTTATTCCAGTAATTGTTTTGCTGTGTCGGCATATTAGTTCCTTCCTAGGATTTTAGCTTAAATGCAGTTTTTCTTAATGTCTCCTATTGGGACACTTTTCTGAGCACCTTTTTAAGTTTATTGCTTTTGATGGTGTGGTTGAATATTTGTCATTCTTTCCTTGCTTGACTCTATGTTGTCCATGTGTTTGAGTTGGATATCCTCCTATGGAGTTTTATTGCAGATGCATTCCAGAATATTTACTAATAGAAATGCTTCAAATTTGTTTCTGATGGAAATAATGATTCTTATTCCTCTTCCAGCTACCAAAATTTGTACTCCATTAATGAGGATTACATCAAGTGTTTCAACAAAATCTTCCCATTTCTGATCCTTGACTGATTTCTGCTAGGAAAACAGATGAGTATAGGCTTTGATGGTACTAAAGGGGTGATGATGAGCGGTTTTATAGTTGATTTTGGCCCGCACATGATCAGAAGTGCACAACTAAGGTGGAAGGAGAAGGAGAGGGGTCTCGATATCAAGGCACAGTGATTTCTACTTACAGAACATGCAAATGCTGCCAATATCAATCCTCCTGCCCAATTGATGGTAAAACAGTATAGCTTAGCTGCTGCTTATCCTCGTTCCACTGGAACTCATTGTGGGTGGCCAGGGGGCATGGATGAAGGCTGAGGTGTCTTCTTTCAGTGGCACCGAGCAAATAAAAACTTCTCTTGATTGGATCTAATACTTGGAAACGTCACCAAAGAATGTTGATTCCTGCACAGAAAGATAAAGAACTTCCCAATAATCGCACAAACATCACCTGTACGTATTGCTGAATTCTTCATCAACTGCCTCAGTATCTTTAAAGGGCTGAGCTTGAACTAGAGGCTAGTTTTAGGCTGAATTCATTGGCAGATTTTGGTTTGGATTGGATTTGAGCCTTTTATAGTTCTGGGTCCAACTGACAGTTCTAATCCCACCCAGCACCCTCAGGACCCCCTATTCCTCTAAGCTATTTCACTTGTGACATGGGCAAAAATCCTGCAACGTCTACCACAAATTGGTTCTATATACATGCATAAAATTGTTCTTGCAACCATGTGCTGCATAGTAATGAAAATAACAGGCAATAATCGCAATTCAAATTCTATTAATACCAGTTTGGAGATCGATCTCAGACCAATAAAATCCTTAAGAATGTAATATGTATCAGAGGCAAAGTCGTTTGAGGAGGAAAATGAAATGAAGCAGTTTCCTTTAACTCGTAAATCTGAGTAAAGGCAGAAGATGGGCACAAGGCGTTTGCCAAAGCTTGAAGCCACTCCTTGGGGCAAAGGTCAGTCATGTCCCAATTCCCCAAAAATGGTACACTAGAATTTGCCCTATCATCAATTTTACCTGCCTTTGAAGAGTCTGGCCTCCTTGGAAGAGCAGTGCAAGTTGCTTGAAAAACTGCCCCATTTTGATGTCTTCCAAGTGTTTCCATTCGCAGTTAAAAAAGGGATAGACGATATCCAATAAGGTTGATCTTTTTGTTGAACAGACCGCTGTAGTTTTAAAGGTCACATGAAGTGTCAAGAACGTCACGTCTTTCCCATGCCCTCTTGAATGCAAAAAAGTACAATAATGAAGATAAACAATGAACCAAATACAAAAAGAGGAAGAAAAGTAAAGGGCTGTTCTTGCATCTCAACATAAAGGACATCATTGCAACAGTATAAAAACCGTTGGAGCACGAATTTGAATGCATTACACAATTGATTTACCAAAGCAAAAGGCCACACCACTATGGTCCTTTCCTTTGGAAGTTTGCACAGTAAAATAAAGCCACAACCAGCAAGCTATCTAAGGAAAAGCACAATTTTCATTTTTGATTCTTGCATCACATTCACTTACCAATAGGGCCCGGCAATGAAAGTTTGGCTTCAACGACATATAATTGGTTGTTAAGCTATGATTCCACAAAGATCACCATCCAATTCAAGATTATAAACAAATTAACCGCAAAGGCTTAGGTGGTTAGAAGATTGTACAAAAGTTAAAAAAGACATTGACTGTTTTAATCAGATGCACATGAATACAATGACTGCACCACCTATCCTGCCAAAAACCAAGGCAATTGTCTTCATTTCAGATAAAGAATATAAGGTAAGGAATTCATGTGAAACCACAAGGTGTTAGGACTTCACCAAAATGCCATATACTCTAAGCAATTCCACCACCAAGACAAGACCTAAAACCACCTCTTCTCAACCGGAATACCTCCCTTCCTGTCCTACGGTGCAGGCAGCAACATATAATTCCAGCACCAGTGTCTTCACAATTCCAAAGAAAATGACTGCAAAAACTGCTCCAGTTGAGATAGGCACAAGAGGCACTGTTGGATCCCTCATAATGCAAGAAATTGATTACTTCAACAAGCTTCAATTGGGTTGTCGAGAAAGCTCTTGCAAACATCGCCAACTGACAGACAAGGTTTCCACAAGTAGTTCTTCCACTATGCCAAGGTTGGGATCTCTGGCAACAAAACCAAAAAAGAAGATAAGGGCAGGCAGCAGGCTCATACCAAGTATGTGTGACATGGTAGAAGTTGCAGAGAACAAACAGCAAAAGACAATATCTGGATTCACTTACCGGAATCTCAAGGCTGAAAATTAATGCTTCACAAGCTTAGACAATGCTCTCGGATAACTTAGAGAATCCGAGCTTCTTTAGGCGATTGGTTATAGGGCTTGCCCATGCCCTATCTGGGTTTCCACATTTTATGTCCACAACTTCAACCATGTAAGGTATCCTTTTGTCAGATTTTTGTCTAATAGGAGTTCCATCCATTGAGATGTTATCTGATTCAAGAATTGGAATTTGATTGGAGCTCCGGTGATGGTGCTTGCCCTTCCGGACAGTTACAGGAGCTATATGCTTAGTAATGTTGCTGGTGCCACTGCTGCTTGCCTCATCCACCAAGGCTCTGGACTTAGATACTTTTGGAGTAGAAGCACCACCCACAGTTGAAGCAGATTCTTTAGGAGACATTTTCTTGTGGGACACTGGTGTCTGAGGTACAGGTTTCACAGATTCTAATTCTCTTAACATAAGGGCACCAATTTTCCCAGTAGTTCCCACTTTGATAGATCCTCCACCACCCCTAATAGCTTCTAATGTTTGAACCATGTTCCCTACCTGTGTCAATTGAAAAGTCTGTGATTGAATAGTAACAGGGGGTTTCAACAAATATCAACCAATCTTGAGAACCTGCAGGAAGCACCATGGGTGTAGTGTATTAATTGTATAATTGAGCACTGTGGTACATATTATGAAACTCTCATAATTTCCTTTAGCATAGTGAAACTAGTTCTCATATATGCTAACAAGTAGGGAGAAGACCAAGCAGAGAAAGATGGAGAAGTTGTTTACCTACTGTTAGTATCCCAATAAAATTCTCATCTTAAGACATACAAGAAAACAGTTACAGTTGATTACAGACAGCATCCATACGCTACAGGAAGACTAGCTACAGAAAACGCACATTATTTGCATTAAAATCCTGAAATTCCAACGTAAAGGGTCTTTGCATTTGTAGATCTTAGTATCAAACATTGTGCAACGAGAAGTCGGCAGGCTTCAAATTCTCAACAGCAAGACAGCAGACATTGAAAAATAAAATATTTTAGCATGACCACTCCATTATGAGTAAATGAATGCAGAAACAAGAAGCTTTACTGAAATAGCAGAAAATCGTTGGGCATTCAAATGGCAAATCAATTCCACCCACTTTACAGTGCAACCAATTAAGGATTAAAGATGCATAGGCGAATGGCTTTAAACACATGGACCAATTTGCAGAAAAAGACCTAATAAAGCTACTCTCATTTCAGACACAACAGTGACAAAAAATAAAATTCTGGGTGCAAGATCACAAGTAGAGACTTTAAAAGCTAAATATTACCCAAAATCCCATCAGAAAGAACTGTCCCACAAAAAAAGAGAGAAATCTCCAGATTGCTAATAATGCCACAAAATACAGAAAAGGTTGTTTCTTATAGCAAACACCATAGGACTTTAAGCTACAATCTGAAAACGGATACCAGGAAGACCAAGAAATCCCGAAACCTGTTACTATCAGAGAAGCCCATCAAGAAGGCACACAAAAGTTACCAGCTTGGACTAGCTCATCAATCATCAACACGACAAAACTAAGTTATTAACCAACAATAAAAGAGAAAATCAAGAATCTTTCTAGATCTAAACAAAAATGGAAAAAGAAATCAAAGCCCACAAGCAAAGATGAAGTACATAAGAAATGAACATAACAATCGAAACCAACATTTACCAAAACACCAGTGAAGGCTCCAAAAAGTAAAAGACTGAAGGAGACTGGCAGCTCAGCTCACTCTCTAAAGCAAACAGAGAAGAAAAAAGATAAAAGAGAAAGCGATGCAAGCTTCACAAGTCTTCACAACTACCTCAAGCTACCTAGTATCTTGAAAAAAGAGCAACAGATTCTCAATCTTGTGATTCTTGACCTCAAGCTATCATGTCAATTTCAAAAATACAAAAACTTGCATTCATAATCAATCCAAATTGCAAGCAAAAGCTATATGTCTTATTATTGAATACTGTACGCATGGTCATGTGGGTTGGGCCAGTCCGCCGGTCCCAAGGGCCGGTCGGGCCCGACAGCCTGCCTGGCCCCCTTATGGCAGGCCGGCTTGCAGTCCAGTCCTGCAAGCCGATCTGTGTCTTGGCCCGCCACGGGACTGTCCATTAGAATTCGATTTTTTTTTTTTTTACATTCCCCTCCCAGCTGCCTTATTTATTTTTTCATTTTAAAAACTCTATAAATACCCTAAATTCATTCCAAAACTTATCAAACACTTTCCTCAAACCTCAATTCTCTCCATCTCTTCTAAAAAAATGTGTTGAAATAGAATTTATTAAGTATATATTTCAAAATTCTTCAAATATCTTCTTTAAATTTTAAAAATTTATTAAATAGTAATCAAGTATTGATATTTTAAGATATTATTGTATTTAAATTTTAAACAATATAAAACTTTTTAAAAGGTTTAGGTATCAAATTTTCTTTTTATATAATTTTTATTTTGTTTAAATAATAAAATCGATAAAAATCTAAATTAAATTTCTTATCACTCTCACTTCAAAGTATATTTTTTTATAAATATAAATAATCATATTATTTAAATTATAAAAAAAATTAAAATTCCTAACCAAAGAAAGAGGCCCATCGACCCAGCTTGCGAGTCGCGTGATCTTACAGGTCAGTCCGTGCCGAGTCTAAGGTTATTGGCTCACGAGTCACGACTCACCCCGAAACCATGTGGACTGATCCACATGGCAACGCTTACCTCACCAGTCAACGACACCTCAGGCAAGATCTGACATGAAATCAAGTCCCCCTTGTCACTTTTTGCTTGTTAGTACTCACCATTTTTCACGCCTTTTTCTAAGATGATTAATTAGAATGGATTTCTTTAGTTTTTTTTATTAATCACCACCTCTTTATGTAATTAATTTTTTTTTTCTTATCAAGATAGCACTATAAATCAGAGGGGACATTGACACGATAGATAATTCAAATTATAATAATTTGAATTATTCACACCATTTTTCTTATAACAATTCAAATTATTAAAAATAATTTCATACGAGAAAATATTTACACTGTAATTTAATTTAGATAAAATTATGCATGAGATGGCAAAAAACCAAACCATGCATGTGACACCCTAATCATACATGAGATTCTAATGATAAGTCAAAATGGTATACAATAATGGGTCTAAATACTTATTATCAATTTAGAATATCTATTTTGGTCTAGTGAGGAGAGGACGACGGTCAAGTAGTTGACCGTGGGTATTGTCAACCACATAGTCGCACTCCCAGGCCTAGGTGCACGGGGCATGACATTTGATATTAAAATAAGTAATCAATCTCCATTATGAGAACTAAGTGTTACACTATTAGTGGTATGAGCCATCTCTAAAATCCCATTCCGCTCGATTGGTTCTGAGTTTAGTTTGTAAGTTTGGGCTTAACGAGGATGCTTGGATTTAAAGGGGATGAATGTGACACTCTAATCCCACATGAGATTCTAATAATAAGTCTGGATAGTATATAAGAATGAGTCTAAGTACCCACTGTCAATTTGGGATATTTATTTTAGCCTAAGAGAACGACAACCAAGTAGTTGATCGTGGGTACTGTCAGACTCATACGTCATGGGTAGTAGGAGCCACCTCTAGAATTCCATATCGCTTAGTTGGACCTGAGTTTGGTCTATAATTTTAGGCCCACTGAGAACGCATGAGGTTTAAAGAGGAGTGAATGTGACACCCCAATTCCACATGAGATTCTGATGATAAGTTTGAATGACATATAAGAATGAGTCTAAGTACTTATTGTCAACTTGGGATATCTATTTTGGTCCAATGAGGATGACGGTCAAGTAATTGATCGTGGGAACTGACAGGCCCATCCATCATGGGTGGTAGAAGCTACCTCTAAAATCTAATACTCGCCTAGTTGGTCTTGAGTTTGGTCTGTAAGTTTGGGTCCAGCAATGATGCTTAGACCAAAAGGGGGGAGTGAATGTGACACCCTAATCCCACATGGGATTCTGACCATGCTGCCTGCTTGGTCTTGAATTTGACCTATAAGTTTGGGCCCAGTGAGGATGCTTGGGCCTAAAGGGGGTGAATGTGACACCTCAATCCCACATGAGATTCTGATAATAAGCCTGAATAATATATAAGAATGGGTCTAAGTATCCATTATCAATTTGAAATATCTATTTTGGCCTAACGAGAATGACAGCTAAATAGTTGACTGTGGGTACTAGGCATATAGTCGTACTCTTGGGCTCGCAGGCATGGGATGTGACATTTGGTATCAAAGTAGATAACCAGTCATTGGTATGAGAATTAAGTGCTACACAGTGGGTGGTGGGATTTTGATGATAAGTCTAAATGGTATATAATAATGGGTTTAAATACCCAACTTATGATATTTATTTTGACCCAACAAAGACGATACCCATTGTTAACTTAGAATATCCATTTTGACCCAACAAGAATGACGGTTAAGTAGTTGACTGTGGGTATTGTCAGGTCTATTGTCATGCTCTCGGCTCCGCGGGTATGGGTCGTGACATTTAGTATCAAAGGAATTAAGTACTATACCGTAAGTGGTGAGAGACACATCTAGATTCCCATATCATTTGGTTATTCCTAGGTTTGATCTGTAAGTTTGGGCTCAGCGATGATGCTTGGACTTAAAGGGAGGTGAATGTAACAACTTAATCCTATATGGGATTTTGATGATAAGTCTGAATGGTATCATGCCCAACGAGAACGTTTGTATCTAAAAAGGGGTAAATGTGATACTCCAATCTTACATGGGATTTTGATGATAAGTTTAAATGGTATCAAATTTATAGTCGCACTTGTAGACCTACAGACACGGAGCGTGACAAAATGAAATATTAACCCTTTAATACTACCTAATTATGAGATAACCATATTAATCATCTTGTATTAGATGATCCATTTCTCGTTCTTTACCTACAAATTTTCACTTCTAGGTGTTTTGGTTTCAATTCATTCTTTAATTGCCTAATGTTTTGACAGAAGTATTGGCGGATTAGATTGCTCCAAGAAAAGTTTGAGAAAAATGATTATTATATAACCTCTCAAGGAAAAATTGTAGTTACAAAAGAGCAGGGGTTGAAAAGTAACATTATGCAATGACAAATATATGGGCTTCAAATCAGAAACCATGTATCAGCAGACCAGTCTTCATAGACTCAAAGTGTGACGAGCCCAGAAGCAAGATGGGTCGATTTAGAGACAAGAAGATTGGCCTTCAAAAGCGGAAAGTTGCAATTTCACCAGGCAAATTGGACTGAGAAGAATATATAACGTAGAATGGACTTAGAAGACTGTGAAACCTGACAGCCATTCCATATTCATTGGGTTGGACTCGACTTAGATTCATTTGGATGGAATCCCAGTCGTCTTGTGCGTCTCTTGTCTTGTATGTTGAAAGAGAAACTCCTTACTCCAAGATCGACTTGGTTTTCCAAAACTAGAAGAGAACTATTTGATTAAACCCCTCCCACTCTCCAAGAAAAATAAAAGGCGAATATATAGATAGTTATTTCTTGTATAGAATTTTAAAATAAAGATAGGACGAATATTTGTGATGGGGCTATACCAAAAAGCAACAAAGGCAGAAATGAGCATTATCCATGCATGGTTTTCTTGGCCTTCTGGCTAATTAAGTAGTAGACATTATTATTGCAATCTATGGTCCTCTTGAATTGCAGTGTTGGGCAATACTTCAAAGCTTCAATTTGCCACCTCCCATCATCGGGACATTAGAGGTACCAAACATCCTTGTCAAGCCCAAAACATCAAAGGTTTGACGTTAGACCCAAACTGGTGATTGGAGCCTAAAGTTTATTCAAACCTGTCCACCAAACCGATTGGCTTGTTGATGAAATTAGATCCTGAAATTAGAATAACTGAAAATTTGAAAAATACAAACACTCTCAGATCTCAATTTCCTTTCCAATCAACTCACCTTCTCTCAATTTCTTGCTTTCATTGCACTTCACTGTCCTCTCTCTCTCTCTCTCTCTCTCTCTCTCTCTCTCTCACACACACACACACAGAAATCTTGCAGACTTTACATTCATCACTGGCAATGAGTTCAAAGTTCACATTTTCTCAACCGTAGCATTCACATTTCTCAATTCCCACTTCCCCTCTCTATCTTTCCTATTCAAATCTCGTGTTTATTGGCATTGTTACATCATTTTTTTTTTTTTTGCTGCGTTCTTGCAATTTTTCGACAATGAGTAGTTCTTCACAAGCACCCAAATCTTCAAAACCCATAAAAACCCCAAACCAATCTACTCAAACACCCCCTTCAAGATCCTCTTCTTCTCTCTCCTCTCATCTGGCCATGATTGAGCTCAAGCAAAGAATCCTCACCTCTCTTTCGAAGTTGTCTGACAGAGACACCCACCAGATCGCCGTTGAAGACCTTGAAAAAATCATTCAGACACTATCAAATGACGGTGTTTCAATGCTTCTCAATTGCCTCTATGACGCCACCAATGACCCTAAACCCGCTGTGAAAAAAGAATCTCTCCGCCTCCTCGCCGTCCTCTGTGCAGCCCATAGCGATTCCGCGGCGACCCACTTGACGAAAATCATAGCTCACATTGTGAAAAGGTTGAAAGACTCGGACTCTGCTGTTAGGGATGCATGCCGTGATTCCATTGGATCCTTGTCTTATCTGTACTTGAAAGGGGAAGCTGCTGCTGATCATAATGCGGGGTTGAATTCGGTGGTTTCTCTGTTTGTGAAGCCATTGTTTGAGTCAATGGGTGAGAACAATAAGACTGTTCAAGGAGGGGCAGCAATGTGTATGGCTAAGATGGTGGAATCTGCTAAAGACCCGCCAACAATGGCATTTCAGAAGCTGTGTCCAAGGATTTGCAAGTATCTTAACAGTCCCAATTTCATGGCAAAGGCGGCATTGTTGCCCGTTGTCTCGAGTTTATCGCAGGTTTTCCCAATTTTGATGTTTTTCCCATGAGTTTCTAGCTGTAATTGGTATTGGTACCTATCCTGTGATTTTACATTTAGCATTTGCATTTGTTGAATTAGTGATGGTATTTGGTGATTTACTTGTGAAAGGTTCTGCTCTAGATTTGAGAATTTGGTGAAAGTACTTCATTTGTTGCGGTAGGAATCTGATGTATTAGTAGAAGTTTTGTGCCTTACTTGTGTCCAAGTCAAACACCATTACTGTCGTTAGTGTGAGATCTTGTCTAGTGGCATCATGTTGGCAAAGAGTTAAAATCTCTCCTTTAATTGCTACAGATATGGAGAAGTTTGTCACAATTAGTTGTAATTTTTGCATTAAAGGCAGTATAAATTTGAGATACCCTCTGTTGTTTTACGCCTAGGTTAGCTTGTAGGAACAACACATTGAATTTCCTTGTTGGCTGCCAAAAATTTCATCTTCTCTGTTTGTATGTCCTTTTCCAAACCACCCCCCCCCCTTTTTTTTCTCCTGTCCCCAGCAAGAAATACTAATTCTTTTTTTTCTTTTGTGAATGTACTATGTAGATGGGTACCTTTTGTTTGCATTAAATGCCACATTCATGTTTTGTTATAGTTTTGACTGTAATTGGGCATAAACAGTGATCTGATGCAGCAGCTTGAACATATACAACTAAAGTTCAAGAAAGTTAATTCCTGGCTTTTCATTGGTATCTAGCATCATGTCTATGCATCATAAATTTTAGAAGATTCAAATTTGTTAAAAATGTAATTGCTCCAATTACTAATGTACAACTTGCAGGTAGGGGCCATTGCACCTCAAAGCCTAGACACATTGATGCAAAGCATTCATGACTGCCTTAGCAGTTCCGACTGGGCAACTCGTAAAGCTGCAGCTGACACCCTAAGTGCTTTGGCATTACACTCGAGCAACTTGATAAAAGATGGAGCTTCTTCCACACTAACTCTGCTAGAAGCTTGTCGGTTTGACAAGGTATTATTTTTGAACCGCTCAACTGGAACATGATTTCATTGGATTTGTGTGTTGTGCAAGCATAAATCCGTATCTTGCAGAAATTATTCTTGATTTATGATATGGAGCCACAGAGAAGTAAACAATTTAGTAAATGTCTCAAATACAAGTTATCATACATTTTCAACTCGATTTATAATTGTAAGCTTTGTCTATTCATTTATTTTATATTTTCTTCTTAGTGCTAATGAGTTGCCCCTTTTGATTTTCAAGGAAAATAAGGGTCTAATTAAGAAATCCTTTATTCTCAGGCAAAAAATTTTGAATTAGAAAATATTTGAAATGGTTATGCTGTATCATCCAGTTGCATATTTACTTGATGCTGTTTTCATCTGTTATTGTTGCTAACAGAACCCTTCAAAAGGAATTTCTTCTACTGCTCTATCTTTTTACTTGAATTTCACTCTCATGCTTTGGAGTCTTTAAGTTCTTAAGACTTTTAATTAGTAGAGATGATATATGATCCTTGCTTGGGTGGAAATGTCCATGCCTAGTTCATGTTTTTGAAAAAGGTACAATTCCTTATGGATAACGCAATATAAATCTTGTTCCAGATCAAACCTGTCAGGGATAGCATGAATGAAGCTTTACAGATGTGGAAGGAAATTGCAGGAAAAGAAGACGGAGCTTCAGATGACCATAAAGCTTCATCTCGAGGTAAATAATTTTAATATTTCTTTAGTGCTTATATTTTTTTTTCATCCCCTTGTCATTGTTTCTCCATGTGCTTACTGTTTCTTTTACATCAAACTTTCAGTCAATGAAACTTCCGAAGTAGCTGACTTGGCCGAAAAAACAGACCATGAAACAATGTTGAAGGATCCATCCAATAGTTCATCTTCTACTGATCAATATTTGAAGGGTAAAGGTAGCAACATTCTGGACAAGGCTGTGGAAAAATTAAGGAAGAAAGCACCGGCATTAACTGAAAAAGAATTAAACCCGGAGTTCTTCCAGAAACTGGAAACAAGGGGTTCAGGTGATTTACCTGTAGAAGTGGTTGTCCCTCGTCGATGCCTAAATTCTTCAAATATGCAGAATGAGGAAGAGTCCGAGTCAAGCAACAGAGATTCAAGGCAAAGGGCAAGGAGTGGCTGTCAGCCAGATGATGGATCTCTTGATTTTAGATACCGGAATGCAGAGAAAGGAACTGCTGGTTATAGTTGTAGGGAGCGAGATACTGATGATAGGAGTGATCCAAATCAAAGAGATTTTTCCAGCATACATATGGGATTCTCCAAAAATGGTGGTCAAGCTGAAAGTTTTGTAAACAATAAAGGAAATTGGCTGGCTATTCAGAGGCAATTGCTACAGCTGGAGAGGCAACAGGCTCATCTTATGAATATGCTGCAGGTTTGCTATATACATTTTAAGAATCTCATCCTGGATATGCAACTTTTGTAATCTCTTTCTTCTATTGCAGGATTTCATGGGTGGGTCTCATGATAGCATGGTGACGCTTGAAAACAGAGTGAGAGGCCTTGAGAGAGTTGTTGAAGACATGGCCCGGGATTTGTCAATATCAACAAGTCAAAGAGGTACTAGTTTTATGGGTGGATTTGATGGTTCTTCTAATAGGACCATAGGTAAGTATAATGGTTTCTCTGACTATTCTAGTGCCAAGTTAGGGAGTGGGAATGATAGACGGATCCCCTTTGGAGATAGGTATGCACCTTCTGATAGTAGACCTTCAGGCATGAGGGGAAGAGGCCCTCCTTGGAGATCTGATGCTCCTGAAGCTTGGGATTTTCAGACATATGGTAAACTTGCACAAGTAGGTTCTAGGAGAGCTTTGGGTGGTGTTCCTGTGGATGGTAGGTCCCCTAAATCAGATGAGGCTGATCAGGTTGGCAGCAGAAGAGCTTGGGATAGAGGAGCTGGACCTGTTAGGTTCGGTGAGGGACCTTCTGCCAGAAGTGTCTGGCAAGCTTCAAAGGATGAAGCAACCCTGGAAGCAATCCGGGTGGCAGGTGAAGACAATGGAGCTGCCCGAAGTGCGAGAGTAGCAATGCCAGAATTGACTGCTGAAGCTTTAGGGGATGATGGCATGCAAGATCGGGACCCTGTCTGGACCGCTTGGAGCAATGCAATGGACGCCCTTCATGTTGGTGATATGGATGCAGCTTTTGCTGAAGTTTTGTCTACCGGGGACGATCATTTGCTCATAAAGTTAATGGATAGATCAGGTCCAGTATTTGATCAACTCTCAAATGAGGTAGCTGTCGAAGTTTTACATGCCATTGCACAATTTCTACTGGAGCAGAATCTCTATGACATCAGCTTATCATGGGTTCAACAGGTAACAATTACTTCTGCTGATTTTTCAGTTATATTTTAAATGTTTTGGTCCAGCTAAATAGCTGTCAATTTTTCAGTAGAGCCTCTCCTATTTTGTCAATTTGCTTCTATTCTGGCTTTAATCAGGGGAAATTTGTACTAAATCATTTCATTGCTGTCTCTAATTAGTTGGGAGAAATTTCAGCAGAAAATGGGCCTGATGTCCTGAGCATTCCTATGGAAGTGAAAAGAGAGATTCTGTTTAACTTGCACGAAGCTTCTTCCACTATTGATGTACCTGAGGACTGGGAAGGTGCTACACCAGACCAACTTCTATTTCATTTAGCATCCGTCTGGGAAATTGACCTGAAGCAGTTAGTCAAATAGTTACTGTAATATAGCTTCCTGAAGCCCTCAACAAGTTCTGAACATTTCTGTATCTTATTTTGTGGTTATTGGCACAGTACAAAAGTCTTGTATTTACCAATAGAAGTGTAGTAAAGAAGGAACTTATTTTTCTCGTGTATGAAGTGATTATTGTCAAATCTTGTTTCCATTTGGCTGATGCCAGTTTATCTCCTTTTTATTTTATTGTATAAAAGAATAGATTTCATTGACTGAGATTGGTTTTTCTTTGCTGTTTTAGCATTCCGTTTACCTTGTCCTATTTTCCATTTAACATAAAATTGGACATGGACTTCGTGGGTTTTTTTTTTCTTTTTTCTCCATCCCTACAAATTACTTACATTGTACAATCTTGGCAAAAGAGAGTAGAATACGAATTACAATTTTCCAACTCACAAAGATCTAGTACATTAAGGGGAAGAAATGTGAATTGCTCATCAAGAGGAATATATCACAAAATTTACAGAGCCAAATGAGAAAAAGATTCGTGATTGAATGTTGTGATGGCTCTTTTCCCACAAAAGCACTGCAGATTCATAGCAACTGCATCTTCCTCTTCCCATTCCTCCACAGGCAGTATGGCCTCAGCATGTCGACTAAGGAAAAGCTAAATGAGAGAGTAAGTTATTTACTGATCCTTAGCAGCGGGCATTTGATCTTACAGGGAAATCCAAACTGCTGCAGTGGCACATGAGACTTCATCCCGATCCAGCTAAACAAGAATGCCACTTTAACAGCCTCAGGGAAAACTTGTGGCAGCAGCTAAGCTACATGGTCGTCCATGACAAGATGCAGCTATGTTAATTCGAGTTCATTCGGTGCAAAGTTGGCACAGAATGCAAGACTCGTGCCAAGGAGGAAAGAGTAGCATCCGAAGTCCACTGCAGCACTGACGAGGGAAACCTTATCTACTTGGCAGCATACCAACTCCGTGCAAACTTTGCATCAACGGATAGATCTACTTTAAGTATATTCTTTCCATTAAATGGTCTGGACATGCACTCGACCACTATAGCCTTGGCTTTCTCAGCTGACTCTGTTGGTCCTTCGAGTATCACTTCATCATGAACCTGTTCAGAAAACAACATTCCTATATGGTCTTAGAGTTGAGAATTGTACCCATTTCAAAGTTTAGAGAATGTCTAGACTGATCACAAGTACCATTGTACATCAAAAGGCAATCTCTGATCATGTGAAACAGTTAACCACCTTGAAATGCAGGAGAAATATGCCTTT
This sequence comes from Voacanga thouarsii, assembly GCA_026120185.1. Classification (NCBI taxonomy): domain Eukaryota; kingdom Viridiplantae; phylum Streptophyta; class Magnoliopsida; order Gentianales; family Apocynaceae; genus Voacanga; species Voacanga thouarsii. The sequence continues at coordinate 16,773 of JANUWF010002366.1, read as the reverse complement.
TCTGGCTTCTAAATAGCCTTGTATTATTATAGTTATCTTTAAACAAGTCTAAGCTTTTAAGAGACCACATTCCACAATAGTTGCTGAACAAGAACTGAAATGGCAATGTCTCAATCTCTTAAACCTTGAGGTGAAAAAATTATAGAGATTTTACTGTATCATATCAACAAAATAGACGAAAATGGGGATGAAAACTTTGGAATTCTGTGAAAAAAATGACAGACACGTCCACTATCATTGGACTAACCTGGCAGTAAAAGTTAGGTAGTAGGTGTTTTGATAGTGATAAAGTAAACTGTAAGCTTTGAAGGAACATTCTTACTATACCCTAAATGAGTCAAAGAAGGAAAACAATAGGCGGCAGAGCCAAGAAAGGATCTGAAACTAACTTGCAAAAGCAACTTCCACCCAAGTTCTTTTAGGCGTATATTCCTTGATATTTCCAACATGCCGCACATTGCAACATCTGCTGCACTTCCCTGTTGTTATTGCCCACATCAAAATTAAGTCAGATAGGATATTGTCAAGTTAGAATATACGAAAGTATCTAAAACTGTGGAAAACATGGAGACTTCAAAATCTCACATTGACATTGCCTGCTTACATTGTGATGCATGGACGAAAAATCAAGAATAATATTGTTAATGTGATTTAGTTGTCCCACAAAAAACCTTAAAACAACACTGGTGTGAATTTCACAACGATATCTAGGAAATTTCTATAAGATGATTTTTAGACTTTTTTTTTTATCTGCATTACGTGCTTAATTTGGAAAAGCCTGTGCAGCAAGATCATATAGTAATTCACCACCCTCCCCCCCCCCCAACTCTCTTCTTTTTGCTTACCAATTTCTACTTGGTGATATAGATATGCATTCCACCCCTACAGTATGCCACATTCAACAACCAACAGGTTGGAAAATAAATTGGGCAGGATCTGTTGATCTTATTGTTTTCTCTTAATCCTGGAAGGTAGGGTAAGAACTTGGTGTATGAGGTGAATTTTAGTTCGTAATGCTTAAAATTGTTGACTCAATCTTCTATTTAACATTGCTCATAAGTATTAATCTCTCTTTGTGTTCGGATTTGAATGTCCACATTTCTATTATAATTCAAGTCAAACTGAGACATTTAAATACAGATGGAAGGAGTATCATTATTTGTTTGTTCTCCATAACAAGGCAGGTAATGTTTAAAATTACTTCATTAAGTGAATATAGAAAAGCACTTTATCCAAATTTGTACTTCTAGTAGAGAAAATTAACAAGATGCAAAAAATTAAGAAAATTTAGGCAGATAAGTCATGTATAACAGTTGGAAATTAATTTAAACAATGTAATATAATGGCCTATCAAGATAACTGCACCAAAGGTTAAGAAAAATAACCCATTCCTATATCTCTCCAACATGGTTGCTCAACAGCTCTCTTTGATGCATTTTATTTCCAAAATTAGAAACCATGCAAGAGACACACAATTACACATGCAAGCACCAACAATTTCTCCCATCATCTGTGGAAGCAAATAATAGAGGCAGAGGAAGGGGTTGGAATTCAGAAAACTAAGGTAAAATCAGAGACCTGCACTGGAGTGTTGATGGCAGCACGTTCAATGTGACCTCTCTGCATTGCAGTAACACTTTCTTGTGAAGGGAATCGACGTGCCCTTCCTAGCAACGTGTGCACACATTTCTTTTCCCGAGCTTCAGCTTTCCGTTTTTCTTGCCAAGACAGAACTTCTTTTCTGTCACTGTACCAGAGATCAACAGTATTCCTTGCTTCCTCCACAGAGACCTGACAGTGCATATGGCAACAGAGGCCTAGTTGATTAAAGTTTGTTCAATTGGAAGTATGTAATTTATTTGTCAGAGCAACAGACCTTCCAATCACGGGCCAACCCCACAGCTGTCTTCCCATAAGCAATGGAAAAGTTAAGCATCTTAGCTTTCCTTCTTTCAGATGCAAAAGCATCCTGAAAAAGCAATTTTGTATATTAAGTGTCTTAGCTTTCCATAAGCAATGGAAAAGTTAAGCATCTTAGCTTTCCTTCTTTCAGATTCAAAAGCATCCTGAAAAAAGCAATTTTGTATATTGAACTAAAAGAAAGCATTTCACAATGCAGGAATGTCTATCATCCATTGTATTAGAGCTAACTACCTCTAGCTAAACACATCAAAAGGCAGGTCAGTCAATCAGGGTTATAAAAATCATCAAATCCACTAACTCAATGAAGTCCAATTTCCTTATGTATTCTTACGTAAATTTTAAAATAAACAGCATAATCACAAAAGAGCAATTCTTTTTAACTATCGTGCAGTCATGACTAGTAAGTGAACCTTTCACAGGATATCCGGGAAGGCAAGGTGAAATAACTGGAAGTCCAGCATTTCTGAAAATTTTAATGTAAAAGCATGTTTCACCCCCTTTAGGCCCTTCACAATCATCAATATCAAACACAATTTAACTACCTAGTTTGAGATTAACTGCCATTAGCTAGTACAGCACCAATTCAAATACTTTCTCTAGATTGAATCAAAGACTCATTGTATGTGATGTTATGCCGAAACCATCATATGATAAAGAGCATTGTGCTTTCCATTTAATGGGAATGAAAAAGTTAAAAGAAGGCAGAGATTAAACAACTTCTACAATCACTTTCTTAGTAAGTAAATGCTTTACCTTTAGTAAAGGAACTGGAGGCTTATCTTCACCAGGTTGAGGATGCCACTCGAGAAGCACACGCTTTTGTTCAATAGCTTTACGAATATGTGGATACATGTTCATTGCTGTCCTGGAATGGAAGTCTCCACCAGCTTTGAAAGCATCCAACATGCTCTTACAGTCAGCGAGATGCGCAAGAATCCTAAGTTCCAACTGATGATGAATATATATGTTCAAAAAAACATTAAAAATCTAACAAATAACTAATTTTTCTATCACACCAAGCTAAAAAAACATTTGAAGCTCGGAAATTTTACCTGTCCATAATCAGCAACAATCAGTGAGTTTCCAGGTGCAGCTATAAATGCTTGACGAATCTTGTATCGGTCTTTCTCCAGAGCAGGCTGATTCTGTTGCATGTAAAATTGACAAAGTACAACTTCATAAAGCCTTAGTTAAAGAAAATGGCAAAGAATACAATTCTCTCAACATTGCAAGTTGAGAAGGACAAGGACTTAAAACTATACAAAAACAACCTACAATCTGTGAAGGAACATAGGCCGTCACATGGCTTACTGGTTTCCATTTCTACGGCAAGCACATGGATAATAAGACATGCATCTCAGGGAAAAAAATTCAGAACTGCATATAGTCATAATCAATTTTGGAGCATTATATTCAAGTTCTTGACATTCATTTAAAGTAAGAGTCTTTCAATGAAAAGATAATTGTTCTAGTTTAAGTACTATGAAGCCCAAACTGCAATTGCAAATAAAATGCAGCAGCAAAGATTAAACAAACAGATTTTATATTACAAACCTGCAAATTTGGCCTCCTTGCTGACAAGCGTCCAGTTTCTGTGTTAATATTTAGTGAACAATGAACACGCCCATTATTTCCTGCTATATGACTACCCTGGAAATCAAAGAAACCAATATGTCTTAAGATTTTAGTACTCGTTAATTTCAAGAATGTGAATTCAGCAGAACAATCCAAAAGTTGATCTTTTTCTGGACAGGAGAAAAAAAAAATGTCTGCTATGCTTAAGAGAGCATGAAAACTCCACAAATTTTCAGAATATGAAATGAATTTTGTATTAGTTACCATCACAATTGATATCACTATTCTTTGTGGAGATGTAGCAGCCCCGAAATTTTCCAGATATAGTTACTGCTTATACCCTAAGCATATAAATATTGAATGGAAGGAGAAAAAAGATCATGACATTAATTTATTTATAAGCCAGAATCCTAAATAAACCAAATGGTGATGTACATTTTGGAATGACAAAGTTTGTGGGTTTGACTTCCTAGTCAATAGATTGTATACGAGCAACATGACCGAGAAATGTTTCCGGGATCTTGCTTGCCAAACACATAAAACTGAATTATCAGTTCAAAAGCCTGTAACCTGAGTTGGCTCTCAAGGTGACCATAAGCTGCAGAACACCTAAAGAACTGTAATTTCCCATTCAAAAACCAAAAAAAAAAAGGGATTTATAGATGGAGAAGAACGAGAAGCTATTGAAAATCCTTCAAGCCTAGCAGTAGCTAACCTGCAAGGGGAGGATGAAATTAGATATTAATGAGTCTATTGAGCAAACTTCACATAAAGCAGAAACCGCCTGGCCAGCCTCAATCCCCTGCTTGCCTCCAACTGGAGAATAAACTGATTTTTCTGGATCTCCACCAAGATCATCCTCCTCCCCTCCAGGCTTACCTGAAAGCTTCCCGGCAAGAGCCTTCAAAGCATCACCACTAACAGAGGGCCAACCACTTGCCGTGTACATATCAGTCTTCAAAGGCTCATCAAAAAGTCTGTGCAGGGTAATAGTCCGGAATTTTTTTGGAGCTTTTTTCCCCTCTTCAATCACCTTATCAACATTAAGGACTTTAACTTCCTTCTTTTCCGCCAGAAACTCATTAGCATCCTTTCTGTGACACGGTGAACAAAGATAACATTCCCTCTATTCTCAAAGGCACATTCAAAGAATACAATGTTATTCATAATTTCACACACTACACATACAGACTATTTTTTCAAGACACAACCATTCACTTTCACACTTTTAAATTTTAATGGGATAAGAAGTAAGTGAAGAGGAATTAGCAGTCAATCCTTCAAATTGACTTTTTCATAGATGTTCTGGGGAACATGTAAATTAAGCTACGCACCTGTTCTGAATGCCACCAAAAAAGAGTATGCGCAACTGCGAATCACTTCCCACGTTCATATACTTCGAATCAGGACAGTACTTTGCTGCCCAGTTGCGAAATCTATCAGCAGCAATCTGTTGCTCTGCTTTAGCCACCCTCTCAATCTCAGCAAGATACGCACGATCAACCAGCATTCCCTCAGTTTCCATTCTCACAAGAAGCTCACCAAATGGACGCCAATATTCCTCGTAAAAGTTAAACATGTTCCCCTTTTTAACTCCATCCAGATTCCACTGCATTTTGGAAAGTTTACTTTTCAGACTCTGGTAAAGCCTCAGTGTGCTTATTGAGTCTAATGTTGAATAGCCAATCCATAACTTGCGCTTTTCAGTTTGCAATTCCTCAACAGAAGGTATGGTGGTGACTTTGCCCTCAGATCCGTCTTTCTTCACCTTCTTCTGGCCGAAGATTGATTTCATGGACACTTTACCAATCAGTTCTTCACCAGGGGCGAGCTTAACATCAGACATGACAGAACAATCACCTGTAAGTGATTCCAGAGAATATCCTCCTTCAGTTCTTCTGGATGAATTCCACAACCGAGCCATATGCATTGTATCGGCATGGAAACCAGCAACTTTAAAAAGCCCATAATTTTCGATGACATGTACATCAAAGCTATAGTTGTGCCACACCTGCAATGAAGTAGGGGGTAACGGTGTTTCATTGAGGGCATGAACACAAAGAAATAGTTGCACCAATAATTACACAAGAAAGAACCATTACCTTTTTGATGACTGGGTCTTTAAAGAAGGGTTCGAATCTTGCCATAAGATCCTTTCCACCACCATTTAGAACATCTACCCAGACACAAGACTTGCCATTGCCAAAATCAGCTTCTGGTCCAGAATAGATACTGAAGCATATTATTTCACCGTGATCAACAGGTGTTTCCAGCTTAACATCGATCTTTGCAACCTGCAAATAAGGAAATCAGCTCAAATTTACTACTCCCCCCAAAAAAGGAAGAGAAACCAAATTAAATGACTGATTTTGTTGACGCAATATCCATTATTTAATAAACTTAGGTGCAATTCAAGTAGAAACCATACCTCTGTGTCACATGCATGCACAAAATGTTTGTATTGATGAGTGAGCTTGGAGACTACAGCATCAGCAGTAGAGATATTATCTACGATGAGAACCTTGTCATGAACAATACCAAGGCCCTTTTCTACTTGCTTTTTACTTCTTTTTGCATCAATTAGAACAGATTCTAAAGGGACAGGATCATTTTCAATTTCATTTTCTCCAAAATCTCCATTCTCGTTAAAGTATATATTTTCCTGTTTTTCTAGACTCCTCTCTGGCAAGCATATAAGTTCCTGACCTGGTAGGCTCCTCCCTGACAAGTATCCACTAGTTAGTGAAACTTTCTTAATTGATTGTCCCACCAATGGTAACGGATTTTCACTATTCTTTGGACAAATGTTTTTGGTTCTCGGTCCATTATTGTAACCTGGATGTCCAAATTGTCCAGCATTTCGCACATATCTCTTATGTTGGCTGGTTGATTTACCAAAGGGTCCGTATCGGGGATTTGAATTTCTAGAATTTTGATGGTCTAATGCCACTGCTTTCCACAAACCTTGATCTCCAGCATCGTTTGGAGAACAATCTCTTGAAGAAGAAGTTGAATCAGCAGGTCCCAGGTTCAGGTGAGGTAAATTAGATCTCCACAAATCTTGATTTCCAGCATCAGCTGGGATACGATCTCTTGAAGAAAAAGTTGAATTAATAGATCCCAGTTTCAGGTGAGGGGAATTAGAAGTCCACTGATGCGCTAGGTCATGGTTTGTGATGTGTTGGTTAGTTTCATATTCACTTCCATCATTTGGGAATCTAGTTAAAGGCTGTCTACTATAATCTTCCTTTTCTTTCTTAAACATCTGGATCTCTATTTCCCATGTCCCACAAGGTGGAGAAACGTACTCAGTTGTTGGCACAGTTGCATGTGACTTAGTTTTCACGGTCTCCTGATGTAGGTTTCGCATAAAGATGGGAACATAGGTTGCTAGGGCCTCACAATCTTCACTCCTGCAAAGTGGAGATGGCACATAAGGCAAAAACAGCAGAAAGGTCAAGTAAGTGGAGGCAAACTCTTATAACTTGTATTCACTTCAGAATTTTTCAAGCCTTAGCATTATCAATGACATCAATGCAGTTGTCCAAATGATCAAATTTCCACCCATAAAATCTCTGAATTGAAACTATAAAACAATACTTCAACTCACCATTTTGTAAAAATTTTGTGAAAATAAAAAGAAAAAAAATGGTTTCCATGCATTAACATGTAAAAACTTGTTCCCAGTTTTCATCACTTAGGTCACACAATAACAGAATTGGCCCCTTCAACCTTTTTCTAAGCAGTTCCTCATTATACTTGCTGTCCTGATCATGAATCGCTAAAACTATATAAGCCTATATTACAGTCAGGCCAAGTCATAAAGACATGGAGAGACAAATATATCAATCTTTCAGACTTCCTCCCGATAATATATAGCATGACTTGGAACTAAATACTATTGCTTCTCAAACAACATAAGTAGCCATCTCAGCCACTTGTACGAGCTGCACTAAATGCACACTTTGCAAAAATATATAAAAAAAAATACAACAATATGACAGAATTGCAAAAGTAAAACGCCAAATACTTACACAATAGATCAGGAAAATAAATTAAGAAAAGAATACTTCGGTTGCTCCCCAGCAAATTCCAACTATTTTAATAGAAGGGAAGGAAGCATTTTGCATAAATAACCCACAAATCTAAACTTAATATATTTTTTTTTCTCCAAAGCAGACACAAAAGACTTGGAAAACGTCTTACAAAACAGCTAAAAGAGTAGACAAAATTATGTTTTTAGTAGGAATAAAGGAAATGCACCTGCCAAAGGCTTTTCTTGAAGCAGCCCAGAAGGCGCGAGACTTTGAAAAAGTGTGAGGACATGAATAGCAAAACCAGTAAGGAGAAGCAAAAGAAGAAGGCTTAAAAGGGGAAGTCTGAACCGGGAACCCCATTGCAGCCATGACCTCTGCAGCTCTGCCTAGCTTCTGGCCAGTGCCACTAATCCTAATATAAGAAGGAGCCGTCTTGATAATTTTTCTCCCTCTCTCAACTTATATACTGTCTTTCTTTTATCTTTTCCCCTATCTTAGACCAAGTGGGGCTACAAAAATAGGGTTTTAAAAGGGTTCACTTCTCTGATTTGTCTGCCAGGAGTAGGCTTTATTCTTAGTGAATTCTGAGAAGTAGAACACTACCCATCTCGCGAATACCAAAAGGAAGGGGAAGACAGGGAGGTTTTCCTGAAAGAAACCTGACCTTAAACAGGGTTTAACCGTAAACTAAGGAAAACCCCTCTAAATTCAGCTGTCATTGGAGGAAGAAGAAGACAATTGCACTACTTTTTGTGGGTAGCAATTATCGGTCGATTTGATGGAGTGAGGTGGGAAGAAACGCTAGGGCCAGCCAGAAAAACGTTTCCATGTAACGCGATTCTATTCCAGCCTCCCAGGGGACCCGGACCCCAGCATTTTCAACCACGAATTAGCTTTACGGGGCAGCTTAGTTTGTTCATGTTCTTTGATATCCGTGGTTATTATGTTATTAAAATTTAATATATTAATATTAAATATATATTATTAATTAATTTTATTAATTATTTAATTAATTAAGATGTTGAAATAAATTTAAATATATATATTAATGTATTAATATTAAATACATATATATTTTATTAATTAATGTAAATAAATATTTGATAGGGAGAAGTATTTGGGTTGCATATAAAATGTTTTTAATTTAGATAACGTGCATCTCAATTAAAATTAAGTCAGGTAACCTTTTATTTTTTTTTAAAAAAATTATTCTGATAAGCTTCTAAATCTAATAAAGTTATATACTTAAAAGAAATTAAAACAGCCAAGTGTCACCCCATGAGACTTCCTCCTTCCCTTCGACTTTTATATATATATAGATTTTAGGCAGAAATTTTCCCTTTTGCTTTGTAAATACTTCAGGATCGGTTTTTTGGATTCTTGAATTACAAATAAGATTTTTGATTCCTAATTACTTCAGCGAGAAAATTACATGAATTTTCAATTGCACAATGACTATATATATATATATATATTTGAAACTATACTGGTCAATATCATTTCTTTAAATTTTGACTTTTGCAATCATGTTCTCTTATTTAGATTTTCATAATATAATTTGATAGTACCTAATTATAATTTTCAAAACTTAAAAAAAGTAAAAATAATAATTTTTAACTAAATCGATATTAGGAAATAGGTTGTCACGGTAAAAGAGGATACACGGTGGGTTGACAATAAAAGGTTGAATAAAAAAACATAATTACAAAATTTAGAATTTTAGAACGTGGCATTTGATAGATATAAAAATGGAGCAAAATCACAAAATTAGTAAATTTTTAAGGGAAAAAATATAAAAAATCTATTTATATAAACACAGAGAGAAAAGGAAATCATTCACACTGTTCTTTACATTATCCTTTTAGAAATTCCTTGCAAAGAAAACAAGAGAAGCTTCAATAATATAGTAGAAAAAGGTGAGCAGTCAAGCTTTGTCACAGTTGAGTTTTCAAGAATCATCAAATGGTCTCCTCTTTGCCCATCAATTTTCTGGTGCATTTTTCTCAAATATTTTCTACATTGCTTTCTTCTTCTTGAATAACTTTTTCTGAGTCTTCCTCACCTTCATCAATGTTTTTGTCTCCTGATAGATAATCTAAAGCAGTCACTACATCACTTATCAAAGGTCTAGTTGTGGCTTCCTCTTGTAGACACATTGCCGCTACAGCAAGAGCTTGGTATAAGGCCTTCAATGGATAGTTCCCTTCTAGCAAAGGATCTGCCATCAAATGAAACTTCCTCTTGTCTTTGAACAAAGGTTGTGCCTACCAATTTCCGGCATGAGCATATCAGTTTGAGTAATGCTAGAAAAAGCGTGGGATATAACACTACTTATCTTTTTAGGATACTGCAAATTGGAACTTGGGATTCTTCTGTAAGAATGCTTTGCTTCTTGAAACTTACCCACTCAATTAGGTTTTTTTCTTCACTTGGTCTTGCATTGTCAATCACTCTCCTTCCTGTGATGATCTCCAAAAACACTACTCCAAAGCTATATACATCTGATTTTGTTGTCAATTTACCTGTTAAAGCATATTCAGGTGCGCAGTAGCCATATGTTCCCATAACTCTGGTAGACACATGACTCTTGTCACCTGTTGGACCTAACTTGGCAAGGCCAAAATCAGAGAGCTTTGGGTTATAACTTTCATCTAAAAGTATGTTTGATGCTTTAAAATCGCGATATATCACTGGAGGATTGGCTGTTTCGTGCAGGTATTCGAGCCCCCTTGCTGCTCCTGCAGCAATTCTCATCCTGGTACTCCAATCAAGGGGCTTTTTTTCCTCAGCTATATCTGGAATACAGTTTTGTAGTCCGCATATCTTAGATGCCATAGCAAAGTTTCAGAAATCTTCAACAGTAGGATCTTGCCAAACTTTGAACATGTGATGGCATGAAAACCTGAAACTGAAAAAAAAGAGTTGATCCGACATACCTAGAAGGTGATCTTCAAGTGAACCATTGGGCATGTACTCGTAAACCAATACCCTCTGATCACCATCACAGCAATATCCTACCAAATTGACGAGGTTAGGATGATGAAGGAGACTCAACATCAGAACCTCCACAAGGAATTCTCTGTTTCCTTGGAAACCATTCCTGTCCAATTGCTTGACAGCAACATCCTGAGTAATATCAAAAGAGGCAAAAAGAATGAAATGAAAACAAAATTAACATGTCTATATCACTCAGAAATTGGACCAAAAAACTGGTGCAGTGAAAAGTGGGGAAAGATTATGGAAATACTATATTTTTGCTTTCAATATGCCCTTTGTATACTCTACCAAAGCCCCCTTCACCGATCAAAGAATCAGTATTGAAGTTTTGAGTTGCCACACACAAGTCCCGGAATGTGAAAATCTGAGCTGAGATATTCCCTTTGCCAATCTTTACAATTTCTTCTGCTATATACCTCCGCCTGCTGCTATCTGCAGAATTAGTTGGCCAATCAAGTTAGGCCATCCAAACATTCTTCAAAACTGCTGTTGTGCAAACTAGTGTGATAAAAGGACAAGGGATTATGCGATTGTCACTCTCTTGCTGCCTACCCCAACACCTCCACGCCTCCCACCTCGGTGTTTTTAAGCAAACATATCAACTGTTGGACAAGTTTTGATTAGGGATGGCAATTTTCCCATTTAAATTGGGGGTTCAGTCCGGCTCGGTCTGGTTAGGTTCAAAATTTTCCGATTTAAGTGGGGCAGACTTCATTTCTCGGCCCACTAACCAGGGCGGGACGGGGACAGAAATTACATGATTCTCGTTCCTGGCCTGACCCGTTATATATATTTTTATATTATATATATACAAACACACACATACATATAGAGATACGTTACATATGTATACATATTATATAAATTTGATATCAATATATATATGTATGTATATATATATATATATATATATACACAATATAAATTATAAATAAATTATATATGTATGTAAAGTAAAATAAAATAGAAAAGAAAAAATTATAAATTATTAAATTTACTCTTACTAATTTAGTGATATAGTAAATACGTGAACCATTAGAAACACCACAAAAGTTTTTAAAATGATTAAAAATTTTTAAATAAAAATATATCAGAAACAAAAAAAAAATTTTATAAATATTTTTGGACTCAAAAGTGTCCCGCTTCATTGTTTTATCCCTTACGGGTCGGGAGCAAGTATCTCAGCTTTTTCCCGTGGCAAGAACAGACCGAGGATGAGAAATGGAGGGTATGCACGGGCAGAGCCGGAATTTCTAATTCCCAACTTGCCCGATCCCATTGCAATCTCTAGCTCTGATGCAGAGAGTTTCCGATTTCAAAAATTATACAAAAGACCGAGTTAGAAGAGAACGCATAAGGGGATGCAAGCGAGTAGTTTAGATCGAGTCCAATTTGATGGAAAGGTACCGTATATATTGACATGGAAGAGCATAGGAAAGGTTGAAATGCAAAGAAGGGAACAAGTACTCATTGTAAGTTTCCAAAAAGCAAACTTTTATGCAACCTTTGCGCAAGGATAAATTGACTTTTTTTTTTTTTCCTTTTTTGGTCAGAAAGGTTTTATTTGAACCATATGCACGCCAGATTTCAATAAGGCATGCAGAGATTTTTCTTTAAAAGTTCAAGCATTGATACCAAAACTTTACAGAAAATTTCCATATATGCTATAAACTCAATTGGAAAACAGAAGCAGGAGGAGAAGAAAAACAAATGCCATTATATTCATTTCTCTTGTTCCCTTCACAACCAAGCCAAATGGATCTCTACGATGAGATCAATAATGGCTTGAAGATCAGGGAAAGGGAAAGAAAGAATAAAAGTGTAAAGATGATCACAAAAGAGAAACCAGGAAAGAATTTACCAGTTTTAAGGGAAATGTTAGCAAATGAGGCTATAGCCTTTGCATCCTGATGCTCTTGGATGCTTTTCTTGAATTCTTGAATACTTCTTTTCAATGATCTTCTCTGAATTTTCTCTTCTGACATACAACAAGAGAAACAACTCATCTTTTCCTTCTGCTATCTCAGCCAACCAACCATATTCCTCCAAAATCATAGAACTTTCTGATCATGGACGATGAAAGATCCTTTTCGTTGGCACATGATTACACGATCTTTTTCACAGGTTAACCGGAGAACCTGAATCCAATGACATTTAAAAATTGAGACTCAAATGAAGAAAAAAAGAATTTGAGTCCTCGAAAGAACCAGTACTATGCTGGTCTCTCAAGAAACTTAGAAGAATTCCACAAGTTTGTTTTTCTACCTTCCCTTCCAAAATCAATGTGTTCCGCATCCTTGGCTAGAGAGTGCACTAAATTTTCTAATTATAGATAAACCAATGAACATCATTTTGTTAACTAACTGCTTCCTTACCTTTCTAACTAATTCTTCAAGATTTGGTTAAGGTGGAGTTTTGCTGTTGCTGAGGCTCGCACGTATACATGTAAAATCACGAATTTTTCGTCTATGACAGAATTTTTTGTAAGGATATGATTGTATCATTCGCATTATAAGTTGCACCTCCTAAAATGTTTAAAACTTATAGTCCACTTAGGATTTCCCTTCTAAGCTGCTGCAAGGAAAGGGTTGGGGAGACTTTTTAGACGCACCAAACATTTCAAGTCCTAATAAATGATAGCAACAAATAAGACTCGGGAAATTTTGCAAAGCTGGATGAATTTCAGAGGGACAAAACATAACGAATAATTATGATGGATGTAAGAGTAAAATTCGTTGATATTGAAATTCTCAGAGGAACCGGTAGGTATAATATGGTACGCAAAATTCACTAATCTAAGAATGGCAGAGCAAAAGATGATACTTTTTTCTGTTCTCTGCCAGTCTTTGCTTGGGTTCCGGCTTTGGATCTTCCAGCTACATTGTTTTCTTGGACCTATCAGCAATTTTAGCAGCTTCAATATCAGCAATGGTCTTCTCAAGTTTTCTTATACGATGCTCAAGCTTCATCATTTTGTTCCTCACCTCACCGGGTCTCTGCAAAGCTCCATTTTGCTCATTCATTTCACCAAATTCTCTAGCAGAATCAACCCCTCTAACAATTCCACCATCTTTACAGATTTTGTTCTCATGGCCGTTAAAACTTCCTTTTCCTCTTCTATCAGTTGCATCTGCATCTTCCATGGTTCTCTCCTGTTGCTCTTTTTCTGATTCAGTAGATTTTGAGATTGGTTTGATCAAGTTACTAACATCATTGTCTCCATCGGAAAATGGTGAGCTTTTGGACATGGGCAAAGGTGTATGACCTTCATTTGCCCCTGTTTCTTGCGTTCTACGAGGCCTTTTCTGATTCAAGAACTCTTCAATTGTTGGATTATCCTCATCAATAGTCAATGCTTCTGCAATTGTTAAATTATCCTCAAGTCCAAATAATTTTGTAAGTCTGACATCATCATCATCATCATCATCGTCGCAACCACCACCACCACAACAGTTTGAAGGAATTTCGGACAACATGAGATTTGTTGCACTTCCCTTCTCCGATTTCAATTGATCCCACCACCCCAAGTATCGTGTGGTAACATCTCCCTCGAAAAGTCGGGCAGGTGTATATAGTGCCGCATCTCTGACTGGCCTATTGTAGTTTCTCCAAGCTATCTCAGGAGTCTCATTTGATCTACTAACACAGCCTGGAAGGTCTTGGTCATATCCAAATTGCAATGCTACTCGATGTGGAAGATACTGTTCTACACAATCCAATCCTACTAGCTCAGAAACTCTCAAGCATTTAACCATGGACTCTACTTCTGTTTCCATGTCAGAATCAACCAATACATACCCCGAGATATCCCTGTAAAAGTATCTAAAATCCCAGTTAATTAACTTTGTAACATAAGGGCGCCACTGAAAAAAGTATTCACCAGCAGCATCCATAGCCTCTCCGACATTTTCAACTTTCAATTTTGGCAACTTATGCCACCTAGCTACTCTTGGTTCTCCAAAGCCAAGGGGATTGGGTTCACGCCGCAATGTTAGAAATCTTTCCCATACCCAAAGCTGTACTAACTGAAAGGGAGCAACTAGCATGAGCTTTGATCCATTAGATCGACAGGAATCAAGCTTAGTCGAAGCTACTAGCTTTTGTTTCAACAACCTCATATCCCGGTAAATGCTACCAAGAACAGCAGGTGCAAGAGCTATAGAAATGCCTCTAGAAAGCTTGATGGCTATGGCAAAAACAATTTTCCTGACCAAATCATAGTCCGTGGGGAGTACATACCTTGATAACCACAAAACAAGAAATGCTTCATGCTCTAAATGATGGCCGGTTCCCATAAAATGTTTCATCCATGAACTGTGTCTGGTACTTTGACCACTATTCTGACCAATGACTCCATGGGCCTTGCTCAGCTTGTTTCTTATGTCAATCAAATCACTGTCTCTAAGAGGACTTAGAACAGAGTCTCCCAAGACACAGTAACCGCCCAAAACCATCATATCTTCCAACGTGATGGTCGCTTCACCCCAGGTAAATAGGAATGAGTTGGTTTCAACACACCATTTCTCAGCAAGCTTAAGGAGCAATTCGTCGTCTCTTAAAATCTTGTAAGTTGAACCCAAGATTGCTTCAAAAATTCCAGCTTTTTCCCATATGTGTTGGTGTGAAGGTTTTAATCGATCAACCCAATCTTTCCACCCCTTCTGTGGGTATTTTCTTCCAACAAACTGGAC
Source organism: Voacanga thouarsii (assembly GCA_026120185.1). NCBI lineage: Eukaryota > Viridiplantae > Streptophyta > Magnoliopsida > Gentianales > Apocynaceae > Voacanga > Voacanga thouarsii. The sequence continues at coordinate 1,550 of JANUWF010002366.1, read as the reverse complement.
CTTAAGTGGGATTTCTTTTATCTCCGGAAGGATGACATTTGAAGGGAAAGGAACCGAAGAAAGATTGCCCATTGAAGGCTTAAGAAAATGGGCTGTTCTCAGAGTTGGTTCTCCGCCAGTGGGTGAAACCATCAGCTCTTGTCTCTCCTCCATCATGTTATCCATCATCATCGCTGACTCCATTTTTGGCTTCTGGCTTTGAGTTTCTCTTTTTGTTTAATGCTTTTCTTCACACTTAAGAACTTGCTGGAAGAGTGGAGAGACAAAAGGGCGGATTCTAGGCTGGTACACACCATTTTTTTCTCACTCAATGTGTGTTTGTGTGTGTACCTAGGTAAAAGCATGTTGCCAAATTTTGTCAAAAAGCATTCTTTTTTGTTTAAATTTAATAGAAAATTAAAATATATATAGAGTAAGATGAAAAATATAATTTTTATAAATAAATAATAACTTTTGAAAAAAACAAAATAATTTAAGTTAAAATTTTGATTGGGATTGATTGGTAAAACAAGAACACCCTTGGGCTAGTTGGGGAGGAATGATTTGGAGGGAGAAAGGGCTTTGAAAAGAAAGTGAATTAATTTATGGTGTTTGATAGTTTTATAATTCTTTTATCAAAATCTTTTCTCAGAGAAATTAGATACGATTTCGTGTTACATTCGAAGATATAATCAAAATTTCAGAGTAAATTAATTATATAAGTTAATTATTTAAAAAAAATATCAATTAAAAAAATATTCATTAATTTTAAAATTAAAAAAAATTGGGTGGTCCAGGACCTAGATTTGAAAAAAGATTTTCGCTAAAGCCTATAGCTTTTGGTTAGCAAAACTTTTCTAGTAAGGCTAAAAAATTTTCGGAAAGGAGCACCTGCCTACTTTTAGCTAGGAAAAATTTCTTAGTGTTATAAAATTAGGGTAGTGTTAGAATAAAATCTACACATTACACACTAAGAAAATTCTAACTATTCTTTGCACAAAAACTTCTCTTCAAACTTCTCTCTTTCTTTCTCTCACAATTCTTTCTCTAATCTTTCTTTCACTAATCTTTCTTTCACAAAATGATGGTGTATTACAAGTTTAGAGAATAGCTCTAATTAGTGTAATACATCATGGCATACATCATCTTCAACTAATCTCAATTAATGGTGTTTCCACTAAATGGTGGACATCCATAAAAATCTTCTAATAATTCACATAAATCCATAATTAATGGAACCTCCACTAATTAATAGAGATTCCAATAATTCATAACACTCCACATTGGATGTCCATCCATACATAAAGAATATGCCTCGTTAAAACCTTACTAGATAAAAACCTAATGGGAAAAAAAATCTAGTGAAGGAAAAAGAGTATACTATTCTATATGTCCATTTATTACTCCCTCGATGAGAAGATTCCTTTAAATCTTTAAACCGACGCATACCGATTTTATATCTCAACTTTTCAAATGTTGCAGTCGGTAAAGTCTTCGTGAAAATATCTCATGAGGTTGTCACATGACCGAATTTGTAAGCACATCAATTTCACCTTTCTTCCGGAGTTCAT
>JANUWF010002364.1:0-36774 GCA_026120185.1 Voacanga thouarsii | reverse complement strand
ATATATATATAATTGTTATAAAATTAGGGTAGTGTTAGAATAAAATCTACACACTACACACTAAGAAAATTCTAACTATTCTTTGCACAAAAATTTCTCTTCAAACTTCTCTCTTTCTTTCTCTCACAATTCTTTCTCTAATCTTTCTTTCACTAATCTTTCTTTCACAAAATGATGGTGTATTACAAGTTTAGAGCATAGCTCTATTTATAGAGCTCTAATTAGTGGAATATATCATGGCATACATCATCTTCAACTAATCTCAATTAGTGGTGTCTCCACTAAATGGTGGACATCCATAAAAATCTTCTAATAATTCACATAAATCCATAATTAGTGGAGCCTCCACTAATTAATGGAGATTCCAATAATTCATAACACTCCCCTTGGATGTCCATCCATACATAAAGAATATGCCTCGTTAAAACCTTACTAGATAAAAACCCAAAGTGGGAAAAAAAATCTAGTGAAGGAAAAAGAGTACATTATTCTATATATCTGTTTATTACTCCCCCTGATGAGCTGATTCCTTTAAATCTTTAAACCGACGCATACCGATTTTATATCTCAACTTCTCAAATGTTGCAGTTGGTAAAGTCTTCGTGAAAATATCTCGCGAGGTTATCACATGACCGAATTTGTAGCACATCAATTTCACATTTCTTCTCGGAGTTCATGAGTAAAGAAGAATTTTGGTGAAATATGTTTTGTCCGATCTCCTTTAATATATCCTCCTCGTAATTGAGCTATGCAAGCCGCATTGTCTTCATAAAGAGGAGTTGGAATATCTTTGATTGATGATAATCCACAACTTTCTCGGATATAATGAATCATGAATCTTAGCCATACACATTCTCGACTTGCTTCATGAATGGCTATAATTTCAAGATGATTTGAAGAAGTAGTCGCTATAGATTGTTTCGTAGAACGCCATGATATAGCAAGATTTCCACATGTAAATAGATAGCCCGTTTGAGAACGTGCTTTATGTGGATCGATAAATAACCAAAGATCTCGCATAACCTATCAATGTTGGACTCGGTTTTATTTGAATAAAATAATCCGAGATCAATTGTACCTTGAGATATCGAAGGACTTGTTTAATTCCATTCCAATGTCGTCGTGTTGGTGAAGAACTAAATCTTGCTAATAAATTGACAGAAAAAGCAATATCGAGTCGTGTATTATTAGCAAGATACATCAATGCACCAATTGCACCGAGATATGGTACTTCGAGACCAAGGAGTTCTTCATCATTTTCTTGAGGTCTGAAAGGATCTTTATCCACATTTAATGATCTGAACGATCATTGGAATACTCAATGGATGTGCTTTGTCCATGTAAAATCTTTTAGCACTTTTGTCGTATATGTTGATTGATGAATAAATGTTCCACTCTCCGGATGTTCAATTTGTAAACCAAGGCAAAATTTGGTTTTACCAAAATCCTTGATTTCGAATTCTCTTTTAAATAATCAATTGTTTCTTGGAGCTCTTCAGGAGTTCCAATAAGATTAATATCATCAACATATATAGCTAATATCACAAATTTAGAACCATATTTCTTAATAAAAACACATGGACATACCTGGTCATTTTTAAATCTCGCTTTCAATAAATATTCACTAAGACGTGTGAACCACATGCGCCCGCATTGCTTCAGTGCCATATAATGATTTCTGCAACTTGATGGAGTAATTTTCACGAGGATAATGTTTATATGCTTCGGGCATATGAAATCCTTCGGGATTTTCATGTAAACATCATTTTCTAAATTTCCATACAAGTAAGCAAAGTGACAACATCTAATAGGCGCATATCTATCTTTTCATGTACTGCCAAACTGATAAGATATCGGAGTGTAATAGCATCAATAACAGGAGAATAAGTTTCATCATAATCAATACCTGGTCTTTGTGAAAAACCTTGGGCTACTAATCGCGCTTTATATCGAACGATTTCACTCTTTTCATTGCGCTTTCGCACAAATATCCATTTGTAACCAACAGGTTTTACACCTTCTGGTGTTCGGATTGCAGGTCCGAAGACTTCACGTTTTGTTAGTGCATTTAACTCCGATTGAATCACATCTTTCCATTGCAGCCAATCTTTTCTATGTCGACATTCATCAACTGATATTGGTTCAGGATCATCATTATCCTGTGTAACATCAAGAGATATATTGTATGCAAATATATTATCAATAACAGTTTCTATCCGATTCCAACTTCTACCGGAAGTGGTATAATTGATAGAAATTTCAGTGTTACTTTCATCAACTGCTGGTTCTTTGTCATCAGTTTTCTCTTGATCTTTATCATTCTTTGCTTTAATATGATCATCTGAACCATTAATCCTCTCTTCTTTCGAGGATTTTTATTTTTAGAATCAAGAGTTCGGCCATACTTCTGGCATGCTTTTGGCTCAGCAGCTATATGTAAAATCTTTTGTTCTGTTGGAACTTCAATTACAATAGGAGCATTTATAGCTAGCATATGCGATTTTGTTACTCTTCTAGAGTCAACAAAAGCGTCTGGCATTTGATTTGCAATGCTTTACAAATAAATTATCTTTTGAACTTCAAGTTCACACGCGCTTGTATGCGAATCAAGATAATTTAATGATGTTGTCCAATCACGATCTTTCTTGTACTGTTTCTATTCTCATCCTAATTTAGGGAATAATGATTTCACAAGAGAATAAGAAAAGAAATATAAGAAAATGATGACAAGCAGGAAATACCAAGAAAACTATCTCCTTTTTTTTTTTACACTCTTCCCGGTACCGACTTTTCGTCTTCCTCTCTTGTATTTTCTTCTCCTCCGACTCTCTACCTACCATCTACCTCTTTTTCTTCCTCATACAGATATATATATATATATATATATATGTATCGATATATATCTCAGTTATCAGTCATTAGTAAACATCAAAAACAAAAATCACAAAGCAGATATGGAGACTCGTAATTCATTTGAGACATGGTCAAATTTTGACTCGGTTTCTGCAGCAGATGTTGATGTATTTTCCTTTCCAAACCAACCACTTCTGCCTAATTTGAACACAGAAGATTTTGATATGTTTTCCTTTCCAAACCAACTGCTTCTGCCTAATTCAAACGCAGAAGATTTTGATATGTTTTCCTTTCCATACCAACCGCTTCCTCCTAATTTTAGGTGAGATACCTTTGAGGGCTTCCATTTGTTTTTAGTATGCTTGATAATGAAATTAAACTCTCTTTTGGTTTGTTTTTTATGTAAATCAGTGGAAGTTTTGAACATACTGCTTTGGACCAAGTTGATTTGCCCCTACAAGAGACTGCTTTTGATACGTTCCTCTTGATGCTATTCCTTTGAATGAGGATATGCTTGTGCATGATCATTTCTACTCTCTAATGGATTTTGAACAAAGCGTGAATATGTTTCCGGGTTATTATACATTTAAACATGGGTTTTGAATGGTATTACCTTTACTGATATTATTTTCTTTTTTTTAGGAGAAATAATGAGTGGTCTTGGCAACGAAGTCGGAGTAAGTACTCATGAAATGCATAATATCGAAGTTCAAGATATTATTGCAGACAAAATTCCAGGGGAGAAGAAGTTGATTAAGAGGCAGAGAGAGAAGAAGGGTAATAACTCCCATACACTATCAAGAGAAACAATTTCGCAGTACTTTTACCTACCAATCAAGAGCGCAGCCAAAGAACTGAATATTGGCATAACCCGTCTCAAGAAAAGATGTAGGGAGTTAGGAATTCGTCGATGGCCTCACAGGAAATTGGTGAGCTTGGAGACCATAATCAAGAATGTTCAGGTTCTCTCTCATACATACTTATAATTTGCAAGTATGAAACTATGAAAGATTTATAAGTAAATAACCGATGATATCACTTCGATTTACAGGAGATGCAAAATAAAGAAGAATGAGGACATATGGCTGAGAAGAAGTTGAAAGAAGCCATTGCGATACTGGAATGTGAAAAACAGTTGGTGGAAGAAAGTCCTAATATGCAGTTAGAGGACCAAACATAGAAATTGAGACAAGCATGCTTCAAGGCCAAATATAATAAGAAATTTAATTATAATAAATTTAAGGGGATCATAAAATCACAAGACTCATTTTGCAGTAATTTTACGGTTAATTCTGCTGCTAGTCTCGATGCTGGCTCAAAGGGGAAAGAAAAGGAGGAGGATGTCGAAAAAGAGGAGGTGAAGTCCATAATTACTAATTGTTTGTCTTCCTCTAATGTAAATATTGAAAAAGAACAATTACAAACCTTCATCTTACATTTGTCAGCTCAATTACAAAAGAGCAACTATAAGCATGTATCCTCAAGTTCATATGAACACTAGTGATATGAATAAAAGATTTGATGCTTATTATTAATGGAAATATCTTTTTCCCTTATTATCTTTTATGTTCCACTTCAGGTGCCCAGTATTTCTCTGTGATAAGGGAAATATTGAGTATGTCCATGACCATAACCACGACCACTGCCACAACTACGACTATAACGATGGCCTGCTCGGAGCCAACGACATTCACTTCAGAGTCTTTGTTGAGCCAGTTCATCTGGCTTCATGATTTCTCAATAATAACTCATGTTAAATTTGTCAATTTTGGATACAATTTTTCTCGATATTGTTAGTGCAGGACAATATTCGAGGTATGAAAAGTGGAGAATGTCTTCTCCAATATAACTTCATCAGTAACTTTTTATCTGCAAAATTTTTAACTAAGATGTAGTTTTATACATCACGGAGTTCACGGTTTTACAATCTTGCAACTTCAGGTGCAACCATTCATACCGTGCAGTGGGTAGTACGACCATCTTCAGGTGGTTAAATCTTTCTTTTTATCCACATGACATATGGATCTCCTTTTTTTTTTAGCATTTAGATGCATTTCTGTATGACATATAATTTTTTTTTTCAAAAATATCAAGGGCTACAAATTCGAATTTAGCGAGATTAATAAATGCATACCTGTCTTCTGGCTTTAATAACGGTAGAGACTCGTGTTGATAACGTGTTATAAAATTAGGGTAGTGTTAGAATAAAATCTACACACTACACACTAAGAAAATTCTAACTATTCTTTGCACAAAAATTTCTCTTCAAACTTCTCTCTTTCTTTCTCTCACAATTCTTTCTCTAATCTTTCTTTCACTAATCTTTCTTTCACAAAATGATGGTGTATTACAAGCTTAGAGTATAGCTCTATTTATAGAGCTCTAATTGGTGGAATATATCATGGCATACATCATCTTCAACTAATCTCAATTAGTGGTGTCTCCACTAAATGGTGGACATCCATAAAAATCTTCTAATAATTCACATAAATCCATAATTAATGGAGCATCCACTAATTAATGTAAATTCCAATAATTCATAACAATAATTTTTTAATAGAATCATTTATTTTAAAATATGTATTATAATTATAATCCTCTCTCATTTATGTACATAAATCGAAAATAAGAACATTTCTTCCATGTCCTTGTAGGAATCAAGAAACTATAGTGGAGCGGACTACTTGCACCCAAAAACTGGCAATAGATGGTAAAGCTTTTCTCGTGGCTTCGGTCACCCTCTGGATCTCAATCCCATATCACAGATGTGGCCATATTACCAGTGTTCTACATCTGTCGATTCCTGTGTCACTCTCTGTCTGGTGAAGAGGATTTTGTTGATCCTCCATTTTCGCCAATATCTAAAACCCTTGTTAAACCCCATATGAAGAAGAAAAAAAACAAGCAGAAGAAAGTTAAAGAAGAAAAGGGTTCATCGAAGCAAAATGACGGTGAATTTCCGGTGAAGTCTAACCTGCCCTTCGATTTCAGGCACTCTTACTCTGAGAGCAACCCGTGTGTTGAGCCTATTGGTTTTCGTGAAACGCCCAAGTTCTCTCCGTTTGGTCCTGGCCGGCTTGACCGGAAATGGACGGGAACATGTGCCCTGGCTCAAGAACCTGTGGATTTGGAGAAGGTGGCTGAGGAGAGGAAAGCTGTTCTTGGAGAACCGTTAACTGAGGAGGAGATTGCGGAGCTAGTGGAGAAGTATAGGCACAGTAATTGTTCTCGGCAAATCAATTTAGGTAGTTTTTTTAACTCCCAATTGTGTGTGTTTTCAATTTCTTAGTTCAATTTTGATGTAATTTTGCAACTTTTTTCCCTCTTTTTCTCGGTATGTCGAGGTTTAATTTGGCAATTATTAACATGGGATGTAAGTTCTTCGTCATCTTCACTATGTGTGTATAATGTGAAAACTGAAACACGGAAAAAGTTGATGATTCTGAACTTCGAAAATCCAAAGAAACAATCTTTATGGTGATTTCTTAGTGCTCAAATGTTTAAATTAACATAGAGCTTGTGTATTTGCTATGTAGTAGGCACTTAAGGTCTACATTATGACTCAGGAAGTTTAAAATATGGGTTAACTCATCCGTCTCACAAACAAGCTTCACACACAACTCTGAATTACTGTGGACTTCAACCTTTTTTGTATCCAGGTCCCAAGCGATATCTAATGCGTGATGTGTTTGTACTTTAGCTGCGTACTTCTCAATTAGCCATATTATGTTAACTTTAAGCATTCAATTGCATTAGAAGCTGATAATTTTATCATGATAATGCTAAATGAACTAATAAGCTAGTGCTACTGCTAGTGTTTAGTTCAAATTTCAAAAGGGTGCAAAGTTTTCTTTGTAAATTTCTTCTAGGAAAGGAAGGAGTTACTCACAACATGTTGGAGGACATTCACAACCACTGGAAAAGGGCTGAAGCTGTAAGGATCAAGTGCTTGGGAGTACCAACTCTTGACATGGACAACATTTGTTTCCATCTCGAGGTTTGGGGACTGTAACTTATTAATATGGTCTTTTATGTATTGAGATTCTTCTACAGGTTTCTAGTTTTTACCCTGAATCATGCAGATCGCAGTATGTTTTGTAGGATAAATCTGGTGGGAAGATTATTTACCGCCATTTGAATATCCTTCTGATATATAGAGGTCGTAATTATGATCCAAAAAGTAGACCAGTGATTCCTTTAATGCTGTGGAAGCCATATGCACCAATATATCCAAAGCTTGTGAAGCATGTTGCTGATGGACTCACATTTGAAGAGACCAAAGAGATGAGAAACAAAGGCCTCAACTCTGCTCCTCTAATGAAACTAAGTAAGCAGTCTACATTACCAAGTTCAGTAGTACAAGATGTTGCTCTATTTGAAATGACTAATTCTTGACAGTTGCTGCTTCTTTTCCACAGCCAGGAATGGGGTATTTGTCAATGTAGTTGAAAGAGTAAGAGCTGCATTTGAGACTGAAGAAGTTGTTAGACTAGATTGTGCACATGTGGGTACCAGTGACTGTAAAAGAATAGGTGTTAAGCTGCGGGTATGACTTTCCAAAGTGAAATCTCCTTTGCCTACTTCTGTATTGTTTTCTTTTTCCTTTAGGTGGCAGGACGCTAACGAGATAATTATGTGGCTTTGAACTCTTAATTCCTACTTTTGCTCTAATGCAGGATTTGGTACCTTGCATACCTATCTTGTTCAAAGATGAACAGATTATTCTCTGGAGGCGAAGAAGGAATCAGGAGGATTGCTCTTCTTCTGTGGAATTAATGGCTGAATAAATGTTAGAATGAGATTCTCACGTACTAATGCTTTGGTGAGTTTTGCCTGATTTCTCATGTTTGATCGCGCAGTCCGTGGAGAAAGCACAGGTAGTTGCCCCCCATCCAAGGCTGATAGTTCCACTGCCAAATCAGCTGGGAGTTCTTTAGTGCTACAATACTCTGACAATACTGCATTTCCAGGTTATATCCGCTGGTGATATCATGGTCAATAATATTCATGGAGCACTGTTGCTGTAGTACAGATATCTGTCAGTTTAGCAGTCTTCATTTCCATTGCAATGAAGCACCTTCTTCATCTAAGCATGTTTTGCACTCCAGAAAAAGAAATGGCTGTTGGATATGATCTTGGTTCTCCTGCTTTGTTATCTACTAGACTACAGTTATATTAGCTAGAAATCCTATTAATTTCTTTTTCTCCTTTTTTTTTTCATTTTTCTATGCAAGAACGATATTTGGTTTGCAAATTGAAAATCAAGTTGTTATTGAATGCCTGTCTATTTCTTTAAGTTCCTAGAACCGATGCGTGTTTGCCAACCATGTTTGCGACCAGCAAGAGAGCTGCTTTTATCGGGAAGCATCAGGTAGGTAGTCAAATAAAAGAATCTATATTCAAATTGAAATCAGGCATTAAGAAATTGAGAACATATACCGGGGCCTAGGAATCTTCGAGGTTAGTGACTAATATTTTGCTGTGGTTGGAGACAAAAGTTTTGGTAAGCCTGACCAGAGTCAAGCGTGAGATAAAGCCAGAATTATTTGGAATAGGTTGCTAAATCTGTCCCTCTAGATTCGAGCTATTCTAAAGTTACACGAACTTCATCCATCCATCTGGGTATACATATCCAATGTCTACCCGTTCCAAATTTTCAGTGGCGAAATGACAGTGGAACCAACTAAACCACGTTTAGAACAGAGAACGCCATATACTATAATTAATATGGAAGTGTTGGTAACAACATGATGATATGATAGTCGAGTATTTAGAGTGCACAACGTTATATTTACATGTTACGACCAAAGATAGCTCCGGAGTAAATTAGGCACTAAGTAGCAGTTCTATGGACCCGTCAGAAACTTCTCAGTCCATAAGTATGCTCAGCAATGCATCCTGAACCCATCAAGGAGGTTAGCCAGACCTCATCAGACCTTACTGGCTCATCATCATCATTCCTATGCCAACTCCAGAATGCATGTGTTGCATTCACAATCTTGAGCTCACCATGACCAAAACTCGCTTCGCGGAACACAGACCATTTAGGCTGTGGGTTCTTGTACCTGTCATAATTAGCAAGTAATAGTTGCATATCAAACTACAGTAAATTTTCATTTTCCAAAACAAAACAATCGAGCTGCTATTCGTAAAACAAGATGCAAGTATTTCGCAAATTAAAGGTTGCACCCCTTTTTCCAAGATAAAATGAAAACTTGCACCTTTGCGACAGTTACAAAGAAGCAGCCAGATTACAAAGAGGTCAAAGCCATGTGCATGCGTGCCCAGTAGGATTCTTATATGATTTCATCATCCAGAAGGAAAAGTCATTTGCAAATTCAGGTCATATTGTTTGAGAGGATGAAGCATTTCCAAATTCCGGCCAAATTCTTTGAGAGGATTAATTTTTATTGACTTCTGAGTAGCCTTTTACTTGATCATATTATATAACATCTTCATGAAGAATGAAGGATGCTTCTTTTGCATTTGAGTGAGATGGGACTGAACAAAAGACATACTTGTGCGCTAAACCTTCTCTGTTTCCCCCATCACCAATTGTTATGTGGACAGCACCACAAGGATCCGGTTGTCCATTGAAAACACGTTTCTGTTTAAAAAGTACACAAAATAAACAGGTCAAGTTCCAGATTACTGAAACATAAGAAAAAGGTCAAACCAGTAATCACATACCGAGCGCTCATAGGCATGCACATGGCCAGTTAGCACAATATCCACACCAGCAGCGTGAAGCAAAGGCTCCATGGCTGCCATCATATCATCACCTTCACCTTTATGGGCCTTGTTGCTGTTATACCATGGCACATGGAATAGAACAAGTAGCCATGGTGTCCTCTTACGGTCTACCTTAGAGAGATCAGCCTAGACCCAAGGTCAATAAATTAATCATAAATCAATACAGAAATTACAAGGGAGCAATAGGACAAATCTCCATCTGACTGAATGCCTAGAAATTTCCCACTGACTTTCAGCGTAGATATGGAGATTCACAGTCAAAGGCATTCATTGATGCTATAATAAGATACTTATGGAGAAAATGCCCTAGAAAATTTTCAATCAAGAGGAACAAAATTTTGACAAACCTTCAGCCAGCTATATTGACCAGAGTGTTCATCATATTCCGTATATGAACCAAGCATAATAACGTGAACTCCTGCAGCCTCGAATGAATAGTAAAGATTTGAACTGGATCCACTCTCCTCATATGGCATCTTCCATCTTGCATTATAAGAAGTAAACCCCTCCTCAATTAGTGGTATACTCTCCCTTTCATGGTTCCCTTGGGTCACCATCCAAGGCCTTGCACTTGCAAATGGCTGCACAAGCTCACCAAATGTGTCCCACCTATACTGTATGTAATCGGCATAAGAAAGATCTCCAGGGAGCATATGGATATCATATTTGCATTGATCTATGTGGTCCAAAGTCGACTTGGTCCATCCTGTTTGACCTAAATCACCTGCCACAGCAAAGGTGATAGGGAACTGGGATGGTGGGGTCTTCAGCTGGAACTCAGAACCTTCTCCACCACACCGATAGTAGTACACCGTGTTATCCTCCAATGGACCAATAACAGTGTGGTGTATCTTCCCAGACCTATATAACAACAGATAACTATATGACGTACTGTCCCCGTAGGCAATGGAGTTATATTTTCCAGGTGCCGTTCCATACTCAACCATTGAAGGGGCAGATTTATCATCAGTGATCCATGTGACCCGCATTTGTTTAACCCCAGCCAAGGAGATATGAACCTTTAATAGGCATTGGGCAACAGAGTTATTTTCACCCATTTGTCCAAACAAATAGATCAAAAAGATAATAAGAAGCACCATCTGAATTTAACAACAGCATGAGCTAAGAATAGATAATGTCATCTTCTCATTTCTTCCAGTGTTATATGCAGGGAACATCAGCGTCCATTGAATTGTTATAACTTGAGATAGCATATTCAAGAAAGTCATATTAATCCCAAATCCCCAAACAAAATATCAACCGATAAAAGTTAACCCCATGAACTGATCCAAAATAATACTAGCAGTTAGACTGAATTTCAATAAAAGTAACTTTTTTCCCCCTTTTCTTCCCGCTGTCCACAGATTAGATTGATACATGCCCCCCTCCCCCAAACACAATTAGCACCCTTGCAGAAAGATCAAACAAATTCAGAGGAAAGCCCCACAACCAAAACACACTGCATATGATTTTCTCCAACAGAAAAGATTAAAAAAGGAGTCCTTCATAACAAAGCAAAACATGGGTTCAGAAATTATTCTCATTTTACCTGTTGAGGATGAGAGGAATCCTTTCTACTCCACGGAAAATCCAAAACTTTGCGAGGAGGCGGCCGAACATAATCAGCGGTCGTGACCGGCGCACCGACAAGGGAAAGAACCGTTAATAAAACTAAAAAGAGCATTATCTTCACATTTAGCTCCATGAATATACTGATATCAGCTCAACAACTGAAGCAGAAAGAGTAGTTTTCTTTAGTAATCGATACTTGCTAAGAATTCTGCAAATGGGACGAAGAGAGAGAAGCAAAATCAGTGAACAACTGGGGAAACACCATCCATTCAAAATAGTACGGTGGATGGAATCAAAGATATTGACGGTGTCTTTTCTGTTTTTTGTCACCATTGTTTCATTGAATTACCTAATAACCCCTCTTGTTTGTCTTTTTCCTTTTTTGATCATACTATGTTTTTATAAAATTGAGTTAACAGAATGTAGATTAAATATAAAATATATTTGGTAATTATATAATTTAATTACCAGATATTATAATGGTATTGATATATATTCTTATTCTATTTGTTATAGTACTTTCCTAAATCACTACATTAAATAGTTTTTCAATTTCAAAAAAGAAATAACATAAATTTTTTACTTTATAATTAAAGATTTTAAATAATTTCTATTATTCTTATAAAAAAAATTCAATGACAATTATTTCAAATTGATATTTAATTATCAAAATCACAAAATATGGAATTTTTGGAGTTTTCTTGAAAGATTGAAGAAAAGAAGGGTGTATGGGACTTTGAGCTTGATTTAGTGGGTGGGACGGACACATAATTTTACTTTTGTATTGTCTAATGGCCATAATTACAAAGATCAAATCCAAAATGTAATTCTACTTGGTTCAATGTTCCCACTACTTTTATCCACCTCCAATTGAGGCCAAAGATCCAAAGGTTCATTTCATTCTTGTGTCTGCTTACCTAAGTAACTTTTGTTTTGGGTAGATACTATTATAAGTAACTTATCACCAACTATAATCATTTTGACATATTTGATCCTCCAATTAATGTGAGACATTGAACTTAATAATCAAGATATTCTTTTAAGTAGAATTTTTACTAACAGTGTTAGTTACTATCTTATCTTAAATCAAAGATCGTGTAATTTGATAATATTATAACAAATTGTAGATATAGATTATAAGATTTATATACACTAATTATAAAGTTATACAAAATTTTTATTCATACAAAATGATTTTGTTCTACTAGATTATAGAGTTAGTATATATAGTTTATTTTAAATTATTCAATCATTTTCAAACTAAATTTTGATCATGAAATGATTCGATGATATGACAGTCGTTTCAAATTGTATGACTCTAAATCCGTTTTATATGGACGGGGGTATTGATGTTCTTCCTTTCTCTTTTAACAAGAAAGCTAAAGAAAACTTTGGTTTGGCTCTAATACCAAATTTATAGAGAAGAGAAATAGAGTAACAATAATAGATAAGACTATAGAAAGAAAGAAGTCTATTTGACAATATATATATGCCTTCTTTTACCACTGCCGACAAATAACAGAAGCATACAGTATTGCAACCACATGAGGGATCATGCCTTATTTCTTTCCTTCTCGAAGGAAAGATCATCCTTATTTCTCTTCAAATAACAGAAGCAAGAAAGCATAAGTCACCTGAAATGTTTCCCCATCCTCAAAGAAAACAATCAAATCCCACTGCAAATGCTTAATCGAAGGTATGAAAGCTTGCTTCAATGGAGTTATATGAGAAATTAGTTTCAAATGAAAGGATAAGAAGCATCCATGGCAATGCCACAAAGACCCTCCTTGGCCTCAACATCTCTCTGCATTCGAATGTAGCCTTCTTCGCCCCAACTCGTTCCCCAGGAATTCTTCACCAACCAATACTTCATGCCATCATTGGCCTTTCCGTACCCGACAACGGCGACAGCATGGTCTAAGTCGGTGCCGCATATGCCGGTGAAGACACCACTAGAGTAGAACATAAAATCATTCCCACTAGCATCAATGGTAACAGATACTGGTTGATTTGCAGCGGCATTCAGCAGAGCTGACTCGTTATTTGTGGGAACTTTTTCATATCCTGTAATGTTGGCTGCATGGATGGACTCCTCCTTTCTATTGCAAGTGCCATCAACTCCCACGTAAGGATAATCAGATTCCGTGGCCAGGCCATGGTTACTGATGAACTCGAATGCATCCTCGATGGCTTTTGCACCATTACAGCCGAAGGCTCTGGTGTCGCAGTCCACCAGTTCTTGCTCGGATAGTGAAATCAGAGTTCCATTTTTCAATTTATGGATTCCTTCCACGGCTGCCACGGCCGAAAATGCCCAGCAAGATCCTGTGTTCATCGGTGGTTAATATTAGAGAAGAACTAGACACATGCATGCTTCCAATCATGCCATAAAAGTGAGGGATTTCTTGGCTTACCACAATATCCCTGGTCCTTGACTCCTGTAACAGCTCCCTTTAGTCTCCAATCCAAGCTGAGGGGGACAGAAGCAACATTTTCGTAACGAAACAATGTTGTCTTAGATGATGACTTCAGAGAAGAAGACATTTTGTAGCCAGTGTGATACGCCCGGAACTCATCTGGTGTTAGATCAGCAAACTCATTGATGCTTAGCTTGTAAGATTTGGTTCCAGCATTATTGGAGGACTCGATGTACTCCACATTTTCCTTGAATATCTGGTACCTTGTTGCCTTCTCTGCGTCATCCATGTAAACTCGTCCATGCTGAGCCATCCACTGCCTATGTCTGTCCTTCATGGATGCTTCCTGCAACGATCGGGATGTGGCCTGAGAGGCACACAGAACAAATATTAGCAAAAATGAAACAAGAATAGGCATCAGATTGATTGACGCAGCCATCAGTGCTCGAGAGCTGTAATAAGTTGATTAGGAAGTCAAGAGTAGTGTGGTTGAAATCACTTCGGGAACAAAATGTACTTATAGGCATCCTTGTCCGTCGGCAATAATATTTTGGTTGAAAATCAAGTTCCTTGGAGAATCCGGTAAGCTGGTGATGATGGTGAAGTTGATCCAATGTGGTGATCTGTGGACAAGGCTGTGTTTTACTCCCAAACTATGCTCTTCGTTTACGATTCCAATGCCTCTTTCTTACTATCTGTTGATGATATGGGACAATAAAACCTTGTCCTGTGCTATGACCTATTTCGTCTGTGTGCTACGATGCAATCCACATTAATGAAGCAACAACTATTAACCCACCATGGATATCCGTCCAGCGAAAATTACAATTACAGTCATGAACAGTTAAAATTTAATATCAGAAATTACAACGGTGTCTTAAAATGATATTATTTTGTTAAAAAGATATTATGCTTGGTTTGATTATTGGACTATTTTATAGAAGAAAATGAAGATAGGGAAAGTAAATGTGGAGGTAAATGAAATATTTACCTTATTTGGTTGGACGTAGATGTCACTACAGGAAAAATCGGATTTGCGACGAATTTTTTGCGACGGTTTCAATACCGTCGCTAATAGCGACCAATTTGCGACGATTTTCAAACAAGTAGCGAGTTGACCAAAACAGTCGCAAAAACCGTCGCAATTTGCGACGGTTTTGCGACGGCCAATATACTCGTCGCAATTCGTAGCAAAATCATCGCTATTTGCGACGGTTTTGCGACGGTATTTATGCCCTCGCAAATTGCGAGGGTTTTGCGACGGCGAGTTATTTTAAAAAAAATATTTTTAAATAAATTTTCAGATCGTCCGTCGCAAAACCCTCGCAATTTGCGAGGATTTTGCGACGGCTAATAAACCATCGCAAATTGCGAGGGTTTTGCGACTGACGAGTTATTTTAAAAAATATATTTTTAAATAAATTTTCAGTACGTCCGTTGCAAAACCCTCGCAATTTGCGAGGATTGCGACGGCTAATAAACCCTCGCAAATTGCGAGGGTTTTGCGACGGCGAGTTATTTTAAAAAAAAATATTTTTAAATAAATTTTCGTACGTCCGTCGTAAAACCCTCGCAATTTGCGACGGCTAATAAACCCTCGCAATTTGCGAGGGTTTTGCGACGGCAAGTTATTTTTTAAAATAATATTTTTAAAAATTTTTTTGAACGACCATCGCAAAACCCTCGCAAATTGCGAGGGTTTTGCGACGGCAAATAATCCTCTCAATTTGCGAGGGTTTTGCGACGGATATTTAATTTTAAAAAATATTTTTTAAAAAATTTGAACGTCCATCGCAAAACCCTCGCAATTTGCGACGGCCAATAAACCCTCTCAATTTGCAAGGGTTTTGCGACGTGCAATTTATTTTTTAAAAAAATATTTTTAAAAAATTTTTTGAACTTCCATCGCAAAACCCTCGCAAATTGCGAGGGTTTTGCGACGGTAAATAACCCTCGCAATTTGCGATGGATTTGCGACGACAATTTATTTTTTAAAAAAATATTTTTAAAATTTTTGAACGTCCATCGCAAAGTCCTCGCAATTTGCGAGGGTTTTGCGACGGTAATTTATTTTTAAAAAAATTGAACGTTCATCGCAATCCCTCGCAAATTGCGAGGATTTTGCGACGGCAATAACCCTCGCAATTTGCGAGGGATTTGCGACTGATCGATTATTTTTTAAAAAATATTTAAAAAATTTTTGAACATCCGTCGCAAAGTTCTCGCAATTTGCGAGGGTTTTGAGACGAATTTTCAGCTCTCGCAATTTGCGAGGGTTTTGCGACGGTCAATATTTTTAATTAAAAAATAAATAAATGGCAAAATGTATAGAAAATCTCAAAACCCCAATTGCCGCAAATTGCCGCTAATACGTCACTAATTGCGACTGAATTTGCGAGGGTTTTACAACAAAATAGGGTTTTAATTTTTTTTTTAAATTTCTTTATGTGTTTATGTGATGGTGTATTTTGACAAATTTATCGAAATATTTTTAATAACATGTCTCAATTAGTGCATTTTATTATAATTTTGTATATGTAATTATGTCATGTTATACACCTAATGTATTGCATAAGTAAATGTATATAGTTAATTATGTTATGTTATATACTTATTCTAATATATAAGTATATGTATATAATGTATATAAGTATCTGTTTAGTTTAATATATATATATATATATATATATACTATAACATGTAGGTATATATATACATATGTCTAATTTTTTAATCTATCACTTTGATTAAGTAGTGTATAAAGAAAAATAATTCAAATACTGTTATTATTGTTGATATCACTAAAAAAATTATGAAATTTATAATGTAGAGATCAATTTGTAATGTTCTTCGTCTCCTACATGTTAATATATATTATACTAATTTAGCTATGTATATACATATGTCCAATTTTTTAATATATCTATTTTGTTAAGTAGTGTATAAAATAAAATATGTAAAGAAAAACAATTCAAATACTGTTATTATTGTTGAGATTACTAAAAAAAATATTGAAAATTATAATGTAGAGATCGATTTGTAATGTTATTCATCTCGAACATATTAATATATATTATACTATATAGTTATATATATACATATTCTAATTTTTTTATCTATTTATTTGATTAAGTGGTGTATAAATTAAAATATATAAAGAAAAATAATTTACATAATAATATTATTATTAGAATCACTAAAAAATAATAAAAATTATAATGTATAGATCGATTTATAATATTATTCGTATTAATTTATGAGAAATTAGCGAGGATTTTATTTTTTCGTCACAAATTGCGATGAAATAGCTAGAAATTTAAAAAAAAATTAAAAATTTCCAAAATTTTTCACTCCCTCTTTTTTTTTTTTTTTCCCTCCTTCTTCCCCCTTCCTTCTTCCTCCTCAACTCCCTCCCTCACCTCCCTCACGGCACCCCCCATCCGGCGCCCCCTCCCGCTCCCCCTCCCTCTCCCGCCGGCGACCCCCCCATCCCGCGCCCCCTCCCGCTCCCCCTCCCTCTCCCCGCCGGCGACCCCCCATCCCGCGCCCCCTCCCGCTCCCCCCTCCCTCATCCGCGCCCCCCTCCCGCTCCCCCCTCCCTCATCCCGCGGCCCCCTCCCTCAACTCCCCCCATCCCGCAGCCCCCCCTCAACTCCCCTCCCTCAACTCCCCCACACCCCCGCGGCCCCCTCCCGCGCCCCCTCCCTCGCCCCCTCCCCGCGCCCCCTCCCCGCCCCCTCCCCGTGCCCCCTCCCTCAACTCCCCCACACCCCCGCGCCCCCTCCCCGCGCCCCCTCCCTCGCCCCCTCCCCCGCGCCCCCTCCCTCAACTCCCCCACACCCCCGCGCCCCTCTCCCCGCGCCCATCCCGCAGCCCCCCCCTCTCAACTCCCCCCGCTCTTCCTACCCCTTCGACCCGCCTCTCGCTCGGCGCCGCCATTCCCTGTGCTATCGTCAGTGTCTGTTGTCGAAGCCGATTCGTTTGGGTAAGTAGTTAGAATTTATCTCTTTGAGCTACTTCATTATCTTATAAACTTTGGGCAGATTTGCATTTCCCCGAAGCTTTGAAATTTGGGCGATTATTTGTGAATGAGCAGTAGTTTGAATTGATGTATAAAAGTTGTATTGATGTTGGGGTTGAGTTTGAGGAGATTGTGAGTGACATGATGGTGGTTTGATGTGAGAAAAACAATTTAAATTTGGAATTGTGAACTGGAATTGCTAAATTGTTAGTTGGAATTGTTGTCCTTTTTTAACATTCAATGTGTTTTGATCTATACTTATAGTGCACTCTTTTTTACCCTTTTATAAAAAAATTACTACTTTGATCAAATTATATGAGAACTATGTTTTAGCTATATAAACCCTTATAAATTAATTTGATTGGTTATGATGCCATAATAGGAAGGTTGATTTCTAATTAGTTTAGTAATCTTATTACTTGATTATAATAATATATTAGTCTCTCTAGTGGAAGATTTAACTCTAGTAGAATGCTTTGAAGGCTCTTTTATGTGAGAAATCCGTTTCCTTAGATTATGAAGATGTAGGATGTGCGTGTTGTTCATATAAATTGCCTTTTTGTTGAATTCAAATGTTGGATTCCCCGTGAGTAATGGGTGATTACTCCTCCCGGGTAATGGGTGATTACCCCTAGTTATCCTTTTATTTATTTATTTATTTTTTTGTATAAATGAATGATCTGTCTTTGTTGTTTGCAATTGCATTTTGATTGTATAATTTTGAGGTGGCCTTGTGCCTGGAAAATGTCCAATTACAGGGGAGACTCTGTCAAAATTTTTTTCAAAATCTGCCGCTACTTAATGTGGAATAGAATAACTACCCTTATCTTGGAGTGTATTATTCGATTGAGCATGAGTATATATCCCATAATAGCATTATTATTAAAAATAATATTGCTAATAAGAATAAGAATAGGAGTAATGAAATGAGTAATAATAATAATTTCATATATAGGTCGATGTTAATAATAGCAGGAATAATATACGTTATAGAGAGAGTTTAAACAAATATAAACATTGGAATGAAAATAAATAAAATGTTATTATTTAACCATTGGAATGTGTAAAATAAGAATATAATTAGCTTTAATAGTATTTAATCTTAATCAAATTCCTCAATTAAGATTAAATACTTGGTTAAAACGTATATATTGAAGGTGTAATCGTATCCAACGATAGCAATTGTAAATTCTATGTTTTGGACCTCTTTTTGTTAGATAATAGAAAGGAAAATGTAATTATACTTCTCTTCCTTTTGTTTAAGGGGTGATTTTAATTATTGAGTTGATTGTTCTTTTCTCTCATTTAGACGTCATGGAGGATCGTAGTTGGATGTATAGAAGGCACGCTTCGTGTGTAAAAGGGATCACTATTGAATTTGAGGAAGGGGTTAAGGCTTTTTTGACATTTGCCTTATCAAATGCAATGTCAAGCGTAATTAGATGCCCGTGTGCAAAATGTAAGAATAAAAAGTACCCGGATCCAAAGACAAGTTAAGCTCCACCTGTGGAAGTCCTGGATTTGTGCCTAGGTATTACCGGTGGACATGTCATGGTGAGCCATTCGAGTGTCCCTCAAGTGTGTCTACCTCAATCCCGTAATCCGATTCACATCAAGAAAATCGGTCTCGCGAAATGGTCTTAGACGTAGCAGACCCGACTTTCCCCCGAAGCTCCATCAGCAGTTCATTTTGAAGAGCCACCTAATGTGGAGGCACAAAGGTTTTACGATATGTTAAAGGCGGCAGAGACTCCTATATGGGATGGATGCACACAACATTCGCAGCTTTCATCGGCTTTAAGGTTATTAAACATTAAGTCCGAAAATAACCTCTCGCGTAAAGCCTTTAACGATGTTGTGCAATTGATGAAAGAGGTTGTGCCTAGCAGAATACGATTCCCGATGATTTCTATCGATGAAAAAATTAGTGGTCGAGTTGGGTTTGCCTGGTACAAAAAATAGATGTATGCAATAATGGATGCATGCTTTATCGGAAAGATGACATGAATCGTAGAGAGTGTAAATTTTGTGGCCATCCTCGATATGCACAGAAAAAGGTTGGGAAGAACACAAGTAGAAGGGAAATTTCATTCAAGAAGATGTATTACTTCCCGATAACACCGAGGCTACAAAGATTGTACACTTCCAAAACAACAACTCGAACACATGAGATGGCATGGAGAGAGCAGATCGGAGAAAGGCACAATGAGTCACCCTCGTGATACCGAAGCATGGCAACACTTTGATCGAATATATCCCGAGTTTGCAAAAGAAGTACGGAATGTCAAACTTGGTTTATGTACGGATGGATTCTCACCATTTGGGATGCTCGGGTAAGCAATATTCATCCCGGCTCGGTCATTCTCACACCGTATAATCTCCCCCGTGGATGTGTATGAAGGATCCAAATCATGTTTTTAACAATCATTATCCCGGCCCCAAGAATCCAAAGCACCAGGTGGATGTTTATTTACAACCCTTGATAGACGAATTAACCAAATTGTGGTTTGAAGGTGTCACCACTTATGACATATCGAAGAAACAAAACTTCCAACTACTGGCGGCACTTTTGTGGACTATTAATGATTTTCCCGCATATGGTATGTTGAGTGGTCGGAGCACTCGTCTGGAGATCGGCTTGTCCATATTGTATGGGCAATACAAAGTCTTTTCATCTACAAAATGGTGGGAAACAATCATGGTTTGACTGTCACCGTCGCTGCTTACCATCTGATCATCCTTACAGTGAGGGATACGAGATCTTTTAGGAATGATAGAGGTTCCGAGACATCACACTCGTGCAATACCCTACTCGGTGAAGAAATCGGGATAGTTTGTCTAATTATGAAAAAATTACAGAAACATGCAAAGAAATTGGAAGGAGTAATGGCAGGGGAATATCTCATAATTGGGCAAAAAGGAGTATTTTTTGGGATTTGCCGTATCGGCGTACTAATTTGGTCCGACATAATATTGATGTAATGCACAATGAGAAGAATGTATTTGACAATGTCATGAATACAGCTTCTTGAGGTAAAGGGTAAATCAAAAGACAATTTAAAGGCTAGACGTGACTTAGAAATTTATTGCCATAGGCCCGAGCTACATGCCTTGAATGTGGGAGGAGGAAAAGTGGCTATACCTAAAGTCGTTTACTCGTTGACATCGTAACAAAAGAAACTTTTGCTAGAATGGTTGAGGGGATTGCAACTCCCGTGATGGATACGCTTCAAACATTGGAAGATGTGCTCGATTTGAATGAGTTGAAGTTATCCGATATGAAATCACATGACCGTCACGTATTCATGGAGAGACTACTTCCAATTGCATTGAATGAATTTCTTCCTTCTAATGTATGGGGTGTTTTGACGGAGTTGAGTCTTTTTTATCGTGATCTATGCTCTCCTAAGTTAAATGTAGCTCATATGGCCAAATTGGAGTTCGACATTCCTTTATTGTTATGTAAGTTGGAGAAGATATTTCCACCTGCATTCTTTGATGTAATGGAACACCTATTAATTCATTTGCCTTACGAAGCAAGAGTTTGTGGCCCTGTTCAATATAGGTGGATGTACCCGTTTGAACGGTAATCGAATCATTCAATCTAATTCTTTTCATAGCAGAGTTCGATATAAGTGTGTGTGATCGAAGTCGTATTTTTTTTAAATGACAGTATTTACATCAATTGAAAATCAAGGTGAAAAATAAGGCTAGAGTTGAATGGTCAATCTGCAATGCTTATCTAGTTGAGGAAGCATCCACTTTCTTCTCTTATTATTTTGAGCCACATGTACAAACAAAACGTACAATTCCAGCACGTAATGAAGAAGGAGAACGATTAGAGAGGGTGCAAGAACCCGGGTCATCAATCCGCAATGTTCAAGGACGGGTGATAGGACGAATTTGAACTCGGTTCCTTACTTCAAGAATTCGTTGCAGCAAGAATTTATATGTTGCTTAATTGTGGTGAAGTGCAGCCATACATTGAGTACGAGCTACTACTTCATACATTTTATACGATAAATGATACATCATAATGATTTTGACTCATTCCATCTAATTCTAATGCATTACAGGGCATTCACTGCACACTTACGAAGTCCGCTCCGACTATATCGTAGATAGAAATCAATAGAAGTATCAGCCTTGAATTTGCAGTAATGGTTTAGTGGATATGTAAGTCTCATAAGATAATAACTTGCATTTGGAACTCCATTGGGGATTCAATGGAGTTTCATAATGCTATAACTTTCATAATTACGAGGTTAACTTGTCTAATGTTTTTTAGGTACAAGATTCGTAAAATATGGTTACAAATGAATGCTTGAGGAACTTTGCTTGGGGTCCGTCAAGACTAGTGAAATCATATAGTGGGTACATAATTAATGGTTACCGATTTCACACTCATGATTATGCGGAGGGAAAGAAAACAGCTTAATAGTGGTGTTTGCGTGAAAAGGATTGGAAATGACGCATCGGGACCCGATTACTATGGAGTGTTAAATGAGATTATTGAAGTGCAATTTCCGGTAATCCATAGCAAAGCATTGTTCTTTTTAAATGTCACTCGGTTTGATCAAACATTGAATCGTGGTACGAGGGTACATCCGCGAGATAATCTTGTAGAAATTAACCACAAAAGGAGCTATGCTAACTATGATCCATTTGTTCTAGCTCAACAAGCTATCCAAGTGTATTATGCATCATATCCAAGGAGTAAGAGGCCAAGATCTCGATTGGTTGGCGCTTGCAAAACCAACGCTCGACATATAATAGATGCACCCGTGGTTGATAGAGCTTATCGAGAAGAAGTAGATGCTATCGACGAAGTCAAGCATATCGTTATTTGTTGATCTTGGTATTCTGACGCATGAGAATGGTATGAGTGAAATGTTGGATGTTCATGATGAGGCTATAACAGCAAGGGATAGTTCTCCTATAAATGAAGAGGAAGAAGATGAATGGGAAACGAGTAGCGATACCTCAGTAGATGATGATGAGTCTCAGTATCGGAGAATGATTCTAGTGAATAGGCCCGATTTCAATTCATTTACAAATAATATAGTTAATGGTGAGGGAATCCTGAAATCTATTGCATCATTACTATCCCATGTCAAATTTTAACTTACAATTTATTTGTTACTTGAATCTACATGCCTTGAATCTTTTAATTTTTATTATTTTAAATTCCATCACATACAATTTTGTTTCACAATTTTGTCTAATTGTCGGAATCTCATCTCCTTCTTTTTTTTTGCAGGAATCTTTCGTTTAGACTTGTACAGACTCGGAGGATTTTTGTTATTCCTTATTATATTCTTTTGTGGTGTAAACAACAAGGTAGTTTATATATTGTATTGTTGTCTGTATTGACAGACAATTCACAAGGACAGAGGCATTTATAATTTTTAGCTTGATTTTAACTATATCTAACATTTTAATTGGAACCCCGTGAGTGATGGGTGATCATTCCCCGTGAGTGATGGGTGATCATTCCTCTTGGGTAATGGGTGATTACCCCTAGTTATCTTTTGAATTTTTCTATATTTAAAAGATCTGTCTTTGTTGTTTGTAACAGACGTTTTGGTTGTCAAATCTTGAGGTGGCCTTGTGCTCGGGAAATGTCCAATTATAGGGGAGACTCTGTCAAATTTTTTTAAAATTCAATTTACAAGTACAATGTTTATTTTGACATATCCATCATCGCAAAGCATTATTATTGTATTACTTTAAACTAGCGAATAGATATAACGTTTCAATGTTATTATTCTTTTATCATTTTTATTCACGGTTATTTACATCCTTCTTTTGGAGTGGGCTTCGTCTTTATTGGTTACTTATTTTTCTTTTTTCATCTCCTTTAGCAATGTCTTCTAATGAAGGATCATTGAGGGAGGGGAGTCAGGAGGGTCAGGAGCCTTATACTCCATCCCCTACTCAGCTACAAAGGCTTTCAGTGCCTCATTCATTACATGGCTCTATTGGAGATGAGGGAGTACCATCCCCGGCTTTTCAATCATCCGTCGCTCAGCCTTCGCATTCTGTTGGGTTGCAAGTTACGGACTCCCGACCTTGGATTGTTCCACGGGAAACGGGTAAGTAACATATTCATACTTTGTAAGATGTTGATTATTAGTTCAATTATTATTATTATTTTTGAGATTAACATAACTATATTGTACATTGCATTGCACCAAAAATAGGTTCGCTGGCTCGGACAAATGTGTCCAGAAATTTCAAATATAATACGACGAGTACTTCATCGGTTCGTATCCGACATACACGCACGTCCCGATAACCGTGCGAGACTTATGGTTTCAAGAATTTGGGGTAAGCAATTTTTGAGTATTTTTTATCGTTTAAGTACTATGTTATATGTTAATCAGAAATCTTAATCATGATCATGCAGAAATATTTTCGGTGGAGGGAAGAGTATGCTTCGCTAATTCGATCAAATTGGGAAAAGAAGTGTCGGACGCGATTTTCTGGACATAATGTCTAGGTCGAGGAAGAGGGATGATTGGGTATGTCCTCATTGGATAGAGGCACGATATTGGAATGACATTTGCGAGTGCTGGAGATCGGAGAAGTATCGAAGCTCTCATCCACCAACAAAAAGAATCGTGGGAGTAAGTCGCACCCATACTTGGAGGGTCTATTTCGTTCACAGAACACGAGGACCGTTTGGTAATTCACCTACATGCCTTAATTAATTATTAATCTAAATTGTTTTATTACAAATTTATGTAAGATTGTAATGATTACATTGTGTTAACATAAATGTAGCGGGCCGAGGAGGGGAGTTCTTTTAGCTACACGGACATGTTTGAGACATTACATGTCTTTCGGAGCGGAGCCACAAAAGGGTCGGTTTGTCGGTGAGCGATCTCGCCGGACATTGGTACTATATAGATTAAATATGTTGAAATTCTTTATACTGTGTGGAATTTGTATTTTATTTTGATAATTACTATTGACAGTTCTTTTTTTTTTTTTTTAGGATGAGGTGCGAAATTTCATACAGAGCACTCCTCAGTCCGAGTCTAGTGACTATGTAAACTCTGTTGTTCCTCTTGATGAAAAAGCCATGTTTGTAAAGGCACAAGGCGGGTTCAAAAGGGGACGAGTTTTGGGTTAGGCTCGGAGGCGACACATGTTCGAACTAGAGCTGTCTCAAAGTGGATCGCATGCATCTTCTCCTACACAAGTTGATATTGGACATCTAGTAGAGCAAAGGGTTCAACGAGTCGAGCGGAGATTCAATCGACAAATAGACTTGTACCGGAACTTCATGAGGCAACGACGAGTCTACATTTGGTGGTTGGATGGCGAGCTATGTCGGACAAAATGGGTATTCCTGCACCATCTATGCCATCCATAGAGGAGATAGAAGCGCGCATTGCGGCTGCTAATGTCGAAGATGAAGATCCAAATGTTGACGATGGATTTGATCCAGTTGATGAGCACCGGGCCCACGTAGTGGCTCTCGTTCCCCTCCTCCACCTCCTTCTGCAATTGCTCCTTCATTGCTTACATAGACTTGTTATATTTATTTTATACTCTTTATACACTATTACTTATTTTTGTGAATTATTTTACTTTTTTAGATACTTATTATGTATTTTATATTATATTTTAATATTTAATTATATTTATTTGGGTTTATTTTTAATTTTTTATAGTATTTTTTTGGATTATGAACATACTGTTGATATTTATTTGTATAATATTTCAGGGTTGATTTATAGAGTAATAATTTAAAATAAATATAATAATAAAAAAAATTTATTGCAAAACCCTCCCAATTTGCGAGGGTTTTGCGAGGGTCACGACTTGGGGTTAATTGTGCCCTCGCAAAACCAGTCGCAATTTGCGAAGGGTTTTGCGAGGGCACAAGGTTGGCCCTCGCAAAACCCTCGCAAATTGCGACGGTTTTGCGAGGGTCACAACTTGGGATTAATTGTGCCCTCGCAAAAGCCGTCGCAATTTGCGAGGGTTTTGCGAGGGCACAAGGGTGGCCCTCGCAAAACCCTCGCAAATTGCGACGGTTTTGCGAGGGTCACGACTTGGGGTTAATTGTCCCCTCGCAAAACCGTCGCAATTTGCGAGGGTTTTGCGAGAGCTATGGTTTAGCCCTCGCAAAACCCTCGCAAATTTGCGACGGTTTTGCGAGGGCACAAAGTTGACCCTCGCAAAACCGTCGCAATTTGCGACGGTTTTGCGAGAGGTCACTTTTTCGTCGCAAAATCGTCGCAAAAATTGTTCCTACGAGTGAAGTTTGACCAAAAATATTCGTCGCAAAATCCTCGCAAAACCGTCGTAAATAGCAACGAATTTTTTTTGCCCTCGCAAAACCGTCACAATTTGCGACGGTTTCCCATGGCCGTCGCAAATTGCGACGTCGTTTTTTGCGACGGCTAAAACCGTCGCAAAACGGTCGCAAAAACGGTCAGCGACGGTTTTGCGACGGTTTTTGGCCGTCGCAAATGGCGATTTTTCCTGTTGTGTGTGGAAGGAAAGTAGATTAGAAGGAGGCACACTCCCCTCCACATTTGCATTTCCTCCCCTCTTAATTTGGAGGGATTGAAAGAGAGAAAATAAAGTGAAAGTAATAATGACAACATTGATCACATTTTTAACATTAAAAATTTTAATAAAATAGATAATGAGGGATAAAATAGTAAACTAAATTAATTATTCTCTATCTTCTTCCCTCTCATCCCCTTTCTATTTTCACTCTAACCAAATAGGATAAGTGTAAATACATTAACTTTCTCTGGTGGAAGTAAAATGTGCGACTCCTCCTCTCATTTTCTCTCCCCCTCCCCTTCGTGAACCAAACCAAGCCTAAAAAATTAATCTTCTCAACCACGTCATAAACTTCCTTTTGATCATCGCAATCACTTGGCGGCACCAAAACAATCATGAATACCATATTTTCAAAATATTTGATTCATTACTAGAAAAATAAGCTGTTGTGACAAGAGAAAGTATTTTAATAAGAGTATGTTGTGACATTTTTAACTTTGTGACGTTCACGCAAAATGTTCTCTAAAACGATGTTGCTATAGTCAATGAGGATGTTAACAAATGTCATAATAGATGCACCTAGCATAACATATATAACTGTTATATCAGAAGTCTTATTACAATATTTTGTCATACTATAAAAGGGTCTAATAACTGCCAAAATCCAAATCATATATTAACAATTTAAAGTGTCATAATAACTGAAATTTATAATGACATTTACAACTATTAATAAAAGCTCTTCATATAACATTTGGTTGTGTTATGTAAATACTTACCGACGGTTAAATTCAAATCTACAGAAACATTTACAAATGTCATAATAACTTTTGACAACTTTCAATTATATTATACTTTATTAGCAATCGTGACATTAAAACTATTTAAAATCACATTAAAGCCAAAATAAAATATTTGTATATAATAAGAAGTACGTATAGTACTATGTATATATACATCAAGGAAGTCATCAAAACTATATAATCCAAAATAAAATCTCAATATATCCAGTAAGACAAAATTCCATTAATATCTAAATGCTTTAGCCAAATAATCTACTATACTTCCTCCATATGCAACATCAAAATAACTTGTAGCCAAAGTGTCCCTTTAGTCTTATTCGTCTCGAGCCCTACGAACCTGCCATTATAAATTGCACACAATCAAGTTAGACAAAATTAGAATTTTGATAATCAAGCTATTTCTGTAATCTAAGCATAACCAAATATTATCACTATTAGACCACTATATAAATTTTCCATACCATGTAGTTAATGCATGAAATAAGACACACCCAAGAACTTTCATAGAAATAAAGGATCTATAAATAATAATAGAAATAATTTGAACTATTTCAAAAAGAAAAAGAGGGGGGAAAAGGGTAAAGATAAGCAAGAGGGGAATATATTTTTTAGCAAAAAAATTTAAAACCAAGCGACTTCTTGATACCAAAATTCAGCATTCACGGAAGATGAAAAAAAAGAGTGAATTAAACTTTTCAACTTGATAGATATCTGGAATGTTATTTTCAAGATGTAAAGTTGGTTTAGGCATTAAATATCAAGTAAGTATCAAATAATGCAATGCCTCAACAATTCGAAGCAAATTAGTTATCTTAGCAGCTAATAGTTGTACAAAAGTAATAACTTCAATCAAACAAAATCTTCTCTTGAGGCTACAACAAACAATTATAGCATCAAAATGGAAGGGATTCACCTCAAGCATGCACAGCTACACAAAATTTATGCATGCCAAAATTACACCCAACTATGTGCAGAGAATAGTACATTTCCTGCCAACTAGTATATCACTCTAATGCAGAGAATAGTGGAAAGTTTAGAGCAAAGAAAGAATAAGAAAGTATAAGCAAAGTTTAACTTTCTCACATATATTTATTCATGGACACTTGACAGTAAACAAGAAATAGTAAAGCCCAAAAAGTAGCCAAACTCCCACAAGGCAAACTCCCTCCAATGGCACAAATGGAATACTTCAAAAATATTCAAAGAAAAAAAAAATTGATCACAGCTTTCTACCATCAAAAGAATTCCACACATTTGCATAAACAAAACCATAGCCCACAAAAAATACTTCACCCAAATGCTCCTTGAAAGATCAAATCTATCACATTGTCTTCTTGAAATGAGGAATCAAAGTAATTAGCAAATACTATTATTGAATGGTTAGAAAAGAAAAAGAAAACTGATCACAACTATTAGCATCAAAAGAATTATACCAAACTTGTTGGCCATGCAATAGGTGCACCATGAATATGGCTGTATAATATCAAGTTCACACCAATCTTTACTCTCCATTTCATTACCTTAAACTAAAAGGTATCTAACAGTGATAATTTCCATCTAGAACATTCTTTGCTATGCCACCATCAAAAACTTGCATAACAAGAGTAGTATTAAAACAAGTTGGAAAGAATATATCATAATCCTTTGACGAAAAATATGAAAAAGCAAAAATAGCTTATGACATCAAATAATAATTAATTATAATAGCTTCATTTACTAAGAGATGTGGCAATGAACTTTTAAAAGGAGGAACAGCCTGAAATAATCCAATTCTTCAGCCAAATTTTTTTTTCTTATTGTTAAAAAGGCTAATGGAAAGGAAAAACGTTAAACAGAACCTACGATTCTAACAAAGTTTGCATAAGTATAACATGTTCCGAAAGAACCAAAAAGTATATAACATATAATACCCAAAACAGTAATGTTGCCCAAAAGTTATCACAATCCATATGTATTTTCTCTAAGAGAATTCTAACTATGCTTGAAAACAGTAATACAGTCCAACTAGAAGGTAAGCAGCTAAGAAAGGAAAATGAGGAATCCTGAGAAAATGTTAAAACATGTGTAAAAAATAGTATTATATCTCAAATTCCACAAAAGCTCAAGAAAAGGTAAGTCTGGACAATAAAATTTAAATATGAATTCTACTCTCCATACTAAAGCATTAGCCAAAGTTGTACCTTGAAATAATTTCTAAAGAAAATAGTAGAGTAAATAATCCACAAAAGCAAACCTATGTAGAAGTTGAGTTGTTCACCGCTTCTCTTTTGTTCATGGAGGAAAAAGAAAGCGCTACTCTTACTAGACACAAGGAATTTAGTTTTGGTTAGACATTGGTTTGTAGGCATTAGTACCAGTGTATTAGCTTCTTGGAAACCATTAGGTCATGCTTTATCCTCATCAATATGTTGTGGGATATATGACGGATATGCTAACTAAAAACAACTAATGGTATAAGAAGTAATACCATTAGTTGCAAGTGACTGAGGAATTGAGGAATGCAAGAATCACGAAAAGCTCATTCCAAAAACAAGAACCCCCCTGCCCCCTCCCACCAACCAAAAGAACATGCCACACAAATTTAAACATAAAATACATAACTGAATACATATATACAAAAATCATATTTCCACAAAAAGCATAAATATTCAGCATTTTCTTTTAGTTCTAAAGATCTACACTTTTTTGTAACAAAATTATGTCATCATTACATATTCCAAATTAAATGGCATTTTGGACTATATGGGGCAGCATCTTAGACTATATGGTGCAAGACAGTGAGATGCACATCGTAAAATGCAATTACATCATGACTAGTCCTTAATTCTAATCTTTTGAGTTACATAATAACATCTCAAACCTTTTCTTTGACTAAAAAACATCACTGGTTCAGAAAAGTAATGCTAAAAATGAGTACTTCAAAGTTGTCCCGCACAACCTCATGACATCATAAACTGACTGCTATGATTAATCCCAAAAAAAAATAAATATGTGCCATATATATTGAAATTATACACGCCATCTAATTTAGCTTGAGCATAGTTTCTTTAATCAATGCCAACCTTACAACCATGACAATAGAGCAAGCCTTAGGGGGCATTGGAACTTAACAATCAGGTCCAAAATTTGATGTAGGCCTATCAAGGAAAGAAGTCATATGTATGTTCGACCTTTTTCAGGAGTTTGTTCCGGCATAGTAGCTAAAGAAAAAAAAAATCACTTTTGAAGAAATATGCAAAATAAATAAATGTTGAAGATTCTCTGCCTATTCTTCTGCTTCATCAATGAGAGAGAATTTCAGTGTCAATATTGTCCACAGAAATAGAGCAGTTGCAGCCATGCATACATGTAATTCCTTTAACATCCAAATACAACACATAATATACATTGGTTTCAAGGAGGACATTACTCTAGCTTCACTTAACCTAACAAAGTCACATGAATCTAAAACAAATCATGCAACCCATACCATATGAACCCACAATATAAATTTTAGCATCTTTTAATTGATGCGTCTAGCCAAGGTGGTAAGAATTATTCCAAGTGACTAATAAACACAAAAATATATCAAAATCAGTTATAAAGGATCATATAGTCAAAGGCCAAATGAAATGCATCTCTTTATGTGCAGTTGCAGCTACAAATATGAGAGAATTCTAATATCAATTTGTCCTGGGGTGATAGCTCAAGTTCATCTATACATGCATGTCATTCCCTTAACATCCAAATGCAACACATGATTTGCACTGGTTTCAAGAGGAACATTGCCCTAGCTTCACTTCACAAAAAAAGTCACATAAGGCTACATCAATCATGCAACCTATGAACATATAAAGCCATAATATTGTCCAGTATCTTCTCATTAATTGATATGCAATTTCCTTGCAAGTACTATTTTTTTATTTATAAGAAACAAAATTTTCATTTTGGCTTTAGAACATCTATTGAAATGAAAGATGATACAACTCAGATTTATACTTGCACTAAACAAATGCTAGATAACACTACCTTATTAGATGGAAAATCTGAATTTGTCCAACTAAGGAGATAAATAGAAAAGGAACCAAACGAGGGTAAGAATCCATTCAAACAATTAACTATCCAAAAGTTTTGAGTGTAAACAATTAAAGAGAAAAAACATTAATATGATTGAACAACTCCTCTTCATGCTATTTCACGGCTTAATTTCATTGTAATCAGAATTAACAAGTTCCTCTCTTTAGTTATCTTTTACCACTGTTTTCTTCTGTCTCGAGATATTGGGGGATCGATGATGCGTGAACCTTCTAGATAGCTAAACCCTCAATAAAATTCGTTGGCCATATGGGTACATTTTGGAATTAATTCTAGTTACACTAGCAGTTTATAAGTGAACAATTACCATGCTTAAGTTCCCATGCATTTACAACAATTGCATAAGAAATGCTCCTTAACGGAATTATAGAAGTCACACTGCTACCACTTTCCCCTTTCCAGATTCGCAATTACAACTGTGTAGAAAAGAGCCCTTGAATCCTAAGCAAGGTAAAACCCAGAAGTGGAAAAAGAAAGGATTTTCGAACCAAAAAACACCAAAGGAAGAGAAATAAAGGATTGCTCAAGACATTCGAAAATTAAAACCCAAATCATTCAGCTTCTACACATACATATTCGCGAGAGGAGGGGGGGTAGGAAGGGGGGCTTAACTTGCAGAATAGGAACAGACATTGATGTGCATCTAAAGGGAAGCCTTGGGATGATGAACAGTAGGGAGAGATGTACTTACAAAGGGAGTAGTTCTGGTTAGGGGAGGGTGGTGCTTGCAAGAGATTCTGCTTGCTCAACAGCATATTATTGCTCCAAAGAAAGTCTCCAACACCCGCATTGTCCAGATCTTTCTTCACGTTGTTTCCACAACTCTCGTTCAATTGATGAGATGGTATATAAGAGAGAATTTCAGTCTGAGATCAGAGGGCTTAGAGGAAAGGGGTTGAGAGGGAGAAGGGTGATTAACGAAAGGGATAGGTTTGAGCAAGAGGAGATTGAGAAAAGAGGAATGTCGTTTGAAATTGGGGGCCGGAGGGAATGATTGGGTGAACCCGGTGCACGTGAACTAGACCTTAGGTAGTTATACAAAATCTTTTGGAAGTTGTACTCTTCTAGAAGTGTACAACTTGATGTGCATGTGGTACAATTATCTAAAGATTCGGTGCACATGCACCTAAAAATATTTGTCTGACTTTTTTTTCTTAATCTCTTGAACTTTTTTTTGGTGGGTAACCCTCCTTTTTTGCGGTGGGTTCTTTTTTTTTTTTCCCTATAAAACATCTATTATAACATTTTAATTATGTCACTACAGGTAATTGAATATCCAAAAGAAACAATAATGCCTTGACAGTTCTCAAAATGTCACAATATAATTCTAAAAATATACTAAATTTTATATTGATAAGCAGGGATAGTTTTGATTAAGTCTATTATGACATTAAAATAAAAAAAGAATTGATTAATCGAGTAAAACGTAATTTATTCGATAACGATTTAGGCTTATATACAGCCTTTACAACT
The DNA here is from genome assembly GCA_026120185.1 of Voacanga thouarsii. Lineage (NCBI taxonomy): Eukaryota > Viridiplantae > Streptophyta > Magnoliopsida > Gentianales > Apocynaceae > Voacanga > Voacanga thouarsii. The sequence continues at coordinate 4,279 of JANUWF010002364.1, read as the reverse complement.
TTGCATACAAGTCCCTAGAATTATCTATACTCTCAATAAGACCCTAACAAAGATATAAATCTTAACACTCTCCCTCAAGATGGGCAGAAGATATCCATTAAGCCCATCTTGTCACACAATCTTGAGAGATCTAATGAACTAAGTCCTTTAGTGAGACAGATCGATCACTTGCTCTCTAGTAGCTACATGTCCCAACTCCAATAGTCCACTATCCGACTTTTCTTTGATGAAGAACCTATCAATCTCCACATGTTTAGTTACTGTCATGTTGCACGGGGTTATTGGCAATGCTAATTGCGGACTTGCTTTGTGGCACTACTGACTTCATTTTAACTCTTTTATCCATCTTGAGCTCTACTAACAAAGCTCTCAACCACACCATCTCCGTAACTCCTAAATCCATTGCCCTATACTCGGCCTCTGTTGTTGACCTTGCAACCAGCGGTCGCTTCTTACTCTTCCGGGATACCAAATTGCCTCCTACAAACACGCGATATCTAGTTGTGGACTTTCTATCATCAGCACAACTTACCCAGTCAGAGTTACAATAGCCCTTAATGTTCAGATGTCCATTCTTCTTAAAGATCAACCCCTTCCCTGGTGCACTCTTCAGGTACCTCAGAATTTGGTACACTGCGTCCATGTGGCCCTTCCTTGGGTCATGCATGTAGCGGCTCACCATACTCACGACAAATGATATGTCAGGACGAGTGTGACTTAGATAGATGAGACGTCCTACCAACCTCTGGTACCGCTCACGATCAACCGGCTCTCCTGCCTCTGCGCTCAACTTGAACCTCTGATCAATTGGTGAAACCGCAAGCTTGCAACCCAACATGCCCGTCTCTGTGAGTAAGTCTAACGCATACTTCCTCTGAGATAGAACAATCCCCTCTTCTCCACGAGCCACCTCAATCCCCAGGAAGTATTTTAGCTGCCCGAGGTCCTTCACCTCAAACTCTTTGCCCAATTTTGCCTTCAGTTGAGCAATCTCACCCTCGTCATCACCGGTGATAATCATATCATCCACATACACTGCTAACATAGTAATGTGACCACCCTGTTGTCGAAAGAACACTGTGTGATCGGCATTGATTTGCTGATAACCCATGCTTACCATAGCTCTTCTGAACTTGTCAAACTAAGCTCTAGGAGACTGTTTCTACCCATACAGTGACTTCCTTAATTTACAAACCTTGTCCACTGTCTGTTTTGTACCAAAGCCTGGGAGAACCTCCATATACACCTCTTCTAGCAGATCTCCATGAAGAAATGCGTTTTTAACATCCAACTGATGTAGTTTCTAACCCCATTCACTGCAATGGAGACAAGTATCCTTACTGTTCCCATTTTGGCCACTCGAGCAAAGGTCTCATCATAGTCGATGCCATATGTCGACTATACCCATTCGCCACCAACCGTGCCTTGTAGCGATCAATTTTTCCTTCTGGGGTCTGCTTCACTGTGAACACCCACTTGCACCCCACTGCCTTCTTGCCTGGTGGTAGTGACACTATCTCCCAAGTTCTGTTCTTATCCAGAGCTCCAAGTTCTTCTTGCATATCTGCTTTCCACTTTAGATCCTCTTTAGCATCCTGCCAACACTTAGGTAAAGTAACAGAGTCCAAAGATATAATGAATGCTCCATACGTAGGTGATAAATTAGAGTATGAGACAAATTGAGCAATGTTATGTGGGAAACCATAACGGTCGGGAGGAACTCCTGCATTATTGCGAGAGGTCCTCCTTACTATTATGGGAGTGGGATGAGAAGAAGGAATTATAGCACCTGTGTTTTCTGAGTTTGAGGGTGGTGTGGGTGTCTCAGAAGTTGGAGTAGGCCGGGATAAAGGACTTAATGGCACCGGTGAGTGCTGCGAGATGTTGACTACGGCACCTCATTTCGCCTCCTCCTGGTATACACTCTCAACTCCCCCGTGCACGAGTCCCAACACCGACGGGTTCCTCCTCTTCTTTGTTCTCGTGCTCCTCAAGCCGATTCCCTCCTCTCAACAGAATAAGGAATCGATAAGGGAATTGATCCTATATTCACCAACTTCTCACCATTCTCCCCCTCTCGCCTCATACCTTCTTTATCAGATAAGTCACCAGTGGGTGAGGTCACCTCCAGTGTATAACATGGCTCAAACTCTCGAAAATGCACATCCATGCTTACAAACAACCTTTTCTCTCTTTGGACTCCAACAAACATACCTCTTACGGGTAGCGAGTATCCTACAAAGACACATTTCACGAGCTCTAGGACCAAGCTTCCCTACGGATGGTCTGTTGTCCTTCACAAAACACACACAACCAAACACCTTCAATGGGAGGATCCCACCATTATCTCCTTTCAACATTTCACACAGAGACTCCCAGTCCAACACTCTTGTGGGCATCCTGTTGATCAATTGAGCAGCTGTTAAGACCGCTTGCCCCCATAACTGCTTTGGGACATTCATCGCGATCATCATGCTCCTAGCTGTCTCTAGAAGGTGTCTGTTTTTCCTTTTTGCTACCCCATTTTGAGTTGGCGTGTATGGACATATAGTTTGATGTTGTATGCCTTGAGCTGACAAGTATTCCGCAAATGCTCTATTGGTATACTACTGTACCATTATCGAGACCTCAATATTTTCACCATTGCTCCATATTGAGTCTGAATAAACTTATGAAAGTCTTTGAAGCATCAAATACATCACTCTTATTTTTCATCAAATACAACCAAGTAATACGAGAAAAACAATCAATAAAAGTCACAAAATATCTAAAACCATTCATAGAACTAGTGGAACAAGGTCCCCAAACATCAGAATGTATCAAATCAAAAGCACGAGAGCTTCTATGACCAGAACTAACATAAGAACTTCTAGTAAGTTTTCCAAATTCACATGCATCACACACAACTTTCTGTTTATTGGTATTTTCAAATAAAACTGGATACAACCGACTTAACACGCTAAACAAAATGTGTCCCATGCGTTGGTGATGGAGCATCAACATATCCTCAGCACTCATCTCAAATCCTCCTACTCCTACTTTCTCCACCACATATATCAATGCTGAGTCCATCCCCTCACGATTCAGGTACCACAGTCCATTACGCCACATGCCAGTCCTAAGTCTCCGACCCGTCTCCTTCTCCTGGAAGATCACCTTGGGAATATCAAAAGAAACCACATATTTTAGTTGGAGTATAATGGCACTAATAGATAAAAGATTTACTGGGAAAGAAAGAGCATGCAAAACATTGGACAAAGTTACTGAACTCGTACACTTCACTGTACCCTTACCAACCACAGGCTGTGCTGTCCCATCAGCGGTCTGGATGCTCTCTGGCATTGCTAAGTGAGTATAGGAAGAGAACTCACTAGCATTACCTGTCACATGTCGAGATGCACCAGAATCTACGATCCATTCTGGTAATCTAGTGGTGGAGATAGAGGCAAGAGCAGTACCTTTGGTCAATTGAGCATAGGTAGCAGTGTTACCCATGGGAAAAGTGGAGGTGGATGCATCCTCAATCGTACTCTTTTTGGCTACATCACCTGCTGCTCTCTGTTTCCTTCTCAGTATTTCTAATAGCGCCTGATCTTCCTCAGTAAAGACCACACCCGCCTCTTCCTCTTCCTCTGCTACTATCAGATTGGCCCGATAGCCTTTTCCACCTCTTCTACCCCCACGGCCGCGACCACAACTTGCAAACTGTCCACGTCCACCTGAGTCTCTCTCCTTGGGTAGCTTAGGACAAGCATGTTTTAGATGACCTACTTCACCACAGTTGTAGCACTGCCTAGTCTCCTGTTTGAACCCTGTGTTACCTGAGTTGGAGACCACTAGCGCTGACTTCATCCCAGGATGTCCGCCTGTCCCAACCTGTAGCTTAATACGACTCTCCTCCTGTATCATGGCCGAGACCGCCTCCTCAAGTGAAGGGATCCTCGTCTGAGCTAGCAGCATCGCTGTCCTTTGCTCAAATGCTGGGGCTAACCCCTGGAGAAATAACATAGTCCTTTCCTAAATCAAGGCCTCTCTTTCCTTACACTCAGGATCTTTACAGCATACTTGAGGCGAGAAATGATCATGATCTAGCCACAAGCGTTCCAACTCTGTGGCATACTCCTGCACTGTCCTATCTCCTTGGACTGTAGCATAGATGTCCCTATTAATCTAGAACACCTTCAAATTGTTCCCCACACCATCATAGGTTCTCCTCAACTTCTCCCGGACATCATTGACCTTCTCAATGCCATCCATTCGTTGTAGAATAGACGGGACC